>JANVCC010000120.1:6049870-6132136 GCA_025345505.1 Todiramphus chloris collaris | reverse complement strand
CACTGAACCAGCCCTCTTCTGCTGCCAGCCCAGTCCCGTGCTCACTGGACCAGCCCTCTTCTGCTGCCGGCTTCGACTGTTGGCGGTTGTACAAAACCCTGATTTCTTCAGAGGAAACCATGGCTTTTCAGAGGTTGTCGACGAGAAGCGGCGTGTGCGTGGTGCTCTGAGAGGCTCGGAGGAGAGCAGGTTTCCCGTGCGCGAGGCGTTGGGTTGTGTCCTTTACCCCCGAGCCCTGCAAACGGGCGTGGAAGTGTTTGCCCGCGCGCACGTGTCAGAAAATGGAATTCCCCTGCCCGAGTGGCCCGACAAGCCCTTCCCTGAGACAATCAGCGAGCGGGCAGAAGCTTGTTGTGTTGGTTCTCCCCGTCTTTTAGGCCTGGAGGCAACAGCTGCAGTCTCGTCCTGCTGGTGTGGCAGAGAAATGACCTTTTTTATTGCGGAGCTGCTGCCGATGCGCGCTCTTTGACGGGCAGGGCTGTTGCTATAGATGCGGATAAAACCTGCACTGAGAGAACTGGTTTCTGACACCTCTGAATCAGGGATTGTCGTGTGATAATCTGTGGAAACTAGTCAGAAAGTTCCCAATTAACTTCCGTTTGGATGGGGAGGGAAATGGCTTTTTGTCCTTAAAAAGATCTCCTCGAATTATAACTGTTATTTTCGGCGTAGTCGGAGACTTCTTGCCCATCTTGGAAAATGGAAATGGGAGTCAGTTCTATTTTTAGCTTCCTTCAGATGTACGCGTACGTACTTTGCACTTTTCAGGTCTGTTCTTTTCTCAAATAACAACCCTCAGAAGAGGTTTCCATCCAAACAGTTTGTGGTCGGAGACGCGCGTTTGGCTGTTAGCCATGATGCGACGTGACCTTTCACTTAGCAGCAGCCTTAAATGTTCCCGTGCACTCCCCGAGCGAGCTGCTGCGTTTCCAGGATTGGTAATGTCGAGGCAGCAGAAATCCCACCCGGATCAATTCGTCTTCATTTGGCTAAACCGGAGGGACAACGACAAATTTCCGTCGTGGTTCGTCACTGCTGATGTCGCTTTCTTGTTGGTCTGACGACGCTGACAGAGAAGGAAACCTGTTGTGTTTTGAGTTGGTTTAGATCAAGGTCCTGGTGACAACCTTGGGGGGGTCCATATGGAGAGCGAAACTCAAGCTGCTCTTCCTGGCCCGAACAGGACACACGTCTTGCGTGGAGGATTCCTTTGCCGAGCTTCACAGCGGCTGGATCAAAACATAGAGCTCCTTCCTCATCCTCCTCTTCAGGGACTGGGGTACCCTGGCTGGGCGATGCGAGGTGTCACCCTGCCCTTCCGTAAATGTCCCTTTGTCCCCCGTAGAGTATGATTTGGAGCCCTGTGACGAGCCGGAGGTCCCAGCCTACAGCATCAGGAAGGGGCTGCAGTTCGGAGTGGGGGATGTCCTCACCTTCTCCTGCTTCCCGGGCTACCGGCTGGAGGGCACGTCCCGCATCACCTGCCTCGGGGGGAGACGGCGTGTGTGGAGTTCGCCTCTGCCAAGGTGTGTTGGTAGGTGGTCACGTGCTTTCATTTTGCTTGGTTGGTTACCCTGTGCTGGATGGTGTCGGTGGGCAGGGATGGGTGGCATCCCCCCCGGGACGGCCTCTTTCGGCTGGTGGGGTGGTTGGTGCAGGGGTGGGGGAGAGGGAACCGGAGTGAGATTTCAGCCCTGCCGCTGCGTGTGGGGATGAGAGGGACAGGCTGGAGGGCTGCAGCAGCTCTGGGGTTGGAGCACACCAAGCACGTAGCAGACTGGGGCACGCAGGCCAGCAGCAGCAGCCCATCCCCAGCCCTGTGGTCAAGCCTGAGCTGCATGGTGACCTTTGGTGCTGGGTGCGCAGAGAAATGAGAGCAGTTTGTTCCTTCGGCCAACCCCTCTCTCCAGGCTAGGGATGCTCCCCACTAACAGCTCCTTCAGACCACATCCCACGTGGTGATGTCTCCAGCATCATCTCTGGGTAATCCGCGCTCGAGTGAACGTCCTGCTTTTCATGCATGGCAAGAGAGGGGGAGAAGGTGGCACCCAAAGGACCTCCTCTTGGTGTATCTGCTGCTGCTCCCTTAATTAACCCTCGCGCTTCACGGGAGGACTGGCGGAGTCCGTGTGCACCTTGATGCTTTCGAGGAGCTCCAGCAGCTTTGTGTGCTGAGAAGGGCTCGTGGCGATGAGGCAGGGCGGGCTCCTCAGGAAAGCTGTTTCCAGGGCGAGCTGCAGTGATCTCCCAGCCCTGCACGGCAAGCAGCAGGACTCCAAGCCGCAGGGAGCCCGTGTTCTACAGCTGGGAATCCTTCTGGTGGGAGCTAATTGGGGAGTAATAAAAGAATCCCACCCCTGTGGTGGTTGCAAGGCAGATTTACACACACAGGGGGGTTGTAGATGGATACGTAGCAAGCTGGCTTCAGTGGTCCTCTCTGAAGTGAGGCTCTCGGGCACGGCAGCGGCCACTGGCAGCCGGATTCCGAGGAGGAGGAGGAGACCTTTTGGATGTTCTGCAAGCAGGTCCTCCAGTTTCACCTGGCTGTTGTGGACTCTTGCTTCCTCCCTGTGCTACCAGCAGGCAGAGCTCGTTGTCAGGCCATGCCAGGAGCTCGGTGCTGTCACAGTAGTGCCACTGCTTGCACGCGTGCTCCACGTAGTGAAGACGTGCCTGAGCAGTCCCCTTACCCTTGCTGTGTTCCGATGAGGGAGAGGTTGTGTCCTTAAAAGCTTGCAATTAAAACCCATAAGATACAGAGGTGAGGGATGGCTGTTGATGTTGGATGGATGTCTGCTGACATCCAGGGTAGGTTGAACCTCCAAGGCTGCCACCCTCATCCTTCTCTAAAGGGGATTGTTCTGCCAGGTTTTGAATCACACAAATAGTCTAGCTTCAAATTTGGCTCCAAATCAAATGCTCTTCACACTACACAGAGCAGAGGAGGTGGCAGATCTGGCGAAGGAGAAGTCTGACTGTAGAAGAATGGAGTGGAAGGGGAACAAACTGGAGGTCATAGAGAATAGCAACAGGGAGAGGACTTGTTTGGGGTTTTTTTGGTCATCTTTCCTTTCTTCCTTATTTTCCTCCTAAAATCACAGCTGTTTTTAACTGTCCTAGGATGTGAACTCATCTCAGGGAAGGGAGGAACAATTGCAGTAGCATGAACTCCCCCTGCCCCTCCAGCTCGCTGAGCAAGAGCTATATGGGGCTACCCGTGTCAGCATCTCCTCCTCTCTCCCCAGCCCCTCGCCTTTAGAACAAGAAAGGTCCGTTGTGTCTGTGCCACAGAAAAACCCGAGCCCACTGTGGTTCTTCGAGTGACGTTTTGGGCAGAAATAAGGTTATGTAAATTAGAGCTTGTTTCTGAAACTGAGGCAAAACGATCCCTGTTTTTTTCTCTTTTTCTAATGGCAATGGATGTAATTATAGCTGCAAAGCTGGGAATTAAAATAACACAGGGAACCAAGGACAAAAAGTCCTTTAGAATACTGTCAAGTGATGAACTGGAGAGCTGAGGGCATCATTAACAATAAATAAGGTCAAATTTTGCCCTCTTGGCTTTCAGGAAATTATTTTGGGGAAGATTGTGAAATTCAGACTTAGCTTAATCATTTGTAGTCATTTGGAAGGGTCACTGAACATGTCTCGCTGCACAGAGAGCAAGACATTGGTACCAGCAACCAGTGGCTGTTGAACACCACGATTTTTCTCTACTGTATGTAGCTGTAGGGTGAGCTTTGTATAAATACGGGTAATGCCTTCAAATATTTCTATCTAGTAATGTTTATTTATTTATTTTTCCCTCTTCTGGTTCATGAATCAGGAGAAACATGAACACAGTTTGGAGTACACGGTGGATTTCCAGGGATTTTGGAATGCTTCTCTGGGTTGGTTCCCATGATGGAATTTAAGAAGGCCAACCTTCTGCGACTCAGTTTCCCTGTCTGTACAAGGAGAGGGTATTAACCTTTCTTACAAGGCACCTGAGGTTTAGTGCTGGTAGACGTGCTGTCAGGTGTGGGTTTGTTCACTGGCAGTGCTTGGAAACAGCCCGTGGCTGTGTTAGCAGAGGGGTGTGGGAGGGATGGAGCATCTGCAGCCGTTGGGAGGAATCACCTGCATGGCTTGCACGGCTGGAATATACACGGGGTTAGTAACCTGTGGGTCTGTGTCTCTACACAGCCGAATGTGGTTCATCCGTAACCGGAACCCAAGGTGTTCTGCTGTCTCCCAACTACCCAATAAACTACAACAACAACCACGAGTGCATCTACTCCATCCAGACCCAGCCAGGAAAGGGGATCCAGCTGAAAGCCAGGACGTTTGAACTGGAGGCAGGAGATGTTCTCAAGGTAATTCTTTTGTCTCTAACAACAAAGCATTACCGTGCTGCTGCCGAGAGCAAGCTGTGAAAGGGATGTGATCTTGTAAGATTTTAATGGAGTTAGCTGAGACTTGCCTCTGGAAAATGCCACCCGGGCGAGGACAGTGCTGACAGTTGTCAAGGGTCAGTGCTGGCCTCTAGACGAGTGGGCAAAAATAGACTAGAATATTGTCTGTGTATCCCCTCTAAGGGTAGAGCAAGACACAAGATGTTGTCATCCATGAAACAATACCGTGTAGCCCAGGGACATGGTCTGGTCAGTGTGTCTCTGCCCTGCCTTGGCTTGTGCTGCCCATCTCTGGCTGCAGCTCTAAGGCAATAGCAGTGTCCTTTCTGCCTCAGCCTGGCTGCTGATCTGAGGCTTCAGTCTGTAGGTGGATGTGTAAACAGGGCGTTAAAAATGTAGCTGTCTTTGCCTTATCACTGTGCCTGCTGCTGTGAAGTCTTCCCCGACGTTTAGAGATCGGTTGCAGTGCTGGGAGTTCGTCCTTTGTAGCTGAACTTCAGCTCTTGCCTGCGGAGTTGTACGGGGGACATGGTTAATGCATGAGGAAGGGTGAGGTTCTTAGCATTATTTTAGTGCTTTTAAGAATCAAGTCTGATTCTGTCCCAAAAAAGGGCTTTATTTAAATGCAGAACTCCAGGCTCAAGCTCTTCAGCACTGCCATACTCAGATTAATCCACATTTACAAGTTTCAGGGCTCTGTACAGGAGACAAATCCAGGCTGAGTTTCCATTAACCACAAAGACACGGTTTTGTAGGAGGCATTAATATTGCAAGATGTGCGCTGCTGTGCTGAGCCATCTTCCCGGAGAACGCCTCTGTCCTTATGTAAGTGCCATACTTCTGCACTGTCAGAGGGGTGTAATCCACAGATTTTCAGCTCACAAATGGCTGGAAAGAGAGAGGTTTCCAGCTAGTGCAAAGAATGTGCTCATTGCAAAAGAAATGATGCTCTCTCAACAGGTTTGTCATCAAGTTCTCATCTGCTCCCGAGGAATGTTACTATCCATCACCACTAGTGAGAAGTTGCTCTTTATCCTCACAGAGAGCTATGCTCTTGAAAAGAAGGGAAAAAAAAAACCCCACCATTTGTGTTTTTCTTGGGTAACAGCAGGGTCGAGGCGCGTCTATGAGTTACTGCAGGGAGAAAATGTTTTTACCAGTAGCTGTGTGGCACCTTTGGCAAGAGAGCTTGGTTCAGAAAACACAGCCCTGGGTGCAGCGTGAGCTCAGGTTCAAGGAGCAGGACCCTCCAGGGCGTGAATCCTGCTCCTCGGGTGAGCAGCAGCCTCAAGTCAGATGCTTAGCTGGGATAATTTCGCTGGCTTCAAAGGAACTGTCTCTGTCTGCGCTCATGGGTGATTTGGTCGCTGAAGTATCAAATAAAATACATTTTCCAGGAGGTGTTTCTTGCCCCTCACAGGTCTATGATGGCAGCAACAGCTCCGCTCGCCTCCTGGGCTCCTTCAGCCGCTCTGAGATGCTCGGCACCAGCATCAACAGCACTTCCAGCAGCATGTGGCTTGAGTTCATCACCAACAGCGAGAACACAAGTAAAGGCTTTGAGCTGCAGTTTTCTAGTAAGTCTCAGGCCCATGTGCTCGTGAGGTGGGAATCCGAGGTGTAAATGGTGTGTTTTTGTTGTGCATGACCAGAGGAAACAGCCCTTCCCATAAAGATCTTACTGTCTAAAGAGGAGTTGGAGAGGGGGAGATGATTATGCTAGCAGACCTGTTCTGTTGTGAATTAGGCAGTGGTGATACAGAAACTTGGGATTGAAGCTGAGATGCCAGATTTCTGGGATCCTCTTCAAATATTAATTTTTAAAAATATTAGTTCTAAGTATGGCGTTCTTTCCTCTCCAGCAAATGATTTTAAGCAGAAAATATTAGTATGAACCTGTGTTAATATCTCCTGGCTGCTAAATACCTGATGAAACCAGGCTCTGGTTTTCCCATTCCAGGTTTTGAACTCATTAAGTGTGAGGACCCTGGCATCCCGCAGTTCGGCTACAAGGTCCACGATGAGGGACACTTTGCTGGCAGCTCTGTGTCCTTCAGCTGTGACCCTGGGTACACCCTGCGGGGCAGCAGGGTGCTGGTCTGCCTGACAGGGGAGCGGAGGGCCTGGGATCAACCCCTGCCAACTTGTGTAGGTGAGACAACTCTTCCTTCTAAAAGGTCCTCCAACAAGTGCTTTGCTCATGAGCATCGCACTCGGCGCCCTTCCTTCTTCCTTGCTGGTACATGGGACGTTAGCTCTGATGCTGATTGCACCCCATCTGCAGTAATAACAGCCCTGGAAAGGTTACTGCATAAGGCATCTTCAGCTGGAGAGCACTGATCTCTGCAAAGCAGCCTCAACGTGAAGCACTGTGCTCCGAGCAGGGGTTTGACAAGGTCTCTCGCTTCGCTGCGAGGAGACCGCTGCCTTTCCAGCCCTTAAACAGAGTGGCACTTTCTGATAATGGCAGAGAATGTGTGTCCAGGCGTGTGACAGCTCCGAGTCGTGTTCACTTGAGAGCTACATGACGTCTGATTCCAGATCCTGAGACATTCTAATTCCCTCGGTCTGTCCTCAGCTAAGTCCTGAGTTCCCTGATGCTCTCCCGTGAGTTAGGGCCATTCTTTATGAGGTAACTCTGGTGAGTTTTAGTCTTGATTATTGTGGTAAAAAGACAAACGTCTGTGATTCATGCATCTTCTTAACCTTTATTTGCTGTACATATATTACACGCAGGCGGCCGTGCCTGCGCGAGCGCGTGGAAGCGCAGAATTTCCCTGGGTGTTGTGGAAACGCACTCGGAACCCTCACGTTCTTTTGGAGCTCACGCAGCAGAGACGCGTGTCGCCTTCCTCGTTTTATCACACTGATGACTTGTTAAGGCTTTGCAGACCCAGACAGGAGAACGGAGCTCCTTCACCCCACGTGTGTGGATCAGGGAAGGATGCTGGCAGGCTCTGCCTCGCTTCACTGCCAAGTCCAAAAGGTGGAGGGACGCTGGGGCAGCCTGTCGGGAACGTGCGCACGAGCGCAGCGTTCGGCGGCTCGTTATCTCTGTTCTGTAGTCTTTAAGAATCCCTTTAAATGGCAAGAAATACTCCCCGCTGTATTTGTAGGCTGAGATTTGCATTGTTGCTGAGGAAGAGCTGTGATGTGTCAGGAACCCTCTCCCTAACCCAGATGTTTGTTTCAGCGGAGTGCGGGGGAACGATCAAAGGAGAGTCGTCAGGACGGATCCTGTCTCCCGGCTACCCGACACCCTACGATCACAATCTCAACTGTATTTGGACAATAGAGGCAGAAGCTGGTTGCACGATAGGGTGAGTTGGGCCAGGTCGTTGTAGCTTGGTTTTCTTTCCATGGACAAGTTAATTTTTCCAGAAGCAGATCAACAGTTCCATAAGGCAAGGGGAGAGGGGGTCTTACCACTTGGAGAGTCCCAAATGAAGGGGTGAGTGCTGGTTTATCCCTTGCCAGGTTGGACTGAAGCAGCAGCACTTCTTTTCCTTAGGCTTTTTAGCCCTGTGTGGCCCGTGCCAGTAACAGTTGTTGTGCCATGGGTGGTGACCCCAGGTTATTTGGTGTTAAAACCGAGACCCCTTCTTCTGTCCCTCCCCAGAATTGTAGGAGTCTTCCTCATCCAGGGACTGCTTCAGCAAGTGGTCTTTGCTCACACCCGGAATGCCTGTCAGCTTTGTTACGAGTACTCAAACGAGCAGAGCTATAGGCTCCTGTCTGGAAGGGGCCAAGACTGAAATGAAATGAAATGAAGCCAGGCAGGAGGAAGGTAATGCACCCTGTGACCCTTCCTTTCATCAGAGATGAAGGCTCCCTTCTCCCGTTCTGTTCTTTGGCAGCTCAGACAGAACTGATGATCTCTGGGCAGTCGAGGGAGCACATTTTCAGCAACTTCATTTTTATGGTAATCCATTGGAAAAATAATCCTTCACGCATGATACAATTGTATAAAGCCCTCATTTATAACTTACATTAAAATTAATCACCAGAGCCTTTTGAATAAAGCTATATCTGCACAGGACGAGGGGAAGGAGAGAAAGATGGGAGAATTAGTCTGTACATCATTGCCGTGGAAGTTGAAGGGTTGTACTTAGAGGATTAATTTTGTGCATGTGCAAACACACGCGTGCACGCGCACGTAAAATTCCAACTGAAATGACTTCTCTGTGAGACTCTGGGGAGAGAAAGAAGCGGGAGGGTGTACTGGGAAATGAATGAACTTGCCTTCGAGTTCTGCTTGTGCAGCTGAGAGCAGCGAACGCGCAGCTAGAAGTGGCAGCAGTGTTTATTCTGTTGCAGTGATCCCTCATAAAAGCCTTTAATGATACTGCTAATCCTGGTTTCATGGATGGTGCTGTATTGACAGGTTCCAGTTTTCACAATCTCACCTGCAAATATGAGTGAGAATATTGGGACGTTCCAGTTTGCATCCTTGGAGTGTTCTAGGGTTGTAATATTTAACAGCTAAGCTCGGGAAGCCTCTCCAGGCAAGAGGGATCAGCAGTGCAAGACCTGGGGCTTTGCTGCTGAGTGGCCATGGCCAGCGTGTGCAGCTGCCTGTGGCTGCTTGAAATCAGCTCCAGATGGGAGGCAAGTTGGGGAAGCCAGAGCTGGGATGGGGAACATCAGCAGAAGGAGCCCCAGGTTGATCAGTCTGGTTGTGGGGAACTTTCTGAAGAGCTGGGGCTAAATGGCTCATCAAAGATGATGCAGATTTAGTGCAGAGCTGGTCTCTCCTCCCCTCTGCTCCTTGCTAAGCTGGGAGAGCTTTCCCTCTTATCACGTTATATATATAGCCACAATTCCTAATTTGCTTTTTGCTGCATTTTCATGCATGTAATTGGGATTGTCAGAGTGCAAGAATTAAACTCTCTTCCTCTCCATTGTCTGCTAAACCAGTGTCTCCGTCTCATCTTCAGTGAAGCCCTGCTGGGAATAGAGTCAGGCTGATAGAAAAATGCTGTGTGGTTACAGATGTGCCTATTGAATAGATGGATTTGCTCCAGAGCACACCAGTTTTCTTAATAATATCAGCTATCCCAGTAGACTCCTGAACCAACTGGCACTGGCCAACCTGTGCCTTGCTACCGTGCCACCGGGTTATCTGGCGAAGGCTTTCTCCTCGTTGCTGAAGCCTGTCTGCAAGTTGCTGCTCAAAAAATAAATGAGTGGAGTTGCTGTGGGCAGCCTTGGCCCCGTGGGGAGCCCGTGGGGAGCTGTCCCAGGTGGTGGCAGTTCCAGGGATCCCATCACCCCAGGTCAGTCTCTGGCAGCATCTCCCTGTTTCTGAGGGATGAGTTTTCTGTGGTGGTTTTGGCTCTCTAGGACCACTTAGCCTGAGAGCAGACTCCATTGGGCCAGAGCATCTGTGGAGAGCAGCATTGCTACAGTCAGTCCTGTTTTCCTCGAGCCTGGCTTGTTTCCTCTTTGCCCAAGGTCTCTTCTAGGTGGATTTATGGTTCAGTTCTTTTGGTTTCTGTTGGATCCTGGCGGCATCGTTTTGTTGCTGAGCACATTGCGGTGGTTCGGGTGGTTTTGGTTTAGTTTGTTGTTCCCCTTCCCCCTTTTATGGTTCTGCCCAGCTTGTTTATGTTTGCCCCAGATAAATGGGATGGCAGCCAGGCAAACGCTGCCTTGTTCCACTCCATGCACTGCCAGGGTTTAAGCACAGTACCTGTTTGCTTTATTTTCTGCAGGTTTTTCTCAGCACAGTTTATAGATTTCTGTCCCCGTTTCAAAGTGGCGCGGCTCGAGTTTCTCCCTGGTAGCTGGAGTTCACGGTGTCGGCTGGTCTTTCCCCAGTGATGATGGGGCAATGAAAACCAGAGGCCATGAAATGCCTTCTCCTCTGTTGGCATTTTAAGTGCAGGAGTGAAAGGAACTGAACCCTGAAGTATCGCAGCCTTTAAGTTGATCAATCCCTTGGGTGTAACCGCAATAATGGCAGTATCTCATTCTTAGATGGTCCTTCTGATCTCAGAAGATCCCAAAGCTCTCTGCAAAGCCTGGATTCATCTGCTTCACATCCTCTCACAGCAGAGGTTGGTTCAGTGGGGAGAAGTGCAGTGTGATTTCCCCTCCCTGAGCCCAGCTGGGAAGAGGGGAGCATCCCACCCCGGGTTGATGTTGGGACAAAGCTTGTCCTGTCCTGAGTGCCACCAGCCTTCTCCTGGGCACTGCGGCACCTTCTGCCCTTCTCCTGTTCCCTTAGGCTCCAGAGTGAATTTCCTCACCGTGATGACTCCTGTCATCATCCTGGGCTTTCCCTGGGGAATTTTCTGTGGAAGTGCCAAAGAGGCATAGTCCTGTTTTAGTTGAAAAGCAGAAGGTAAGAGCTGTGAGGAGCACTGCTGCGGGCAGTTCAGGACTGAGGAGCATTTGCCACACGTGCTGGAGGCCTTGCAGCCTTCTCTCCAGGGCAGACAAAACTATGAAAACCACAGAGTAAGGGAGGGAAATCTGCATTCAGAGCATCGTAGCAAATACCTCGTCGAGAGCCCAGTGTAATTTCATTGCCAGCTGCCAATTCTTTAATTCCTGTTTTCTCTCTCTTCCCTTCCTATTGTGGGTTTTGCAGAGCTGGCTCACCCTGACTCACTTGTTCTTTATTTCTTGCTGAAGTTACTCTGATAACTCATCTAGATACAGCTTGGCAATATCCAAAACTTTGTAAAACACGTCGAAATCTGCTGCAATCCAGCATTCTGAATTTGCTCCCCCCTGTTTGCCACCCTCCCATACACCCTGTGCTGCCCCTTTTTATAAACCTCCGGACAGGTCACAGCCTGCCAAGGGTTTCTTTTCCAGCATGATGCTGGTATAACTCAGAGTGGTGTTGGTTGTTTCCTTCCCCCCCCCCCAATACACAATATTAGTTTGGTGCCGGGAGCAAATTCTTTGATGTGAGTGCAGGTAACAAAAATCAATGCGTTTTATCAGTAGATGCTGGCTCTTGACAATAAGCTGTCCCTTGCAGGACGCCAAAGAAAGCAAGAGGACAGCCAAGGTTGTTGCTGTCTGCAGCACAGGGGCAGTGTGTGGATTGACTGAGTACGTGTGAGTTGTCTGAAGCCCCTGGCACATTTTCTGCTAATTCTCTTTTTAGGATGAGTTTCTCAATGCTCCTGTGTTGATCTGTTATAGAGAACCTACGGACAAAGCCCCGTCCTGTCCTTCACGGCCCCCGTACCTCACTGCGTGTCCTTGACTGAGCCTTTTGTGTGGCTGCAACTTGTTGCAGTAGCTGACCAGCTTTGGTGTAAAACCAGCTGTGATATTCTGCCTGGGGACGTTACCGCTGCCCACAGTGGGCTCTTGGACCTTCACCTTGTTCCTCAAGATTTTTAGGAGAGATCAGGAATTTTCATCACTCAGGAGAGAACACCAGAAAGGGCCCAGCTTTTCAGAAAACATCAGTGTCCTTGAGTCAGTTGTGTTTTGTTTATGGATGTGTTTTATTAGAGGGGGGGGGCATGCAAATGAGGTCTTGGGTTTTCTAGACAGATAAAGTCTGGTAGAGGGTTAAAGTGCTGTGTCCAGGCTGGGTTGCAGATTACAGGAGGAAACACATTCCTTGCAGGCTGAGCTACCTTAGGTTTGTACCAATCGGTCTGACCTCGGGTTTGTTTTGCCACGCAGGCTCCATTTCATGGTTTTCCACACCGAGGAGTTCCACGATGTGCTGAGGATCTGGGATGGTCCTGTGGAGAACGGCATCCTCCTGAAGGAGATGAGCGGGTCCGGCTTACCCGGTGACGTCCACAGCACTTTCAACTCTGTCATCCTTCAGTTCAACACTGATTTCTTCACGAGCAAGCAGGGCTTTGCTGTTCAGTTTTCAGGTAGGCTTTACGTTGTTGGCTCCCAAACAGCAGATGAACTCTTGGGGGGGAGTTTGTGCTGGGCGCGAGACCTTCGGGGGTGACCAGGACAGAGGGAGAGCTTTGTGTCACCCAGCACAGCTCTGCCATCCTCTTTCTTTGCCAGGCTTGTGTCTCAGCCTGCCAGGAAGGACCAGACCGGGCTGCTCACTTGCTTATCTTCCATTGCACAGAAAGAGAGAGAGGGATTTCCTCTGGCTCTGTTAAGAAGAGCTTTCTCTAAACTGCCTGGGTGTAATAGACTCTCATCAACTTAGCAGGAAATAAGCTCTGCTCTGCTGCCTGATACAGGGCTGGTCTTTATGGAGTGCTCCTGCTCAAAGCCTTTGTTCACAAGGTGTGACTAAGTAGACAGACCTAAGCTCAGAAGCATACAGTTTTGGATCTCGTGAACTTTAATGATCTATATAAGCCT
Organism: Todiramphus chloris collaris; assembly: GCA_025345505.1. NCBI lineage: Eukaryota > Metazoa > Chordata > Aves > Coraciiformes > Alcedinidae > Todiramphus > Todiramphus chloris. Next base: position 6,119,429 of record JANVCC010000120.1, on the reverse strand, counting down.
GCAAAACTTGTATTGCTCCAGGACTTTCTGTAGAGTTAGGTGGTTGTAGTGCTGCTGGCCCTCGAGCCCCGAGCCGAGGAGGAGCTGAGGGGTCATCTCATGCCTCCAAGGGACACAGAAATGAGATGGGGAGGGGAACCCATGTGTTTCTGAAAGGTCAGGCTTGCTGCTCCACAGGGCTAAAGGCTGAGTTGCTCTGGGGCAGCGAGAAGTGCTGGCAGATGAGTTTATTGCGCAGCGTGTCTCTGACACACAACCCTGACAAACTGCCGGGTAAGATCAGTGGGTGCCTGGACTTAGTCAGTAAACATGAATGTGCATAATTATACACCAAACTTGCACTCTGTGCAGAGCACTTGAACCTGCCGTTCCCCAGAGCCTTTCCCAGCTGGAGTGGCAGATGCTCAGAGTGAAGTGAAAGACTTTTTTTTTGTCTGTGTAATGTCAAGGGGTACTGAAGGAGGAGAGGTGGAGAATAAAGAAGTCATTGCTTGGGTACCTGTTTAAGGACAGAGTCTTAAGTACAGCTGGTGCTGTAAGCCTGTTTTAAAAATATATTTAAAAAAGATGTATTTTTAATATTTTCCAGTTTCTACGGCTACTTCCTGCAATGACCCAGGAATCCCCCAGAACGGGAGCCGGAGCGGTGACAGCAAAGAGGCAGGAGACTCCATCATCTTCCAGTGTAATCCAGGATATGCTCTGCAAGGGGAGGCCAAAATCACTTGTGTGCAGATTGAGAACAGATTTTTCTGGCAGCCAGACCCTCCCTCCTGCACAGGTACGAACACACATCCATCCTCCCACCGCACTGGCTCCTCTGCCCTGTTTCATCACGAGGCTTCTGTACCTGAGGAGCTATATGACAAGGTGTATATGTCTCAGAGAGCTGTCTCACAGAACCTACTTTTTTAGATTTATCCCTGGAGTGTCTGGGACAATGAGAATTCAGTTCATGCTGGAAGCTCATATAGGACGTGCTGCAATGTCAGTGATGGTATTTGACCTGACAAGTCAAAATTAAAGGTTTCTTTCAAACTCAGGTTGGTAGAGAGGATTGGGGACGTGGGCGAATAACTTCTGCATGAGGAGACAGCAAATTCTGTCACAGAAAGAACTGTCTGACATTTCCTTTGAGCTCATAATGTAATAAAAGAAGCTCATAAAAAGTGATTCTTTTTAATGCATCCCGAGCGCATAAAAACAGTCATGGTAAGCACATAAGAGCAATAAACATCAAATTTGCTGGCCAATTAAAGGCTAGACACACATTAGTTACCTGTAACCTTCATTCCTGTTTGTGCTCAGTTACCCCAAACAAGAAAAATCAATTAATTCTGTTTCCAACGTCAGACTTAATGCCAGTTAGGAAACTTCTACAGCACGCACAGGACTTATGGTCCCTGCGGGGTGACTTGGTTTCTGAATGACTATCCTGATGATCCGGTGTGGCACCCTTTCAGCCTGATAGAGAAAGCCCTTTTAGTGTTCCCGGAGCTCTGACTGACTCGCATTGTTGCATGTCACACCCATCTCATCACTCTCCTGGTGAGTCTTCCAGAAGCTGTGCTCTCGGTCCTTCCCAGAGAAATTAACCTTGGGGCGAGAGGGATTCTCTTGGGTCCATCTCCAGCTGGACCTGAAAATAGTGTTGGGTCCTTTTTGAACAGAAGTCTGGCAGTCTTGTTGTAAGAGGCATAAGCTCTGAAAAAAAAGCAGAAGGCAATGTCTTGCTCCTTCTCTCCATTCAGTGACAAAGGGTTTGGAGGAAGAATCGGTTGCCAAGTATACCAGTAACTGTGTAGCAGGCTGCCTAGCTAGAGCTGAGTTGGAAAAGAGCCTTTCATTTAGGATTTTATGTTTGTATTTAGCATTTCACGTTTGCATTTAGCATTTCAAATATCTTCTTGCGTCTTTATCGTACAACTTCGGCGGTCCCTGAACAATGTGGGCTGAGCTGGAACCTCGGCTGAAACCAGTCCCCAGAGGTTTGGGGCATTTGAAGTCTGGGTCCTAACCCAGCCCCAAACAGCTATGGCTTGGACCGCTTTCTAGTTTAAGTCCTTTGGAGACCACGGGTCGGATTTTCAAAGAAATCAGAGGGTGTTGAACAGTCATCTCCCTGAAGCTTTTCAAAAACGAGTCCATATATTTCAGCTTCTTCTGAATTTTCCCCTGGCTTTACAGTCTGGATGTGTCCTAAAGGTTAAGATGAAGGTAAACGGGCACGAAAAATAGGTGCTTGTGGTTCTTCCAGGTTACTTTTTCATAGCCTTCAGCTAAACTCTTCACTGCCTGCACTGTGATTCCTGTGTCTGCTGAAGAGAGATAACAGTTCTCGGTGCCTGCAGGAGCCTGCGGTGGGACTTGGCTGAAGAAGTTGCTTTTGGGTCTCTAATCTCTGCTGTGATCTTTACATCGATCGCTACATTTTACTTGCTTATTTGCAGGGCTTTAGAAGAGCCCACAAGACAAACACACGCGCTCGCTCCCTCGTGGAGGATCCTGCCAGGATGGTTTTTTCTAGCTCAGAACACCCAGTCGGTGCTGGTGTTGCTGCAGCCTGGCTAGGGTCGGGCACCCAAGTTCATCTCTCACCCCATCCCACATCTGGGAGGAGAGATCTGAGCAACGGGGGGAATTCCACAGCATTGACCCTTGTGAAGAGGCTGCAGGAAGGCTGACAGTAATAAATCAATCCTGAGTATTTGTCACGGTGGAAATACATACAGGCACTTTTGGGCCTTAAAAAAGTAGTAATTGATTTTTCAATCAGCTTGGCATTTAATGTGGTGGTAGCTGCAATAAACACACGCAAGCCATGAGTCCCAGGCTGTGTATTTTCACTTCCTTAGCAACCATCCAGACTTTGACCAGGTGCTGCCTAAATAAATACATGAGAAAAGCATAAAATATCGAGCTCTCCTTATGGTTGCTCACTTATATATATCTCATGAAGAGTGTAGCAGCATCCAAAGGTCTGTGTGTGTGTTGACCCTCTCTGGAATAACAGAGCTCTCATCTCTGCCAGGGCCACTACAAGTTCCTCTAATACCTGTCCTGTCATCAGACAGCCTCGCAGGTGGCCTCTCTGTCCCCTTATCTGTCCTTATCTCCCTTTCTCCTTTCCTGCATCCCATCTACTAGTTCTGAAGGTTCTCTAAGACAAAGCCTCACCCCTTTGCTTGGTTGCCTTCAGCTCCCTGCGGAGGAATCTTGACGGGACCGTCGGGAGTGATCCTGTCCCCGCAGTACCCGGAGCCCTACCCGCCGGGGAAGGAGTGCGACTGGAAGCTGACGGTCTCTCCTGACTACGTCATCGCGCTGGTGTTCAACACGTGGGTACCGAGAGCCGTGGGGCTGCCTCTGGGGATGGGAGGTGGGGGACTGGCTCTGCATGTGGGTCCTTTCCTCTCTGATGGAACCAAACCAGACCTGGCAGGACTGTCCCACAGTCCTGGGTAATATCTTCTAAGATGTTACCTTAATCTGGGGAGGATGGAGATATTTCTACTGCAGTTCCTCCTCAGCGTACGCATGTTTTTTTGCACAGCATAACCATGTGCCCGGTGCAGGACAGGAACGCCCTGTAGCAACCCTGGCTTATGCTTTTGTGCTCTTGACTGCAACACCAGTCCTCTTTCCTTGTGTGTGGAAGGGAGGCAGGAATGTCCTGGGCTTGGCTGAGGAGCTGTTTTGGAGCAGAAGCAGTCTCTCAGCTGTGTACAGCCCAACCACAGCCCGTTGCTCTCCAGGAGCTGCTGTTGCGTGCTCGTGCTTCGAGCGCTCTTCCTTTTGGTTTCGCAGCTTCAGTTTGGAGCCTGGCTACGATTTCCTTCATATCTACGATGGACCCGATTCCCTCAGCCCCCTGATCGGAAGCTTTTACGGCTCGCAGCTGCCCGAGAGGATTGAGAGCAGCAGCAACAGCCTCTTCCTCGCGTTCCGAAGCGACGCGTCCGTCAGCAACACGGGATTTGTCATTGACTACACGGGTAAGAGCCGTCCGGGGCTGCAGCTGGCCCAGCTGAGCCAGCAAATGCTTGGGCTTTTACCTGTGCTCAGGTCAAAGCACCTCGCTGAACCGAGTGGGAGAAGCTCCAGAGCCCGTGGAAAGCTGCTGCTGTCTGCCTTGCTACCACAGCTCATTAAGAGGCATGGGAAGGAAAACTGGGAGTTGAAGAGAGAGCATCCTGTAGGCTGGCAGGGGACATAAGGTAGATAAGAGCAGCATAAAGGGACTGTTCTGTGGCTGAGGATCAGTCACATGTGGCTGCTTCTGTGTGGGGCTTTCATTAACAGAGAAGAAAATTGTTACTTCTTTTTTTTTTTTCCCCTCTTTCTTTAAAGAAAATGGGAGGGAGGTTGCCAAGGAGTGTATGTTTATGTACAGGCTGTATTCTGTATAATCTTTCTTGCTCAACGCTGAATATAAATAGTTCTGTCTTCTTGGTGAGCGGAACGTGCCGCTTCGTTGCAGGTTGGAGCTTTCGGAAGAGTGGAGAGTGCTGAACTGTTAACTGGTTATTTGGAATGCTCCACATTGCCCTGGATTTCAGATTTATTCTTAGCAGCTTTGTCCTAGAAAAGGAGGTGCAGAAATACCTATCCAGGATGGGAGTCTTGGTCACAATTCTTGAGTGCACCAAGCAATTGGGTGGCTCTGTCTTGGAGGTGAGGATCACAGAGGTGGATGCTCAGCTCTCCTGCGTTGGTGGAGCTCCTGAAATCTCTCCAGTTTGCTTCTCTTTAACATTATAAAGAATCTACTTAAAAATTCACTAATAATTTGTAAAACAAGCAGCATAGTTCACATATCAATGTTATAAGAGCAGTGGTTTTTTTATTTTCTTGCTTGAGGAGGAAGTAAAACATTGTGGTGGCTTCAGCTCTAATGGTGAGAGACAGGGGCAGCAGTTAGAGTTTTCCCTGGGTGCTTTTAGCTCTCTCTTGATGGAGCAAGCTGAGAAGTGACAGACCAGGCACTGCACCTTTGGGAGATGGGGGGGGAAGGCAGGCTTTGGCAGATATGTTCCTTGTTTGCACACAGGGTAGGTGGAAGAAGGGAGTTACAAACCATAGTAAAAAATCCACTCTGAAAAGCTGGATCTGATGAGCCAGGATTATGCAGAATAAAGAAAAGGATTAAAAACCAGGGGGAAAAAAACCAATGTGGGGATAGAAAGAAATGATTCTTCAAGCCTGCCCTGGTCTATACGGACCAGTTTGCGGTGTGGGAGCTGTAGTAGCTCATACTGGAGAGCTGATGGGTGGCTGCTGTGCTTTCAGTGCTGCAGTTTTCCCTGTGTGCTTCGGCAAGTCTCTCTTCTCAGACCTCCTCTCCAGTCTGTGGTTCCTGCTTTTGCATTTACCTGACCAGATGTTAAATGATAGTGAAGTGGCAATTCCTGTTATTCAGACTGAGGAGATGAATTTGCCTCTAGTAACGTTATAAAATAAGATGAAAAAGACAATTAGCACCACTTAAGATTCAAGAGGTTACAAGTTTTCTGCTCTCACTAGAATTCATTTTACGGAAAATGAAGTCTAGAGTTTTCTTCTTTTCCCTTTTCTTTTTGGGCAGCCAGAAAGTCGTTAAGAAATGAAATCTCATTCAATTAAGGTGGTTGTGCAGTGCTTTTTTGTCCTAAACACTCCTACGGTGCTAATCGCGCCTACCTACTTCCCACAAAGCCAAACTGCTGGGAGAGAAGAATGAGGCTTTAAGTTTGCTCAATAATTTCCCTGCTCTTTAAAAGGAACCTGGATTCCAAGTCTGAGGAGAGGCAGAAAATAGAACTTTGGGGAATTGAAGGAAGAAGAGAAGAAGTGCAGGAGGGAGTGTGTGTGAACGGAAAGCAAATACCGAGCTGGTCTCCTTGCCAGCGTGGAATCCCAAGTGCAGCCCAAAGACTCTGTCTTCCCTGGGTTGTCTTGTGCCTGGGGCCAGTGCTGCAGCCTCTGCAGCTCCCGAGTACCGGGCAGCACCCCTGTCCCCTGTGTGAATGCTGCTGGTAGCCAGGGGCTGGGTAGTCCTCTTGGGGTAATGTCTGGGGGGATGAAGCAGCCATCTGCCAGTCCTTGCTGAAATGCTGCCCCTTCCCTGGAGCCGGGCTGTGTCCCTAGGCGGGAGCTACCGCGTGGCGGGTGAATTTCAAGCAGCATTTGAGCTGAGATTGTTTCAGGGGCAGTGGCTCTTCAAGAGAAAGTTGTCCTCCGGGGCTGGGAGGAATGGAGGAAATAGAGAGAAGAACGAATTTGGCTTTTATTATGCCGTTTTTCTGCACGGTGAGCGAGGTGGGAGCGGAGCGGTGCAGTAGAAAGGTGTTTGAGGGCAGATCCTCAGCCAGGCAGTTTCCCAGTGTGGCTGCAGAGATCCCCAACACCAGCAGGATTTCTGAGAGATGAACACGTATCTTTTGCTTTGCACTCGTGGTGTGCTGTCAGCTGTGCAGCAGAATGAAAAATCAAGCTAAGGTTACCGGCAAAGGAACCGGCCTGAAGTGTGCCTTCCCTGCACGCTCTGAACGTGTACTGAGCTCTGGTTTCCTGCCTGCATAAAGCCTTGGGCTGGTTCAGGGGGTCAGGTGAGTCTTAAATGCAGTCGTTTGGGAATTTATTCTTGGGAATGATGTAGCAGCAGTGGGTAGATTTGGGGTTCAGGCTGGGTCGCGAAAAGGAAGATGTGCTCTGCTCAGGCATCTCCTTAACAGTCTGCTGAAGTTATCACATCCTTACAAAACCTTGTTTGCAGCACCAGCCTGGTTCCTGTTGTCACTCCTGCGAAAGCACCGGGCTCTGTTCACAGCAGAGTCACTCGAGCCCAACGAGTATTAGCCTACCAAGGAGAAAGGATATGAAGATCTTGATTACGAAGCAGGAAAGACAATTACAAACCAAAAGCTTAAACACAGGAAAGAGATGACTTGCGATATACCCAGAGTTTATCTCTTCTTCCAGTTCTTGCCTCGGAATTTCTTTAAGCCTCAGCTACAAAAAACTTGAGGTTTTTAACTCAGTATCTCTATGTGCATTACCTTTTGTAGCAAGATAACGTTTGTGTGTCTTAGTTACACTTGGGAGATTTCTGGTAGCGGAGCAACGCTGGCTACGTTTCCAAAACTGTTTCCAGTCAATTTAAGAGCCTCCTCAGCACGAGGGTCTGCCACTGCCAGAAAATGCTACCAGCCTCTTCTCAGTTTGGCTGAGGATGAACCTCCAAAGCGAAGAGTATCTTTTCTCACTCGGAATTGAGCTGGATTCTAATAATCAGTTTGTGTTGCAGCATCTCGCAAAGCACGGATGTGGTTTCTTTAAGATAGTTTTCTGTATCTCACGTTGGTATTTTTAAAGGGAGACCACACTTTGTTAGTGATGCAAAGGGCAGTCTGGTCACTTGGAGAGATTTTTTCCCAAAGTACCCCCCCATTACGCTTTGTGAGTGTTGGGAACCTGTTGTCATGTAGTGAGTCTGGAAGTGTTGTCAAGAGGTGAGTCAAACTCCATCAGTCACTGCCTCCAGCCAAGCGACGTGTCCTGATGGGTCGGCGCTGACCGGGACCCAGGGTGCTCCTCATGCTTGGGGCAGAGGGTGGGAAGGAGTTTGCAGGTTGGATGCTCCAGAGTGGGAGGTTTTCTCACACTTTTTAGTACTTTCTGTTTCTGTTGTGGGCCAGAAGTGAGGAGGCGTGAAATTGAAAGCAAATGAAGCAAAAGTGATTACTTTTCACCCTTCGAAAGGAATGGAAAAAAAAAAAACCCCAGCACTAAACCCTAAGCCTTCTTTCAAATCTGTTATTATTTCTGCAGAACTATTTTGCCCACCCTGAGCTTATAAACATATATTCAGCATTACTCATGGGTTATTGAAGGTGGAAATTCCCCACAGAAATGCTGTTCTTTAAAATCTGTTGCAAGGCAAACCGTTTAAAAATATCCAGCAGTGTTGGCTGTTAAACCAGTGAGAAATGGGGGGATGACATTTGACCCTGGAACAACTTGCATTTGAAAACCAGCTCTGTCCTTTGGAAAAGGCAGTTGGCTTATCTGGGATGAGTCGGAGCGTGCCGGGCTCCGGGCGAGCCACTTGAGATGCCGAGGCTACACCTGCTCTTCAAGATCCTAATGTCACTTGTCCTGTCTTCAAGATGCGATGGCCGTTGTGGAAAATGGTCTTCTAGACCATTTCTCTTGGAGTTGCTTTAAAGCTTAGCTCTTAATAAAGGCTTGTGCATGGTCACGGATCTGGAGATCTTGATGGGTTTGTGGACGACAACAACTCTCCAGTGAAGCTGTTCTGGAATGTGCAGGTGAAAGGCTGACCCTCCTGGTCTAGGAACTCGTGTCAGCTTTGAGTTTTCCTTGGAGGAGGAGAGGGGAAGCACAGAAAATTCTGCTGTCCATGGACTAATGAGCCAGTTCTCATGGCATTTTTGCCTTGCCTCTTTTCCAAAAATTTGGCAGCCTGAGTCCGTGTTAATTGGGACATCAGGATAAAGCCCTCGGTTTCTGAAGTGTCTGAATGAAAATAAAACGTTAACTCTAAATGGGCAAGCTGTGCTGTGCTCACTGCATAGCCTGATAAATCAAAGACCGGGGAAACTGGGGCTCTCCCACATCCCCCTGCGAGTCTTTTGCAGTCACCACGCAACCAAACCCTTGCTTGAAGTCGAGCTCCTGCCTCCCTTTGTAGCCTGCTGCTGAGGATCCTCCGGGCAGCTCGTCCGCAGAGGAGCGTTCACGAGGCATCGTCCTCCGAGGCCAGCGCTGTCCCTGAAGGGTCCGCAGACCCTCAAGGGAACAGAGACAGTCAAGAATGAAGAAACCACAACAAGAGTGGAGGGGCTGTTGCTCAGCCTTCAGCTACCACCCTCTTTTCAGCCGTCGACAGAGTGACTCGAGCACCGAATGTCATCATTTCTTCCAAGCCGAGAGCAGAGGCTGAGCTCAAGCTCCTGGCTCGGGCATCTGAGAGCCTGGCTGGCAGGCTGAGGCCGCATCAACGCCTTAGATGAAAGGCAGTGAGGCTGCTCAGAATAACAAGAGAGGCATAAAGTGGTCAGGAGGAAGCCGTCGGGGTGCAGCTTTTCCATGAAAGCACCTAAAAAAATAGATAGTAGCAGTTCCGAGAGACGAAGGCTGGCGGAGTGAAGAAACACCTCCGAGAATGGCTCGCAGCAGCCGTGCCACCGCGCTGCTGGGGATGCCTGGTGCCCAGAAGCAGCTCCTCGGCTCCCCGGGCTGCACGGGGACATTCCCCGCTCGCGCTGCCGGCCCAGGCTCGCTCCTGCGGGGATGTCCCTCGCAGCTGGGAGCACCGAGGAGGGAACGCGTTCATCCGGTCGAGGCGAGCGCCAGGCGCTTTGCTTGGCAGTGCGAGGGCTGGAATCAGCTTTTTGCTCTTGATAACTTACTCCTTATCACGGAGGCTTCTCCGCTGTGCCTACAGAAGCAGTGTCTAGCTGCTGTCTCAGCAGGACCAGAGCACACGCAGGAGACAATGGGATAAAAACATTGGTGTGTTCTTTCGTGCTAGATCCTCAGTCTTGCCGGCGTGTTCTGAGGACCAGAGCTGTCTTCTGCACGCTGCAGGAACTGTGCTTCTGGGCACTTGTCTCTTCCCAGGATCAGATGAACCAGAACATCTTCTTACCCGGCTGGGGAACCGGGGTGCCCGAAGGAGGAGGCGTCCAAAGTTTGTGCAGCGAGATGCCGCTGACAGAGGAGAGCCCGGGACTTCGTGGTTCAGGGTTGGGTGATAGAGGGGTGTGATGGTCTGGGAGGAGCACTGGGGGTTGATTGCTCCGTGGCTCCCAAAATAGGGAACTGCTGTGCAGAAGGAACCGGTGGCCTCACTCTGGTGCAGGGCAGCTCTTCCTGGAGGAAGCATTTCACATCCTTTTCTGCCCTGTTTACCTGGAGCACGAGCTAGTGGTACAGCTGTTGTGTAGATGAAACCACAGAGCTAATCCTGTTTTCCCCCCCCCCCCCCACTGCAAACAAAGAAACAAAAGCAAGATCTGGGGGCTTTACTGTTTTCTGTTTCTCCCTCCACCCCTTCCCCAAATACTGAATGCCTGTGATTTAATGCTTAAACACATTATAATTGTTCACAGGCCCGCTGCTCTCAGAAAAGCCCTCATCTTTAATGAGCAATTTCCAAATGACAAAAGAGCAGGATTAATCAAAGCCTCTAATTATATTTCATGCAGGAAAAGAAAAAAAAAAAAAAGAAAAAGAAAAAAAAAAGCCCTCAGAAGAAGAAGGAAAGAAATATCCAAGTCCTGACAGCTCTGTAGTCTTTACTGGAATTTTCATATGTAAATGGAGTTTTTAACTCTGCAGGGCATAGTGAACAGAGAGAAAAATGTCTTCATTTTGTCTAACTGCTTGTAATCATTTTGCTGTAATTGCAGCCACGCTGCACATCTGGAGAGTCAACCAGCGAGCACGTGGCACAGCATCTTCCCCCGGCGAGAGCCGCCAGCCCTCCCATCCGGGAGGCAGAGGTGCCAGGGAGCGCAGGGAGCAGATGTGGCACATCTGAAATGGGTTGTGTGTTCAGTCTGTGCTCGTGTGCCCTGGCTGGAGAAGTTCCTTGCGTCCCGTCCCCTGCGCGGGGAAGGAGGGCGAGCAAAGGGAGAGAAACCAAAGCTTTGCCTCGCTGATGGGCTGTTGAGTACCAGTAACCGCGTGTGTGAACTCTGGTGCCTGCCTTCCTCCAGTGCATTTGTACTGGGCCCTGACCCGTGTAATTCCCCAGGTGCAGCAGGGAGAAAGAATACTTGAAATCTAAACTCTGGGAATGGCGCTGCTCTTTATGATGTCCTTATGTGAGGCTTCCAGATGAGAAAAGCCAAAAGCGATGCTACTGACCAAGCTTTTAGAGGAGCTGTGTCCGGGCAGTAAAGCTCTCGGCGATTCTCTCTGGCAGAAAACCCCCGGGAGTCCTGCTTCGACCCCGGATCCATTAAGAACGGCACGCGAGTGGGGACGGATCTGAAGCTGGGGTCCACCATCACCTACTACTGCGACGGGGGGTATGACATCGAAGGGGTCTCTACGCTGACCTGCATAATGGGAGGGGATGGGAAACCCACGTGGAACAAGCCTCGACCCACCTGTACAGGTAAGGCCCGAGGGGAGAAGGTGAAGTAGAGAAGGATCTGGCTTTGCCAAGCAGTTTATCCTCATAAAAAACTCGATGTTACTTTTGCACAGAGCTGCTTGCAGGGGGGCAGGGGCAGGTCTCTCAGCGATTGATAATTTTTCAGTGTTATTAACACCCAGAGGTCAGGAAGAGCTGACTTGTACAAGGTTTCTTGAACCCTTCTATGAGAGAGACGGAAAACTGGACACTAGAGATTATCTGCCTGACAAATCCTGTCTCCCTAGTGCAGGGCAAGCTTCAGGAAAACATTTGCTTAACCTGATCCCCCCGATCAAAACCCTTAAGCACGTGTTTTCCAGCGCAGAGCCACAATTGCCGACGAAACAAAAGGTTGGGGTTTTTCTCTTAGGTGTTCTCTGGTTATTTTGCTTTGTTTTCTGGCCTAATGAGAAAATGTTTCAAATGATGGGTTTGCAGTCAGAGCTCCTCCATCTGAGCAGTGAGTCAGGAGGTAGCTGTCAGCCTGCGCTGACTGGCAAGGATGCAATCTCCGACTCGGAACGCCGAGGACACCGATCCCACGGGAGCCAGCCGAGAAAGGGCAAACAGAGCTGCAGCTCATTGGGATGGGTCCTGAGCTTTAAGGTCGGGTGGAGAGCAGTGCAAATCACACATCATTCTACACCGCCGTACGTGGCATCCCTTGGTGGTCCCGGGCATGAACTCGGGCTGGGATGAGCCTCGCTTTTCTTTAATAAGAACTTGCAGCGGGATGGGAGCTGCGGTGCCCGATGTGCGGGCACCCCAGGGTTGCCCCCTGGGGCAGGGCACAGCAGCAGGGAAAAGATGGTATTTCAAGGCTGGTTTGGGTAAGGGGGCACTGAGTGATCTCTTCTTGACTTTCTCCTCCAGCTCCCTGTGGTGGTCAGTACACGGGCTCGGACGGCATCGTCCTCTCCCCAAATTACCCCCAGAACTACACCAGTGGACAAGTCTGCTTGTACTTCATCGTTGTGCCGAAGGACTATGGTATTGGGGCTGGGTGTTTGCTGATGGTCTGTCCTGCTGTCTGTGCAACTCTTTTGTCCAGGGTGCTTGGGGTTTTTTGGGTTTTTTTTTTTTTTTGAACAAAGCAGTGGAATAAATGCCCATATAAATGGAGATCAGGGAGATTGAAACATAGTGAGTGGCACTGTTGGATGCTACTTACACTTTGTAGTCGGTAAGGATGATGGGAGTTCTCTAGATTTCCAAATCCATCCAAAATGAGGGGAAAAAAACCCCAAGCCTAACAAAGGCCACCGTCTTGTGTTTCCCATCCCAGTTCCCACTCCACATTCAGTTGTGCAGAGTTGAGAAATCAGAAAAATAATGTGATGGTGTTTAACGCTTGCAGCAGATGCAGAGGACCTCTGACAGTAAAAACATATTTACCATAAACACATGAGAACTGTGGTGCTGAACAATCTGTGCAGAGAAGCGCATAAATGTATAGTTTTGTGGATGTGCAGCTGTGGTGCTTACGACTAATTTTTATTTCTCATTTCTTTATTTATATTTATTTAAATATTTAAGTTCAGTTTTAAAACTAGACCCACGCAAAAGCCAGATCCACTTCATTCTTTTTATAGACTCCAGCGCTGCTTCAGTGTGGGCAGAGCTTGAATGCAAGGCTGATCAATGTTCCAGAAACCTTTGAGGCAGCTAGCTGGATATCGCTGTTGGTTAACATATTTTCTTGTTTGAAGAGAATTTAAAGTTCTTAAAGAGGCCTGGCGCTGACAGCTCTGGCAGGTGAAGCTCTCTGAGTTGTGGTATCTGCCGCTGCTTCTCGGCGTGCTGTATTGATCTTGGCAGTCCCTGTGCTCTCTTCAGCTGCCTGGGATTTCCTTTGCTGAGATAGCGAGGTGTGGAACGCGGATGCTGTGTTCAGACACCGGCTCGGGAGCTCCTTTCCCCCTGCTTGCCCTTCTCCCCACAGGCATCGAGGTGCTGTCGGGCTTTGGGTCTGACTGAAGACGGGCTGCCCTGCTCTCTGTACACCTCTTAACCTGCTTTACATGGCTGACCTTGATGTTGTCTTAAGAAGTGCAATAACTAGAGGGGCAGACAGTCTCGATCTGCAAATCTGACTTCTGCCTGCAGTAGAATGACAGCTAAATTAGTTTCTGTTCCCCACCTGCTACCTTTCAATAGCTTCATTAAAAACAAGCAGGAAAGCCATTAGCAGTGCCTGGTATGCATTCCCCATCACCTCCCCTCCTCAGATTCCGTGTGCAGCAGGCATCGGGGTGTGTGCTATCATCACTTTTTCAGTGTTCCCAACATCAAAGCTGTGCTGGAAACCTGAATGTGCAGGAAACAAATGCCATAGCTTGGTGGATGATGAATTTCACAGCAAGAGACCTCTCAGCTTGTGAAACTGCAACCGGGCATTTACAACTTGGAAATGCAAACCCAAGAGAAGGAGACAAAGGGGAGGGAAAAAAAAAAATCCTTTAAGTGCAGATTTGTGAGGGGAAAAAACCCTGGTGTTACTATATTCTGAAAAATAAAGATAAATAACGTCTCTTTGCTCTAGTTGAAAAAAAGAATACAAGGTCTGATCCCGTCATCATTATTTTCCCCATTTTTATAAGCTTTGCCTGCTCCTGGGTGCACGATGTACGCGGTGAGACCCAGAGCACTGCTCAGCTCCCTCGTTAGCAGGCTCTGTAGACAGGCTTAGAACTGTTAATAAAGTGGAGTGTCCTCTCTCCCCCCCTTCCTCCCAGTCATCCTCCCTGACCAGAGGGCTTCAGTCTAGAAATCAAGTTCTGCAGGACAGGGATTGTTATCTTGTCCAGGTTTTGTACAATGCCTAACCCAACGGGAGCCCGCTTCCCGACAGAGGTTCAATACAAATAATAAATAGTGATTATCGGTTGGGGAAATTATATCCCTTGTGCCATGTAGGCAGGCAAACGGGATGATTCACAGAAGGATCCCTTTTGGGCTGTGAATCAGTGTTCGAGCCTCCTGGCAAGTGAGCATGGAGGAGGCTGGTTGCTGCTTCTGTTGTGCCTACTTTGTGGATAAATAAAGGGCTCCCATCTTCCAGAGCTGTCAGTCAGGTCCTTTTTATCTTTGCCAAGCTCCTGAAATAAAAAGCAGCTGAGGTGCCTGTGCTTTGGGCCCTGGCTGCGTGGGGCTGGGGTGCAGCCCCGGCCGACGCTCCCCTCTCCCCGCAGTGGTCTTCGGGCAGTTCGCCTTCTTCCAGACCGCGCTCAACGACGTCATCGAAGTCCACGACGGCCCCAACCAGCACTCCCGGCTCCTCAGCTCCCTCTCGGGCTCTCACACAGGTAGGGAACGTGTCCCCTGTTGCTGCTGGGAGAAGCCAGCTGAAAACCCCTCCTGCCGTCGCAGCCCCTGCTCGCCGCGGCGTTGGTCCGGCTGATGCTGGAAGCTCTGTCTCTCCTCTTCTGCCTCTTTCTCCTCATCCAGGGGAATCATTACCGTTAGCGACCACCAACCAGATTCTCATCAAATTCAGTTCCAAGGGTCAATCTACAGCCAAAGGTTTTCATTTTGTCTACCAAGGTGAGTACAGTTGTTTTCTGGAGATGTCCTCTGGTTGGTGCCAAGACAGTAGCTGAAAATACAAGTCATGTCTTGAAGTGCCCCGACCTGCTTTTGGCATCTGCAGGTCCTTCCACACCTTCTGTCTGAGCAGGGAGCATCACAGGGGGTGAAGACTGTTGTGGTAGCAGTGAACTGCAGGGCTCCTGTAGGTACTTTGTGTTCAGACCTTGTTTCCACTTGGCCTCAACCCTCACGTGCCCCAGGATTGGTATCAGCAGTACCTCCCTGCATCCTGCCCCGAGTACACGGCGAGTTTTGGTGACTTACACCCAAGCAGTTTTTCCCCCTGGCATTTCAGCACATTTCTCAGTGTAAGCAGCTGAACGCTCGTCTGGCAGCTCCGTAAAACCCTTCCTCTGCGTGCCGCAAGCTTAGGTCTCCCGCTGTCAAACTTTTGCCCCCTTTGACCCTTTCAGTAACAGCTTGGATTGCATTGGGCGAGTCCCACTGAAAGATTTTTGAAGTAGTAAATAGAAAGTGCTGCGCAGAGAAGTGGGAAAAGAGAAGGGCTCCCTCACCCACGCGCTTTGTGTCGTTAGCTGCGGTTCAGCTGAGCTCTTCCACGCGCGTTCCTGTAAAGGGGAGACAGGCAGCAGGGCCAACCAGTGCCTTCTCCGGGGGCCAAGCGAAGCATCGTTTGGATTTCACGCTATCCCGAGATCCGTTCACTTGAATTTCTGCCTAATTATTGTAAACCAACTGTAGTTCTGACCGTAATCTTGGAAGATTTCGGCAAAGCCAAGGTTTTGATGAAATCGGTCAAGATTACCCCCTGCCTCCTGCACCCTAATTAGGAGCTGCACACTCTTCAGCAACTACTACGTGGAAAGCAAAAGAGAAAGAGAGTGAGCCAGCCCTGGTTTTGAGCTGCCTGGCCAGGCTCGAATGGTGTTCGCTCTCGTTTTTACACAAATGAGGAGTTCTCTCTCCCGGTGATTCCCGTGTGCCGCGAGTTCCCCCGAGGTGAAGCAGCTGGAAGCCTGAAGCAGTGTCCTGAGAGCAAGCTGGGAAGAGTCCGAGCTCATGCTCCTGGGTCCCAGAGGGCTGAGCTGGGCTGATCTGAGCCAGGGTACAGATGCAGAAGTGTTTTGGCCACCTTGGTCTTGCCCCAGGTAGTGCAGCATCCTAAGTGGTCCCTTCTCTGCCTCTCTGTTCCCCTCCCCAGATCGCTGACACTCTTCAGACTTCAGCCTCGTGCCGATTGCCTTGCGCGTGATGCCTTTGTCAGGGGTTTGACATCCATCTCTCTGAAGCAAATTAAAATCAAACAGTATAGCAAAATGTGCTCATCGTCTCTGTCTTCTGCCCCTCCCAGCAACCGAGGCGTTAAAACACTAACAAAATGTAAAGCAACTCAGAGGAAAAAACGAATTGATTTCTTCCTCAGCAGAAGATGTTTCTTTGACTTGTTTTTCCCTTCGCTTATCTGTCAGACTGCCCGTTTCTTTCTTTGACTGTTGTTTCCAGTATCGAACAGGGATGCAGGCAATTTTAACAGCTGGTGATGTAGTATCACAACTTAAATTCCCCTTTTCTTTCTTTTACTGTTCTCATCATGAAGAAGGTTGTTTAAGATTGCTGAACTTTTAACATAATGAGCCCAAACGAGCTGAGAAACCTAAAGGGTTTCCCAGGGAGGCTCTAGCAGGATGTGGCAAACCAGCTTTTTTAGGAAGCTGTTGCTGAATGCCTTGGTTTCCCTGTTTAGAAATGGCCTTTCTGACGTGATGATAATGTTTCTGACAGCAAACAGCCCCATCTTAGAAAGCACGCGTGGCTCTGTCGTGTCCGAGCAGCTTTTATTTCCAGTATCTCTCAGATTGACAGCAGGTTGAGTGCCACGTTACTTCTTCTTCTTCTCGCTGGCCACGTTTGCATTCAGCCCCTCTTTGGTGTTTGGGGAGAACCAGATTCCCGCGCTGCTTTTAACGGCACTTAGCGTTTCCAAAATGTTTGTTCTAACCACTCTGTCGTCGCTTTATTTTCTTTCTCCTTTGCAATTGCTCGCTCTCCTGCTGGTTTCTCCTGCCCGCAACGCCAGCGGTGCCTCGGACCAGTGCCACCCAGTGCAGCTCGGTCCCGGAGCCTCGCTACGGCCGGCGGCTGGGCAGCGACTTTGCGGTGGGAGCGGTGGTGAGGTTCGAGTGCAGCGCGGGCTACGCGCTCCAGGGCTCGCGCAGCATCGAGTGCCTCACCATGCCCGGGGCGCTGGCGCAGTGGAACGTGTCGGTGCCCACCTGCGTGGGTAGGTACCTGGTGCCTGGGGGGCAAGGAAAGACAAAAAATCGGTGGTTTGGGCTAGAAAAAGAAATCCTTTGGGATGGTTAGAAAAAAATACCCAAATAACAAAAAAACCACGCAGCAAAATACTAACAGAAAATAAAACACCGGTGAAACAGCGAACCCCTTGTTGCGTAACTCTTAAATCCAAGAGCCAGGCCTGCCTACAGAATCATAGGATAAAGTGAAGTTGGAAGGGACTTTTAAGACCCTCAGGTCCACCCGTTCCCCCAGCACTGCCAGGGCACCACTGCCCCCTGTCCCTCAGCACCACAGCTCCACATGGGGCTTGGAAACCCCTCCAGGGATCACGGGGACTCCACCCCTGCCCTGGGCAGCCTGGCACAGCCCTGGACAACCCTGGAGGGGAAGAAATTGTTCCTCAGCTCCAACCTAAACCTCTCCTGGGGCAACTTGAGGTTGGTTCCTCTTGTCCTGTCGCTTGTTCCTTGGGAGCAGAGCCCAAGCCTCGCAGCCATGAACAAGGGCAGTTGACCCCAAATGGCAGGGGTGGACCTTTTGATTCAATACTTGGTGTAAGATCTGAGACAGCATCTAGAATAAATGAGATCTTTCTGAAAGGCACTTTCCCCTTCTCTGGAGGTGAGCAGCAGTTCAGAAAGAACCAGTCTTGTGGGCTGGTGGACTCAGTGGTCCTCACACCGAAGGACTATGCTCTGCTTCTGTTAGAAGTTGTGTGAGACAGCTACTGAAAAGAGGATTTTCATACAAATCTTACCCTTAAATCGTGAGCCAATTCTGCTCGCTTTTCCGTGGATGGATGTTTTAAAGGGAATGTTTTCAGTATCAAGCCAAGTCCTTCCACTTTCAAGCGTTGCTTTGCTTATTTCAGTTCCGTGCGGTGGGAATTTGACTGAACGCAGAGGGACCATCCTGTCCCCCGGCTTCCCTGAGCCGTACCTCAACAGCCTCAACTGCGTGTGGAAGATAACAGTCCCCGAGGGAGCCGGGATACAGGTACGGTGCTGCTGGCCGTGGCTGCGCGTGGTCTGGAGAGGAGGACACGCGGCATCTGCTGCGCTGAAAGAGGCCACGAGTTACCCAGTGGCAGCTCCTGGCAGGAAGGAGAAGGGTTGAACGTAACCCTCTGGAATCAGGCATTCGTTTACACTGTGACTGCCAAAAGCGGGTAATATTTCAATGGATTTTTGTCTCCTGGAGGCGCTCTCTGGGGGAAATCAACTGGAGACGCGTGGCTGTTCTGGTGTAACAAAATAATTGTGGTATTTTGGGCATATATCTTTATACTGCTTAATTATGCAATGTTGAAAGCAGTGTAAGCTACACCAAGGCAGAGTTGCTTGCTCGCAGTGCCTGCGTGGATTTGTTATGCCAGCGGAGCTGCAGCGGGATGATTATACAATTACAGCTTTGCTGTTCATTGTCTCCAGGTAAATGAGCTCTCTCTTCAGGTCTTTTTGTGGTCCTTATCATTCCTCTGCAGAAATAGTCCTGCAAGCCAGAGGAGGCTGAGAATGAAGCCCAGCATCAGAGACCAAGCCTTAGATAACGCCCCCATTCAGTGTGCATGTGCCTCGTCCTCGCATCCCACCGTGCGTTACGCTGACATCAGCTGGTGCACGGGAGATGGATTCTTTAACAGGTTCATTCATTCTACAGGTCTCATTATTCAAGAGTTTCTTCTTCTTTGCACCGCTTCGTTTGCAAGGGTTTTCGTTCATTAAGTGCCTTTATTTCTCCAATTGTGTCTGTGGCTAATTGACTTGTAGGTGGGTTCCTCCCTCTCTGCAGCGCTCACAGCTGTTGGCACAGAGCAGTTGGGTTTCTCTCCGCAGCCAGCTGTGCCCTGCTGGGTTGCAGTTCTGCGCTCCCAGACGGGGACTCTTACCCCGTGCCACCGTCGTAGAGCAGAGGCAAAACTTGAACCTGGGTCTGGGATGGACAGAGCTGGTGGGAGCAGCACTGGGGGCTTCAGCCAGGAGCAGCACAAGCCTGGAGTAGTGTTTTGAGGAGTCTGCCAGGCTTGCGCTGTGCCCATTCCAGCAAATTCCGTTCTTCTCTTCCTTTCCGAAGCCATTTCAAATGGTGTTTTCAAAAGCCGTCGAGGTCGCCATCGATCCCTTTCCGTCCGTCTGAGATTTCAGCCGTTCTTAAACCCCCAGCATGGCAGGAGGATCCATTTAGCTCAGCCAAACCCCCGAACAGTCAAGGCAGCTCGCAAGTTGCTCGGGACTCCCGGGACCAGGAGGTGATAATTCACTTAATTTTGAAAGCGATGTAAATCGCTGGCTGTGCTCTGCTCTGCCGTGCTCCGACTGCAAACCCATCGCTGCGCCCGCGCGCCCGCTCTGGCGCGTGCCCGAAGCGGGGGGTACGGCAGGGCTGGTAAACGTGTGGCTTTATCCCTGAGTCGTTGTTTCTCCCCTGACTGCTTGTGCAAATGCAGCTCTCTTGTGTCAAACGGGAGAACGCGATGGTACGATGTTCTAAAGGTTTCGTTTTCTTTACCCCTTTCCTGCTGGGTGTCATCCAGGGAAATAGATATTTTGGGGGCCAAACAGAGGATGGAAGCAAACAAAACCAGTCTGTCCTGAGGCTGAGCTCTGAGCCACGAGTTGAGTTCCCAGCTCTAGGGCTGAACTGTTCCTTCACCCGGGGGGCAGCCCAGAGGCGGGGTGATGGCCACGGAGCTGCAATCCCTGCCCCGCTCCCGTCGGCTCCGCTTCCCCGGCCACCCCCTTCCGCGGTCGCAGTTACTGGGTGGAACTTCAGCAGCGGTTTAGCCTCGTTTTGTACAACAATTAAAGGTTAAGCAACTGTAAATCGGAGGAGGAGGTGAAATTAAAGCTTTCTTGGTAGCGGCGAGTCAGTAGCGGGATTTTTATGTAATCAGGGTACGAGCTGGCACTTCTGCCATGAATTATTCATTCCTGTAGCAAACCTTCCTGAGCGAATTAATTTATATACATGGTGGTAAATAGATGCAGATCCCTTGTGAATCCACATGTCAGACTGGAATTAGGACCTTAAAAATGTTTATTCCGTTAAGTTGGGGGGAAGGGGGAGGGACAATTAATAATTTAGGAAATGTAAGAGCAAACAAAATGCACATTCTCAGTCCACGTTCTTTCAATAATGCAAATCACAATAGGGGTGTAATTGTGCAGCCTGAAAGGTATTGACTCTGGTCAGTGTGAGCAGGGATGGCTCTGCAGGGCTTGCCGCAGTCGCTGCTGGATGAACTCCACTTACTTCTGGGGGGAAAAAAACCAAACAAAGCATTGCAGGAACTTCATATTCTGCTTTATTATTCAGGGGGAAAAAAAAAAAAATTCAAGGAGGAAAAAGGTTAAAATGTCAGAAATAAAAGGGTTTGATTTTGTGTTATCTTTGTTAAATGTGTGGTTCATGTTTAGCAGGGCAAAGACAGGCGAGATGCTTGGGGTAGATGAATAAATACAGAATAAGAACCCTGTAGGAACAGAAGGGACGTGGCTTTCCCTGAGGAACCGGGGGGAAGGGGCAGCGTGTGTGTGTTCCTGTCCGTGTGCACATCTCCCTGTGCCAGGCTCCAAAATCTCCTTGTGGCGTCGAGCCCGGTGACGCATCCTGCTGAGCTGGGTGCCATCGAGGGCAGCGGGGCGGCTGCAGACCAGAAGCATTGGGCTTAGTCAGAAACCTTTGTCCAAGGAGACCTCAAAGAGTTGATGCTCCTGCAGTGAGCAGATATGCCAAGGCTGCACGTCAAGGAAAACCTTCCTGCCCGCGTTACCGAAGTCCCAGCGTTCTCCCCAGCCCAAACCACTCCGGCTTCTGCCACGTGCCAGGAAGCGAAGCCTTTTGTTTGGGGGCCAAGTTGTAAAAATCATTTATGCTTCTGATTTATCTTGAAGGGTCCTTCTTTAGCTTGTTGGCTTAGCAGTGTAATTTGAGGTACCTGGTATTTGAACATTTCACGTAGAGCTTATGGATTAAAGCCGTTGTTTTCCACCCACCCTTGGCTTTTCCATCTGACTGACTCTCTCAGGCCTTTCACCAAACACGATCTACAGCACAGCTTATTTTTCTTCATGGGACACTGAATTCTTTGAGCTCCCGGTATTCAGGAATAAAGGCAGAATCCATTTTAATGGTAATCAAGGAAAACAAATCTGTGCAATTACATGTAGATCTTTGCTCAAGTATAAGAGCTGCTTTGCAGTGTGAATGCAGATTTATCAGATCTTAGGATGTTACTCGTTTGATGATTGCATTGATGTTCTGAGGGAGTCAAGTGACTTTGTTAAGCCTCTGCATATTATGGGGCACGGCAGAGAAAGGTGGGGAAATTGGAAGTGCAGCTTGACTGAGAGCTGAGAAACAGGGCAGTTGCGGAAACTTTATTGCATTAAAAATATATATATATATCTTGTGGTTTAATGGGGCTTTCTTTGTTTTGATTTTAGCTCTTGGGTTGCCAGTGGTTGCTTTCATTTGAAAGCCTCACAGAAGTCTTCAGGGATTTCTCAGAACAGAATAAAAGGCTCAGATTTTCAGCCACTGTAAATTAGCTGTGAAATTCCAGGAGCTCTGCCTTTGTAGCAGCAGAAGACAGCACCCCTGATAGGGAAGTTTGAAGTGTGGAGCTTGCTGGAAAATAGCTGTATAACCCAGAACAGGTCTCCAGGTTTGGCCAGCGTAGCACAGATATAGAGCAGTGCTGACTTAAAGCCCAGGGTGTGTTTCTGGCTTTATTAGCAACCTCTTCATGGCGATTATTTTGGTTCATTAACACGGTTGCAGGAGTTGTACTGTTTGTCTCTTTTTTTGTTTTCCCTTCAGATCCAGGTGATCAGTTTTGTTACTGAGCAGAACTGGGATTCCCTGGAGGTGTTCGATGGAGGAGATAACACAGCCACCATGCTGGGAAGCTTCTCTGGTAGGTGTTGAGCATGAGCCCCTCTGCGCAGGGTCGATGCCCATTCACATCAGCTGGACTGCAGCACCCGCGTGAAATCAAGCACGTGCTTCAGTTCCTCAGAAACTCGGAGGAGACCCAAGCACGTGCTTGAAGGGAATCAAACGCTTTGTTGAGTTGGGAATTTAACGCCTGTCTTCCTGCAGAAGATGTTGGTAGAGGGTCTTAAACACAAAACCAGGGCGCTAGGTTTGGGGTTTTTATTGCAAAAACCCATGAGAGCTTCCACAGCCTGGAGCTGGGAGTTCCCACAGCACTGCTGGCTTGTGTGGGGTCAGCTCAGACCAGTTAACCCAGCCTGGCCAATTTACACCAGAATGGATGAAGGGCTACAAAACAACCTTTCCTTTCCGTGGCAGTGGGGACCGTGGCTTTCAGCAGAGCTGTGCTCAGTGCCTTGTAAAGCATTCAAATAGCAGAGCCGCTTGCAAACCCGTGGCTCCAATTCTTGCTTATTTAACGAACAAACGTGTTCCAAGTGCTTTGAGGTTGGTAAGGAGAAGGGTCGTGTGTTCAGACCAGCAGGCTCTGCTCCCGGCGCTGCGCTGGGGATAGAACTGCCCTGACCTGGTGCTGCAGCAGCTTCCAGGGAATGAGGCAGGAGAAGGAACACGGAGCGTGCGGGGACCTGTGCTCCACCCACGCTGTTTCTCGTCACCGGTTCCCTTCTCGGTGCTTTGAGTCTGCCTGGTCTGTAGGTGGTAAAACTTCACATGATGAAATGCACTGGTAGACTTTGAAAAGGCCATTGCAGAGAGGCCTTGGGTATTTCTCAACTGGCCTCATTAGAACCTGATCAAAACCACGGAGCTTGTTAAGTTAAAGGACTTTCTGTTCTCAGCCTCTTCTGCAGCGAGTCTCCGAGGACGTGGAGGAGGGAAAAAGAATCCTCTTCACTATCTTTGTGCACCTCTTGTTTTCCCAGGAACTACGGTGCCGGCGCTGCTGAACAGCACTTCAAACCAGCTCTATCTGCATTTCTATTCGGATATCAGTGTCTCTGCTGCTGGCTTTCACCTGGAATACAAAAGTAAGAGCAATTCAGCCTTGATTTGCAGTTCCTCTGAGCGATGGGGGAATGATTACAGAGCCGTTGCCTTGCAGAAGTGGAAGCTGCTTAGTGGGGAAGGGGCAGTGGGGAAGTGGCCCACGCTGATGTGGTTCCCCACTCTCGGCTTGCGGAGAAGGGAGCGAGTGTTAAATGGAGAACAGATGCAGCAGAGGAGATGTGGGGCCCCAGGGTGACCCTCATCTCGCTGCTGATGCACTTCGTGGCACCTGTTCTGTGTTGTAGCACAGGAGGAGCTGAGGAGGCCAGAGTATTAAAAATTCATGGTGAGTTGGCTTGTTGCGCGCAGCGCTGTAACCTGTGCTCGGGAAGTGCCTAAAGGATGCTTGCCAGGGCTTGGGAGGGACTGGCTGCTCTTTGCAGCCTTTCCCGAGCATTCGATATTGGTCCTTGCTGGAAACAGCAGGCAGGGCTAGACAGAGCTCCACGGGAGAATTCCGGCTGGAGACAGTGTTCAAAAAAAGAAATCCTCACTGGTAAGAGAACAACCCTGACTGAAACTGGAGGACGTGGCAGGGAAGAGAGTCTCTTGGGAAAGGGCTGTCCAGTTTGGCTGAGGATGCCAAAAATTCGTACTCTCCCCTCCTCGTCTGCAGTTTGATCCCTGCTGTTGGAGCAGAGGGCCATTCATTCATTCATTCATTCAGGGTGTCCTGTAGCCCAGCTGCTGTGGGTCACAGCAGCGCTGGAATCGCCCCGCGGTGCAGCAGCAGCGCAGACAGCGGCAGCGAGCAGGCACGGAACGGCTCTCGGCTCCACTCGGCGCATGGAAACGGGATGCGTAGCTCGCAGCAAGGAGAGCAAACAGGCTCGTGCAGCGTGTTGGAGATAGGGGTGTGACAGGGCCAGGAGCTGGTCTGGTGTTCCTGCAGCTCCCGGGGGACTGGTGAATGCAGCCACAGTCTGGCTCTGTTCCCGCGCTGGTGTCGGTGATGGTGAGCTGATGAGAGATGTGCTGGCACCGCTGTCTCTGCTCACGCGGTCTTCCTTGGGGCACTGCAAACATAATTGTTTCTTGCTGGACACTGTGTCTGATAATTGGTTCTGATCACAAATCTCGTGTTTGTCTCTGAAGCCAACCAATGTTCTGTTCATTTTTTTTCCCGGAGCAGCAAATAGATCTGCGAGCGCATTTCATTCGGTAAAGCATCCACAGAAACAGCAAAGCTGTTTGACTGCAGAGGCTGTGCTTTTCAGAGGGCCAGCTAGTGCTAAGCTTGGCAGGTTTTACTGGGCTTGCAGATTGAAACCTTGCACGTTAATGGATCCGGGAAGATTACAGCAAATGACAAGGTTGGGGCAAGAAAACGTACCCCAGATTGCTCCCTGGGAGCCTGAGGAATAGAAGTTGGTTTAGAAATTCTCTTGCTGCGGCTCTGTTTATTCTCCATTTCTGTTTCAATCAATAAGTTCTTTGAAGATCATATTACCCCACTGCAACAATCATGCTCAGGTTTTTCATGAGGCTTGGGATTATCAGGCTTGTTTGGTTTCTTTGAGAAAATTAATAGATGTTGATTTTCAGGGCAGCTGGAAATAATGTGGGTTGGGTTGGTTTGTTTTGTTGGGTTTTTTTTTTTTTGCTTTGCTTCTGCAATTGGAGTCTCACAGCTCTGAGCCCCGGGTTTTGCCTGTCTTTGGTTAGAGGGGCTGCAAGGGAGTTTTGAGAGATGAGCTAAAACACCAGAGTTTGTTTCCTCCCCTTTCCCCTCACTGGGTTCCTCAAGAACAGTTCAGAATCGAGTGAAACTCAGAGCCCCCGATCTGGACGGGAGGTCGTTTGAAGCTCTTGTCTCTCTGAAGGTCAGCAGAACAGCCGTGGCTGGGCTGGGGCCGCAGGTTTGCTTGCTGGGAAGAGCGACGAGGGTTTCAGGAGGAGAGTCAGCATCTCCTCTCTCCTGGTTTTTTCATCTGCTTTCAGCTCAGCCTGCAGACTGCGGAGTTAAGCAGAGCTTTAGCCCTTGCAGTGATGCAGAAGGTTATCTTGCAGCGGCAGCTGCCAGCACGGGAGCGAGGGATGCTCTGGCAGGCAGCGGAGCCGCGGCGGGCGCGAGGTGCCTACGGACACCGCTCCTCCTCTTATCTGCCTTCGGGGCTGTGGGAGGAAGAGGAGGTGGGGGGAGAGTGCATCGCCCGGCACGAGACTTCGGGGATTGTTAATTGGGTTTGCAGCGGGGTGTTCCCAGTTGTAAGCGTAGCTCAGATGGAAATGGGATTGGATGGAAGGTTGGTCGGCTGTTCTGCAGGTGCCACTAGGACCGGCTGCTCTTATTTCTGTTCGTGTGGTGTGATAAATTCAGTAATTGACAACAGGAGAAAACTAGAATAAATAGGGTCAGGAGAATGAACCGGTGCTGCTTCTGCCCAGAAAGGGGCAAATTTGATCCAACACACACCGTATGCCCTTGAACTGCCAGCGAGGGACAGCAGGGAGTTCTCTCCTGCATCCTCTCCCATCTTCTGCCAGGTGCTGTCGGGTTGGAAAAGGCACACAGGGTGTCACCCAAACACGGACCTCAGATGGGGAGGGTTCGTGTTGGGTGTTTCGGTCGGTGAGCTGCTGAGAAGGAGCCGGTCTTTGCGGTGCAGTGGACGTGCTGCGGCAGATGCGGCTTCTCCATCGAGTCGTTAGGGTTCCGTCAAAAACGGTTTATGGCTGCAAATCACCAAGTGATTTGTGATATCTACGTATGTGAAAAAGAGCGTGTGCCAGGCAAAGTGAGGGCAGTAGACATCAGTGCCTCTGGATCCTGCACGCACCCAGCAACACGAGTGAGGTGTTGGTACAGAGAACCCGGCGGCCACGGGACTTTCCCACCCGGCGTCTGTGGTGGAGGTGGTGCGTAAGCAGGGGGACGGGGTGAAATGAAGATGTGTCTTTCCATTCCTTCAGCTCAGACCCCATCCCCACTCCCTGGGAGCGCTCATCTCACTCTTGCCTTCGCAGCCGTCGGTCTGTCCAGCTGCCCAGAGCCCCCCATTCCTGGGAACGGCCTGAAGCTCGGCGAGCGCTACTTGGTGAACGACGTCGTCTCCTTCCAGTGCGAGCCGGGCTACGCGCTTCAGGTACCGCCTGGTTTTCAGCAGAAAAGGACAAGGAGAAATGCTGGAGTTACTGGGAGACCCTTCAAACCCTGTCTCTTGTTTCCTTCTCTTCCAGGGCCACTCTCACATCTCCTGCATGCCGGGCACCGTCCGTCGCTGGAATTACCCACCGCCGCTTTGCATCGGTAGGACTCTTCTTTTGTACCTAGCAGATATTTATAGAGTTTCTGAAAAAAAAAAATATCAAAAAAAGGTAAAGATCTGAGTTAGAAAATGCAGGTTTGTTCTGGAAGTGATAGAGCGTGAAAAAACCTCCATTTGCTGCAAGAGGAAATTTCAATGAAAAAGCCCCTATGGGCTGCCCAGGATGCTCTATTTGCCGTGTTTAAAATGTGGTTATAGAATAAAATGTAGAATACAAAAGCTTTTCCTTGACAAAAATTAATTCCAAAGGGAAAACCTGAAACTTCTTTATCCTGAAAGCAGGTTGGTTTTATGGGTTGAGGGCTTTTTTTCCATCCTAAGCAAAGATCTGCAGGCTGCTTTATTCTTATGAAATGCCTCTGGATTATCCCTAAAACTTCATCTTTTCCTGGAGCCTGTTTACCCTCCCAGTACCTCCGAACTGCACCATTTGGTGCCTTGCTGTCCCTGCCTTGGCCCAGGTCGCTGGTCCAGATGGCTCTGTGTCCATGACACCCTCTGAGGAGTGGGGCTGGGGCTGCTGAGCATTTCCAGCCGTGAGAGAAAGGAACTGGGCAGTGCATTTCCACCACGAGAGAATTAAGCCCAAGGAGAAGAGGCACAGAGGTGAAGGGAACTCGCTGAAGTTTTTTGATTATTTTCAATATTTTGCTTCTGGCAAATCTAGATGTTTAATATTCATATGGCACATTTTACAGCTTTGAGAGAGACATTTATGCATTTAATAGCTTTAGTTAACAGTTATTTCAGGCTCCTGCTGTTCTAGCTTACATCATTTTGCTTTAAAGTAATTATAAGAGCTAACAGTTCTTTTATCTGATGATCTGCAGGCCAGGAATAAATACAGAGACATTTGCAGCAGAATGACTGAGCTAAAGGGCTCGTACCCATGGGAGTTGCCTAGACAGCAAACAACAGCCCTTCGGCTCAGCATTAGAGTTGGGGGATCCCAGCCTGGAGGAGGATCCCAGTATTATCATCAAGCTGATGAGTAGCTGAGCAACTACACGTTTAAAGTTTTCCCCGTTTAATCAGCGTCAGTCACCCAGTTCAGTAGGGTTTTGCCTGGTTGGCCTGTGCCCACTGAGCACTGTTGCAGTGCAAAGAGCAGCGTGGTTTAATTCAGGCTGTCTGGTTTTGGACAGTCAGGACCAAGTGTGGTGGTCCAGACGCCCATCCACTTGTCTGTTCACATCCCTCATTCCCGTTTGACTGAAAAAGGTCATCCGGCTTCAGGGAGGTAGAAATGAGTCTCTGCAGCCAAGTGCAGGTCATCATGAACGACCATCATCTTTTACACAGATGCCTCAGCACCCCATGCTGATGGTCCTGGGGCTCATTCTCCTGTGCTGATGTCTCTACACCCTGCCCAGAGCACTGCTGACTGCCACCCCCATGGGAACCCAGGCTTTGGTGCTTCCCCTGCTCAGAGAAGAACTTGCTTCCCTGGCAAAGCCTGCTGATTTTCTCTTGGTCTACTTCATCCAGATGCTTGACTTCTAAATAATTTAGTAGTGGTTCTATTAAAGAGCCATTAGGAGGAAGAAAAAGACAGAGAAATCTTCTGGGAGAAACCTTGTTAGTAGCACATAATGAGATACCAGACAAAGGGCATCTGTACCCTCACTGTCAGGAGGTGTCAGGAGAACACCTGGCTGTGTTTGCCTGGATGGTGCTACCATGGCAAGGCAGAGGTCACCCAGATAAGCATGAGAAGATGCTATCTGTGCTCAAATTCCATGGGATGCTTTTTGTAAACATATTTTTGCGCTGTCATCCGTGGATCGCTTCTTGGTCAGGAGCTTCCTCCAGCCAGCGTGCCAACGGGCTGCTCTGCTCTTACCAGCGATTGCCCGCAGACTGGCAGGAGGAGCAGTCGGGGTAGATCAGTTAACTGGAAAAAACACTAGTGGTAACTGGAGTCAGAAGAGGAGCAGCCTGGTTTTTCACAGTGCATTTTTTTTCCGGTGGTTAGAGATGGGAAGAACTGCTGTGCACACGATGTGCGCTGTTACAGCGGGCAGGGCAGAGAGTCCAGCTCCTCTCTTGCAGCTCCGGTCTGCCTCTCCCACTGTGATTGCCAAAGCTGGGTCTCTTGGCCCAGGCTTTTATCTCCAGAGGGCAAGAGAAAGGCACATACATTAGTAATGTGCCCATGCAGTGCCTGGCAAACAGCGCTAGTTCTATAGCAGGCTTTCCTTTCTCTTCTCTTCCTTTCCAATTTCTTTATTTCCAACGCAGAGGGCTGACTACGACCATCACCCAGAGAGACCTCTGAGTGTTCCTGACCATTAACGCTGTTGATTTTACAGCCCAGTGTGGAGGAACAGCAGAAGAGATGGAGGGAGTGCTCCTGAGCCCAGGGTTCCCAGGAAATTATCCGAGCAACCTGGACTGCACGTGGAGGATATTGCTGCCAGTGGGGTTTGGTGAGACGGCTACTTTTGGTTTGGTGCTCTCACGAAAGAGATGATCCCTGTTGCGTGGTCTGTGCTGGGTGTGTTGCTTGCCTAGATGAGTTGCAGAAACTCTGGCCTCCTGATCACGCTTTCCACTAAAGGTGCATTTCTGTGGTGCCATGAAACGGTAAATATGTTTTTCAAAAGGTGATTACAGGTCACTGTGGACAGTGACAGGTCGATATGGATTTGTGGGCACACCTCTGAGCCGGTGATAACACCTTCCCATGGTGTGCTTGCATACTTCCCATCTTAACCCCGTTATCACGTTGTCACAGCCTTACAACATCCCCAGTTACATCACTCTTTATAAGTAACAAGTGCCCAAAGCTGGTGTCAGGTTATATCCTGCCTCAGCTCTGGTCCACGGAGGCATCAGCAGGGTCAGAATGAGGATCTCCCCAGCCCTTTTGTGCACCCCCAGCTCTGCTCCTCTCCGGGCCGGCCTCGTCGGGGTGTTCGATGGCAGGAGCTGCGAGTGCTGCAGCCTGGAAGAAGGGCTGACCCTCCGGGTGTCCTGAGTGAACTCTCCTCCTGGTGTTATCTGCTGGGGAATCTGGACCCCTGGCTCAGTCTGTCCTGCCATCTGTGTGGCAAAGGGGGGGGACCCTGCAGGGCGTAGCTTTAGAGCCAGACTGTTCCTTCCTCCTCTCCAGGTGCTCACGTCCAGTTCCTAAACTTCTCCACTGAGCCAAACCACGACTTCGTGGAAATCCGCAACGGGCCGTACGACACCAGCAACGTCATCGGGAGGTTCAGCGGCACCGAAATCCCGGGCTCCCTCCTGTCGACGTCTCACGAGACCACCGTGTATTTCCACAGCGACCACTCGCAGAACAAGCCGGGCTTCAAGTTGGAGTACCAAGGTGAGAGGCCCCAGAAGGAGCAGTTGTAGGACAATCCTGTCCCCGGGTGCTAACGGCGAGGGTGGTGGAGGAGAGTTGGTGTCATGGTTGTTGCCTTTCTGTTGAATTAATTCCATGAGGACTTAATCCTACTGAGTGGAAAGGTGTTAACATGAAGGCCGTGCTTAATCCTAATAACTGGGATCTGTTCACCCTACGGCAAATAACAAACGTTCCTGGAGTGCTTGGTGACAGTGAAGTGCCTTTGAATTAATTCTGGCTAGATTCACTTGGATCTCGGCTCTGTCGACTGTCACGTCCTAGGAGAAGAGTCCTCAGCAGCTCTAAGTTTGCTCTGGAATCTCAGAGCTGCTTTTCAGTCTCGGCTGAAGTCCAACCCCCCCCGAGCTGCAGCCTGGCCTCGTGCTGAGGTGCGCGTCCCCAGCCCTGCGCCGCGGCCAAGGGCTGACCGAGGGCTGGCTCCCCAGAAAGAGCAATCGACGCCGCTGCTCGGGCTTAATTGGAAACATCCATTTTGTCGTAGCTGTCCTGTTTGTGCAGCGTGTAATTCATGTGCTGCTGCACAATTGAGGAAGGGACGTGCTCTGTGAGGCACTCTGGGTAAATCTCATGGAAATTGCTATGCAAATTAGCTCCGGCAAGGCTGGCCAGTAATTTAGAGTGCCAGGTGGGATGCAGTGACCAGTGGACTCTTCATTCCTCATCAGGGGGTCTGTGGTTGGTGGAAAACTGAGGCAAATTTCCCAAACTGAAGTGAGGGGTGGGGTCGCAGGCTCTGGGAGCACAGCAGAGCGGAGCAGACCCCGGGGCTCGTGTCTGAGGCTGCCACAAAGCAGCTGCAGGATTGTCTCTCAGCCTCCGTGCAGATGTGTGCGTGGTTCTTCAGCATTTATCTCCTCCAGTTAAGTCATTGCAGGAGGTGGAAGTAGCCAGACAGCATGGATGATGCTGCTCCTGCTTTTGTGGGACAGTGTGAGGTATAAAACATTCCCTCCCTGGTTATCTGTCTGCAGCCTACGAGCTTCAGGAATGCCCTGATCCGGAACCTTTTGCTAATGGTGTTGTAAGAGGAGCGGGTTACAACGTCGGCCAGTCCATCTCTTTTGAGTGCCTGCCTGGCTACCAGCTGATCGGCCACCCTGTCCTGACCTGTCAGCATGGCACCAACAGGAACTGGGACCACCCATTGCCCAGGTGTGAAGGTATGGCTTTGGGGTCCCCCCCGAGAGCACCCGATGGGCATTTCTGGGGAGAGAAAAAGTTTCAGTGCTCTGTTCTTGGCCTTCTTTTGAATTGTGGGACTGTAATAGGGCTGAAAGTTTCTCTGGGAACAAAAGCATCGCTGCAGGCAGGCTGGGAATGTGCACTTTGAATAAAACCTCAGCCCCCGAGGTGGCGAAGCGTGTTCTCTGTGAGCTCATGTTCAACATATTCCAGCCCAGTCAAAGCAAACATCTTGAACAGCTCAAAACCAAGGTGCATCTTTTGAGCTGGTGTTAGAATCCCATGCGGTGGGTGATGACTTGTCGCTGGCTGTCACTCTCACTGCTGATGCTGGTGGGACTGTGCTTTCAGCTTGAAGTGGTCCAGGGCCATTGTTACCATAATTTTTGCCTGCTTTATTTCTTCACCAATGTTCAGCTTCTATTGATTTAGCATTGGTAAATAAAAACAGTCCTTGTTGGAAGACCCTTGGCTCTTAGTGTGGGAAGGTGGTGTCCCTGTCTAGTCTCCTTAGTGTCACAATGTTGGCATCTCCAAAAAGATCCAGGTGGGAGTTCTTCAGTAACCTGGCAATGTCTCCTCTGGCTAAAGGAGCAGATCTGTGTTCTAGGTTTCAAAGCTCAAATGTCCAAATTCTCTTTTCAAACCCCAACGGGGCTGGTTCAGCTTTTCATCCTTTGGGCCAACAGGCTGAGTTTTGTGTGGTTTACTTTAGGAGGTTTTCATATGAACCCTTAAGAAGTTCAAGGCTGCTTATTGAAGATTTCCCACCGCACTTCCCAAGAGCACTGACCTTTATCCCAGACTCTTCACTGTGCTTGGACTGCGAGAACCGTGCCCTGGGGAAGAGAGGGAGTTGGAGAGGTGATATTTTCCCTCTAAGTCCTAAGTCCTTGAACCCCCGTGAACACAAAACATAAAGAACTGAATCCTCAGCTGCTCTTTCTCTGACCCCAGCAACACAGCAGAGATGTGTGTTAGCTGGGAAACTGTCCTGTGCTCAGCTGGGTGCTGCCGGTAGGGTGGGAGCTGGTGGTAGCAGGATTCTGCCCTTATCTACCTCAGGCATCAGCTCTGCCACCTACAACCATCCAATTTCCAACTCTTCCTTCTTTATTGCATCTTTTAAGTACCTTTCTTGCTCTGCAGCAGTTCCAAGAGCAGAGGGCTTTGGGGTTTGGTACATTTTGGGTCACGTGCTGTATTTCTTCGTGTGCCCATCTGGTTTGCTGCTAATGCTGTTGAAGTCAGTGCAGAACTTCCCTTTTCTCACCGTTTCCCTCAGTGATGCATTTTTGCATAGCAGCAAGCAGTGGGGACTGGCTTCCTCGGGCCACCCACCTCACCTTTCCCATGCAGGTCAGAGCTGAAAGCCCTTTTAGTGAAGAGAGAAGCTGTAATTCTGAAATAAGTGCACGGCGAACGAGGTTTCCAGCACCGCTCCAGGGAGCTTTCCCAGTGGTCAGAAGCCCCCCTGCTGCTTTGCAGGGCAGAAAGGAACTTGGCACCTGAGGTTCCTTGGGTGTTTGTTTCAGAGAACGAGCGTTTGGAGTTACGTAAATGCACGTGCTCTTCTCAGCTTGATGGGCTGTGTGAGAAAGTGGAACAGAGCCAGGCACTGAATATGTGGAGCCTTCTCTGACCTCACATCTGGCACATCAGGTCAGGGTGGTAGAAGTCTGTGGAGCTGCTCCTGTACAAACAAAAGCGCTCAGCTGAGCCTGAATTACTAAGGTGTGTTGGGCAGGAGAAGGTGTCAGCCTGGGCCAGGGAGTGGGTTAATAATGCGATGTGGCTTCTAGAGCAGAGCTGGCTCAGGCAGGTCACCTTGTCCGCGATTACCCCTGTGCCTTCAGTTGCTGTAGGTCACCAGTAACAGCCTGAGCATCTTCTCATCGTTCCAGTTGAACCTCCATCTCAGGGGGGTCCAGAGGCTGATACATGTACATGGGACTTTCCGACCTAGGGACCTGCCGTGGGCCTCCTGCATTGCCTTCAGCAGCTCCTCTTCTTTCCCCGCTCCTTTTGCTTACCTGTTTCTAATTGTCTCTTGAGTTTGCAAGTTCATTTGGCCCTGGAAGATACCTAGTGCAATACAACTGTTGCCTTGATGAATGAGTCAGATGCTGGTGTCATAGAAATCATCTTTTCCCCCTGCTCAGATGTGCTTGGTGAACAGCCAGCTGCTTGGGGGGCCGAGTGAGTGGATGGATTTGCCCACTGGTGTCATCTCCTTGGGGGCTGTGTTCTGCCCACTGGTGTCATCTCCTCGAGGGCTGTGTTCTGCCCACTGGTGTCATCTCCTCGTGGGCTGTGTTTGCCCACTGGTGTCATCTCCTCGGGGGCTGTGTTTTGCCCACTGGTGTCATCTCCTCGGGGGCTGTGTTTGCCCACTGGTGTCATCTCCTTGGGGGCTGTGTTTTGCCCACTGGTGTCATCTCCTCGGGGGCTGTGTTCTGCCCACTGGTGTCATCTCCTCGGGGGATGTGTTTGCCCACTGGTGTCATCTCCTCGGGGCTGTGTTTGCCATTCGTGGGTGCAGACAGCTGCTGGAGCCCAAAGTCTCTCGCTGGGACAGAAGACAGAGTTTATTTGCACACCTGGCTATCAGATCAGTACAAAACGGTCCCCTCTCAGCTCGGAAGCCCTCCATGAATTCATTGTAGTGGAGTTAAGTTGAAAGCGTTCGATGTGGTTGTGACAGGTATGAATTATCTGAGGCAAGCTAGGCCCAGAGTTTGGGGCTGGACCTTCCTGTAGCTGGAACTACTGTCTTTTTATCCCCCCAAAAAAATGAAAGAAAACTGTGAAATCTTGGAGTCACTTTGATGAGGTTTGTGTTTCTGTCTCGTTGCCTGCAGTGCCTTGTGGGGGGAACGTCACCACCCAAAACGGTACCGTTTACTCTCCTGGCTTCCCCAACCAGTACCCCAATTCCCAGGACTGCACTTGGCTTCTCACGGTGCCGGTGGGGTACGGAATCCATCTCAACTTCACTCTGCTGCAGACGGAGCCCTACAACGATTTCATCACCGTCTGGTGGGTACAGCAGAGGGGTGAGGACTGGCTGGAGTTGCTAAGGCTCCGTTTCAGAGGGATGCTCTGTCTGGTAAATAGAGCACCCGTTGCTGCAGCGCGTGGGCAGTGCTGTGTGTGAGGGGAGGAGGAGGTATCCTCTGGGGACACTGGGATGGGGATTTGGAATTCTATTAACTGTGGGTGCTCGGTAGAGCTTTTAGGTTAAGGACCATGTGCTGTGAGGAAAACAGAGCGGGTGGCTGTCACCAAACACAGGTAGTGTTATGTTCCTGAAGAACAAGGAGTGGTGAGGTCAGTGATGGGACAGATCCCCGGGTGACCAGGCAGCTCCTGCCAGGTGGCATCCTGTGGGTCTAGAGCGCGGTCTGTACAGAACTTCACTTCTCATGGTGCTTTCGACTCTGTTGTGCAGCTCCTAAGCAGCAATCCCACCCTTGGCCGTATAGCAGCACCTCTAAGACCTTACAGGTCTTTCTTGTCATTCATTTCTGTGATCATTAGCAGTTTAAAAGGAAGCCCATCAGCCCCCCGTGGTGCCTGGGTTTGGCAGCCACTGTCCCACTGATCCCAGCTGGGGCTGAGCTGATCCCCCCCCTCATCCTGCCAGATGCTTTTGTCAGCCTGTCCCTTCATCTCCAGAATGCTCTCTTGAGTGGAATAAGGAAACATCTCTTGGGCAGCCAAAGGGGCTTTGCAGAGGACACCGTATGAATGGTAAACGGGGTCCTTATCTCAAGCTGAATTTAGCTGAGGTGAATGTCATTCAGATTCACACAACAGGAATTGCCTCTTGCTTCTGATTTCCCTGATAGACATTTTGGAGGCTCTTTTCTTTGTCCTCCTGCACTCTGTCTGTGGCTACCTGTCTATGGGTAGCGGCTGAAGGAAGGGAAGAGCCATTGGTACATTTTCATGTACCAATGCCCTCTACTGGTTTTTCTGTTGGAATCTAGAGATATGCAGCCCTACCATCCAAGATGATCTCCCTCCCAGGCTGTGATCTTCCTTTCCTGTCGGGAGAAGGGAAGAGAAATGGCATATTACCAGCTTCAGTCAGCCAAGGGAGCACGCATAGCTGCACTGGCTAAAAAGCTCGTGACCAAATTCTTAGCACTTGATCGGTATCTGACTTCCAAAACAACTCGGTGTCTGCTGTGCAAATAGAGGGAAGCTGTTAGAAAGTTGTCCTAGTTCTTTACATTCAAAGGTTAAAAATTAAGTTTGTGTTTGTAATTGATTTCTGGGTGAGCCCTGCTCTGCCAGAAGAGATTATCTGGTTATAATGGAGTGGGGAGGAGGTCTGGGGGTCTGGGTCAGCTGCCCAGGGAGCTGCTGAGACTGTGATATAGATGTAGAAAGGGAGGAAGAGCCTGGAGGACATCCTGTGCGAACAGCATGGGAGATGGTTTGCTGCCCAGGATTAAAGACCTGCAGTAACGCTCTTTCCTTCTGTCTCTGACCCACGGTTTTAGGGATGGTCCACAGCAAACAGCCCCACAGCTTGGTGTGTTCACTGGCAACTCTGCTAAGAAATCAGCACAAAGTTCTTCCAATCAGGTCCTGATGAAATTCCACAGTGATGCGGCCAACGGAGGGATTTTTGCCATTTATTTCTACGGTCAGTAGCGCGCTTTCTACCTGCCTACGGGACGCGGAGGGGCGCGGAGCGGTCGTGGGGAGGATTAGTTCTGGGGTAGAGATGATGTGAAAAAAAATCCACTTTTACCTTGAAGTTTTCCACCAAGTTTCCCAGGTGTGAGATGGAAGGTCTCTCACACAGTCCAGTGCTGGCACGTGGTCGCACGGTCGGTGCGGGTGTGGAAATCCATCTGGAACGTTGGGATTCGAGCACAGCTCGTGTGCCTGCAGCCTCACAGCCCTGCCAGCCCCACGCTTCTCAAGACAATGCCCGTAAATCCTGCGCTCCCCGGGGCAGATCCCAGCGTGGATGGCTCTGCGCTGTCTCCCTCACACTCTTCTTCCCCGCCGCGCTGGCTGGATGCAGTGTTGTCTTCCCAGCACTGTGCTGACCCCATTGGGTCATCTCACTGTCCTGTTGTAAATGGCAGCTATGTTCTGGCTGGGAGGTGACTCTCTGGGGAGGAAAAAGATTTCCATCAATCCCTGAATTACCTGGGGATTCTCTGGTGTGGGTGCAGCCCACGCTAGAGAGGTGTTGGGTGAAACACCGCAGTGAGAGCATCTGTTTTGCACCCTTAAACAAGAGCCCGACTTGAAATTGGATTAGCCAGCAAGTCCTTACAGCAGTGCTGGGATTTTGGAACGTGCAAGTGGAGACCTCCTCCCGCTTGGGTAATTTTGCTGGCAACAAAAGTCTCGCACGAGTTGCGCGATGCGTCCGTGCAGAATGTCTCGGCTGATGTTCAGTTCCGACCGGCGAGTGTTACACGGGTAGGCTGAATTTAAAGAATGCTTGCTGGGCTTCGGAGGGAATTGGTTTACTGCTGCAAAACACTGTAAGATTTATGCTCCCAGACAATGGTGCGTATATAACAGTTACACAAGAAATTATGGCTCAGGCAGTTTGGCTCGGAAATGAGCAGTGTGTAAACACGGCTGCAATTCAGCGAACGCTTCCCTTTGTGATAGGAATTAGATACTATCATTGCTACAGCGAGAGCCCATCAGCATGTGCTGCTGGTCCCTAATCCTCGGCTGCTGTTTCTTCAGCCTGTGGTTTATGTGGGGTGTAAAAGCCACTCGCCGGTGGGGGAGGTCTGCAGTTGGTGCTGGTAGGAATTGGTGGGGTCCAGAGGTGGTTCTGACCCGTTACCCAGCTGGGCACCCTGGCAACTGCTTGGCCTTTTCTTGGAGAGTCCTTTCCTGTCTCATTGCTCCCTTAACACGCGGGCCTTTTGGATAAAGCCTGACCCCAGAGATGGAAGTGACTGAGGTGGCTGCGTGCAGGGTGTGATTCTTCCCTCTTTCCCAGGCTCTCATCCCGCGTCTGGTGCTTTGCTCACCAAGGAAGGTGTGGGGAAAAGGGGGGAAATTTTCTCACCGGGCTCAGGCAGTGCAGTCGGTGAAATCTATGTCATCACCCTTTGGGGTGTAACTGCAGGAAAAGCAATTTCCTCAGGATCTACAGCAATGTATATTTTCATTCCTGTGTCTGCACGCTGGCAGATCTAGGACATGGGAGACGTTCTCCTTCAGCTTTAAATTGTCTTTTCCCATGCAGTGATGATCAGCACCGTGTCAGGGAAACGCTGCCCTTTTAAATGCCTGCAAAGAAACGTTTCCTTAGGGTGGAGAGAGGGAAACATAAGAACAATTCACAGAGCTTGAAGATGCAGTAGCATCCCTTGGAAAATGATGATGTTGCACCTATTATTAAACGGGTTAGTTCAGGCACCGGCGTGAACCAATGCGTGAGCGTGATGGGGAAGGGGTTTATGGCACAGTAACTCAAGGGGGTCCCAGTGTGGTTTCAAGGACAGGATGCTGTTTTGTGCTGGTGAGAACAAATGGATGTGCTGTTGAAAGGAGCTTTACCGGTGCTGTATCACCCATATGCTGAAGCCATCTTAATCACACCTCTGGTTTGAGGTATGGCCCATTATGGAGAGATTAATGCCGTAAACGCTGCGTTATCTTTCCACTTCAATAGATGCTGTCAAGCACTTTTTAAATAGCATTTAATTTAAATTTTTGTTACGGTTTCCTCTCCTTCTTCCCCCCACTGTCAAACATCTGCTTAAAAGATTGCAAATAAGCGTGTGCCCTCCTGGGATGGCTCTTTGCTGTGTAGCAGAAGGATTCTTCCCTGCTGCCTCCTGTCTTCTCCTCCTCTCCCATCCCACGTCGGGCTCTCCCAGCTCCGTTGCTCCTGCCGTGGTGGATTGTGAAGGGGCTGGCTGTCGGAATAACAGACCTGGCCATTCCCTTTGGCCCTGCCCCAGCTGGCTTGAGGTGTCTGTAATAGCATGTGTTTGGTTCTTCCCTTCCCCTTGCCCACATGGGCTGTGGAAGCCCAACCTTTACACGAACCCCAGCACATTCCCTGGATCTCCAAACATCATGTTTCTCGACACGCCTTTTGGGAAAGTATTAATCTGCCCCTGGAAGCTGGGGCAAGGTGATGGGGTATCTGCTTCTGTACGTCCATTTGAGCATCCTCATAAGCCTCGTTAAGGCCGCTGCCGGCCTTGTTGCGGTGTGAAGAGTTGGACGTCATGGAGTTAGTGAGAATTAATATTCAGTGGCAGCTTGAGCTCCAGTATCTTAAATTAAAGGGCTGATATAAATTTCAGAGGAAGTTATGCTTGTCCAGGGTCAGGTGCAGGGGGAGCAAAGATGCAGAGAAGTGCTGAGCAAATAGCAGAAAATGTCTTTCATTAATATTCATTTAGTTCCCAGTCCCATCTTTTCAATTTAACCGTGCTCACAGCTCTCGTGTGTTTATTTTCATAAGCAGCCCAGTGCTCGAGCCTTTTGCACCCACGTGCTCGTGAGCCGTGCGTTCGTTCTGCTTCGTGTTATCCGATCCTTAATTTTTGGCTAGCAATTTGATATTTGCAGTGTATTTGGTCAGGTGCGTGAGCCATAATGAATTGTTTCTGCTCATCAACTGGATTTCTTCCCATTTAGCTTGAAAAAACACCTAATTGGGCAAAGAGTACAAGGTCTGCCCTGGTTTGCCTTCCGTAGGGCACTGACATCAACCTTGCACGGGTTACTTTGTGAACTGTGAGCTGCTGTGTAAGGTTTGCAGTTGAAAATGTTATCAGTCCTGCGATTCTTTGCAGAAGGACTCGGGGAATAGTTCCAGGTTAAAAATGAGTCCCTGAGTTCTGCAATCTCTGTTCAAGGACGGGAGGTGAGGGTGAAGCTCTCTAATGGTTGTAATCCGCGTGGTGCTGGAGAAGTCTGAGACTCTCCCTCTCCTGTGATTGACCTAATTCCACTCAGGTCACCAAGATCATCACTCTCAGTATCCCAAAAGGTGCTGGTCGTGTTGCTTCATGTCATCGTTCCAGGTGCTGTTGGGGCACCTGCATCTCCACAGATGGATAAAAATCTGTTTCCAATTAGATGTAAGAAACTGAGGTTTGGGACACGAATCCCTGAAGCCATCTCTGCAGGGTTTGGAGGGGAAAGGGGCTGGTCACGCTTCCACCAGTTCCTTCTGCTTGTGGGGAGAGAGGGTTTGCTCTGATGTGCGTTGTGTTCAGCGCCGCGACGGCCGTGCCTGCCCTCACCCGTAGCTTAACATCTGCTCTTCCTTTGCTCTTTCAGCCTACCAGCTCTTCAGGTGTCAGCCTCCGACCATTGTTCCCAACGCAGAAATCATCACAGAGAATGAAGAATTCAACATAGGTATCCTCTCCCGGTCCTCTTCGCCCTCCTTCCCCCCTCCCCAGCTGCTGGGAGTGCTGCAGAGAGACGTGCGGGTGCTGTCCCCCCATAGCTGGGGTTTCAGGAGACCTCAGGCACGGGGAGCTGTGCCCGACCCCGCTCAACGCCCAGCGTTCACACACAACCGGCTCAGATTGTCCCGAGGCTTTTCCTCTCTGTTAGCACAGAAGTGGTGATTTGGCTTCTGTGAAAGCCCTGAGCTTGTTCGGGAAGGTTGACAAATCTTTGCCACAATAATAGTTTTCAGGTGTTTCAAACAAAGCGTTGTGTGAAAGCTTAGAGGCCGTTATTATTTTTTTGAGAAGCTCTCACCCATATCCACTGCGCTTCTTGTATTTTTTTTTTTTGCTGCCGTTCACGGTTACATCCCCATTTCTAAATGTGTCTGCAACCAGTGAAGTAGCCGTGACTTTTATTATTTAATATATATATATTTTTTTTTAAAGCAGCTTTTCTCCCTGTCTGCTCTTTCTCAGGGAAATCTCCCCTGAAATAGCTCGCACAAATCATAATAGTCTCTGTGGCATGACAGCAGTTTATCCCAGCTGAGGCTCCCGCGCGCCTTCCTACGCCTTTTATTTCTGCATCTGCACCTTTTGCTTCTGCACAGCCAGGGCAGAGCTGGATGGCAGAGACACCCTGGAGAGGTCTCCATGCCTCGGGGTGCCCTCTCCCCAGGGCACGGTTCAGCCCTAACGCTTTGATCCTTCTCTTGGGTCAGGATGCTTTCTGTTTTGTCTGTAGGTGACATAGTGAGGTACAGGTGCCTTCCTGGCTTCACCCTGATTGGGAATGAAATCCTGACCTGCAAACTAGGCACTCATCTCCAGTTTGAAGGACCTCCCCCCACGTGTGAAGGTAAAGCCTGGGTGTGCTCAGGCCATGGCTTTCCCTGCTCGGTGACTGCTCGCAAAGGGAGGGAGCAAGTTGGACGGCAGCTGGGGGAGGTTTTCTTGCACACGCTGCATCTTTGGGGTTGATTCTCAGATCTCCAGAGTCCCAGTAGTGCAGAACCACCCATCAGGACCTTGTGGGGAGGGCAGGGAGATGCTGCTGTGCAGGGAAAGGCTGTTCTCCCAGCACTGCTCCCAGGGCCGTGCTGGAGCAAGCAACAGGGAGAGATTTGCCAGGTCGCTTCCTGCAGCATCTCCCCGATAAACGGCAGGGAGACGTTTCTCCACCCCTTGCTGCAGGATCTCCGCACCACCCTGGGAGGGGTTTGCCCCATGTTGGGTCCCCCTGGATCACACCCCAAGCTCCCCATTCGGGGAAGGCACTCGAAGCTCGCGCTCTGCTGAGCAGGGACCGAGCCGAGGTCTGAGACGCCGCGGGTCTCGCCCCGGTCCCCGGCTGGTCACAGCAGTCC
Organism: Todiramphus chloris collaris; assembly: GCA_025345505.1. Lineage (NCBI taxonomy): Eukaryota > Metazoa > Chordata > Aves > Coraciiformes > Alcedinidae > Todiramphus > Todiramphus chloris. Next base: position 6,078,825 of record JANVCC010000120.1, on the reverse strand, counting down.
CCCCGAGTCCTGCGCCGACGCATCGCTCACGGAGCGGGCTGGGGAGAGGGCAGCCCCTCCGGCCGGGCTGTCCCACCAGGAATGGCCTTCCTAGTGCCACCGACTGCATTACCCGGGAGAAGAATGGAAGCCCCGAGCTGCAGCTCGGGAGGGATCCCGGCGACGTTTCTGCGCTGCCACGTTACCTTAGTTATCCGCCGGGTTCCTGCTGGTCCTTCTGTTCGCTCCAGCCGCGATTATTTCATCTCCTTCATTCCCTCCTATCTGAACATTTTTACCATATAATGGGATATTTTTCTATAGCTTTATTCTCTCTCAAATAGCATGAAGTGAAGGAGGGAAGGGGAGGTCATTCAATTATTTACTGATGGTTGTTAGCCCGGGGGTAAAGGGACTGCTTAAATTACATCTGGCCACCAATTTATAGAGGTCAAAAAATCACTGATGGGATTAAGGATTTGGAAAGAATACACTGTTCTTTCTGGATACTTCTGGCTGTTTTTTATTAATACAAGTCCAGCATTTGCACTGGGCTTTAGTGATGATTATGGATAAATAAAGATCCTTTTCTTTTTATGCTTTTTGCTCACTTGGGGTGTTTGCCTCCTCTGCTGGGCTCTTTTCACTGACCTTTTTATGTAGTGTTTTCAGCTGAATTTAATATTTCCAGCAGCTGAATATGGTGTAGTGATTAGAGAAAGGAATTCTTACGGCCTAGTTAACGGCTCTGTGGGTGACATGGGACAAGCCTGTGGTTCCAGACCTTGTTCTAACCCAGGTAATAAAAGATTCCAGGGATTCCTGGGGGCTGTTTTGTAACTTGAGAGTAGTTCCTTGGACTCAGTGCAGGTCATTCTGAAAGAGATGTGGCACGATGCAAAGACAGTTGGAAGGGTTTGTTTGCATTGTTGCTTTTTGCCCCTTCCTTGAAGTGCAGCAGTTGCTCAGAAACTCGTCGTGCTTCGTTCAGAGGCTCCGGCGGGGTCTGGGGGTTCTCCCTGAGCCCCAAGGGTCAGGGTGTGCCGTGGATGTACACGGGTGGGAGTTGTGCTCTGTCTTGCCCTAGCTCATCAAGACAAACCTTCTTGGCCGTAGTGTCTTGTGTTTGCTTCCTCCCTTCCTCTGCAAAAGAGACAAATTCGTTTTCTCTCGTGTCTCCTTCACGCTCCCCGCAGTGCACTGCCCGATGAACGAGGTTATGACAGACTCCACCGGCGTGATCCTCAGCCAGAGCTTCCTGGGAAGCTACCCTCACTTTCAGACCTGTTCTTGGGTGGTGAAGGTGGAGCCCGGGTATAACATTTCCCTCACCATCGAGTACTTCCTGAGCGAGAAGCAGTACGATGAGTTTGAGATCTTTGACGGTAAGAGATTCGCCAGCTTGGCTTGCATTGCAGCTGAGGGGAAGGGACCAAAGTGGCAGAGTAGCTGTTAATCCCTGCTCCCCGAGCACCCAGGGGAGAGCTTTCCACCCCTCCACCTGTAATCTTCTGCTGGACTTAAAGCAAGCTCCTCCTGACTCATTGATTCTCTGCGTAAGGAAATACCAGTGATCAGATTTTTGGTTGGATCTAAAGTATTTTTCAAAGGGGCAGGAGTTAGCAAGCTCCTGGGAGAAACTGCAGCAGATGTTGCTGGGAAAGAATGAGTTGAGAAGGTGGGAATTCTCTCCGAAGCCCATGCAGACCAGATTTTCTAGGCCCATGAGCTCTCATGAGCCTAGATATTCACGATGGAGCAGTTTTGTAACGCAGTGCAGAGCACAGGCGCTGTGCTGATGCTCCTGTGGTTGCTCTCCAGGGCCTGAGCTGAAGTCAGGTTGCCTGGAGCAAAATCCTGGTCTTGCTACGATCAACCAGGTTTTATTTGCTGGTTTATCTGCTGGTTTCTGGTTTATTGGTTGGTTTGCCAGGAGCCAGGCTTCTGCACTGGGACTCACATTAACACAAACCTCTGAATACGAGCTGCTGTTCCTGGCCTGGCAGTGACAGCTCCTGTGCTACAGCTCCACACTACACCCCTTCACAGAATGGTAGGGGTTGGAAGGGACCTCAAAAGACCACCTAGTCCAGCCCCCCTACCAGAGCAGGATCACCTAGATTAGGTCACACAGGAACCTGTCCGGGGGGGGCTTGAAGGTCTCCAGAGGAGGAGAGTCCACAACCTCCCTGGGCAGCCTGGGCCAGGCTCTGACACCTTCACCGTGAAGAAGTTTCTCCTTATATTACATGGAACCTCCCACGTTCCATCTTGCACCCATTGCCCCTTGTCCTGTCACTGGATATCGCCTGGCTCTGGCCTCCTGACACTGTCCCTTTACGTGTTTATGAACATTAATAAGGTCTCCCCTCAGTCTCCACCTCTCCCTTCTGCAGAAACACACCCCGCACACAGAGACCACCCCGGGCTGTTTGCTGGCAGCCCTGACTCTTCCTCCTCCCCTCCTTCCTTGCAGGTCCCTCTGGCCAGAGCCCCCTGCTCCTGTCTCTGAGTGGGAACTACTCTGCCCCTCTGACCGTCACCAGCAGCGGGAACAGGGTCTATCTCCGTTGGTCCTCTGATCACGCCTACAACAGGAAAGGCTTCAAAATCCGCTACTCCGGTAAGCGCCCCGCGGGGACTCGGCTGCCTCTGCCAAGAACGAGGCCCTCTCGTCGGCCGAGGAGCTGCAGGAAATGGCTGCGGAGCAGCACGGGCCATCTGTGCTGGCAGAGCCTGCCCAGGGCCGGGCAGGCGCGCAAAGCTGGGCTCTTCCTGAGCTGGCGGGGCTGGGATTTCTTTCCGGGAGAAACCTTGGAGCGTTGGCTGGTTTCTGAACCGCTCTTAAGGGTCAGAACTAGAATACGTGACCGTAGTCGGTGTAGCCCTGGATGAACGAAACCCGTCCCGTGCCATTCACAGTGGCAGTTGCTCTGGTGCTGAATTATTGCCTCCTCCCAGCGAGGCTCTGTTGAGATGTTTGAAGAGGAGCAGCACAGAACACAAGCGCTTGCGGTTGGGAGCTGCTTGGTGCATGAGGCACCACTTCCACGTGAGCCGTGGTGCTACAGCGTTGGCAGTGAACTGTTTTAAACCCCCTGTGCTGCCGCTCTCGCAGGAGCAGGACCGAGGGCTCCTGGTTGCTTGTTCAGCACAAACCCGCTGCTGGGTACTGACTGTTTGCTGAAAATTCCTTAAAATTAATTATGTGTTTGGGAACTTAGCAAATCTTAATTAATGGAAGTTATAAAACTGGGTTGAGAACTTGCCAGTATGTCATAAATAAATAATGACTTTACTCAGTAAACGAATTAAGTAATATTTAATTATCCGAAATTAGTCGTTATTTCTCAAGCCGAGTGAAACTTGGATAGTAGCCCTGCACTCTTCCCCTCTTTGCCTTTGCATTTATCCATCACTAGCTCTCCGTTTCTTGTGCAAGCCTCAGGTTATGGAAAGCACGACGTAATTCCTGACGACAGGAAGGGAGTTTGTCTCGATGCTGCCCATCCAGTGATGGATTTCTTTCCTTCTGCCCTTCTCCCCAGCTCCTTACTGCAGCCTCCCGCAGCCGCCAGCCCACGGGCTGATTCTCAGCCAGACGGGGCTGCACCCCGGCAGCACGGTCCGCTTCGGCTGCGACGCGGGCTACCGGCTCGTTGGCCACAGCAGCACCACCTGCACCCAGCACCCCCAGGGCTACTTCCACTGGAACGAAGCGGTCCCTCTGTGCCAAGGTGAGAGCGGGCGAGCGTCTCGTCACGGGGAGCCAGGACTCCGAGGAAGGACCGAGGAAAATGCAGTAAAAATAAAAACCTGTTGTAATTCCCTCAGTTCTGCGTTGAGAACAGCCTTGGAGCTGCCCGTGGGCAGGGAGGGGGGCTCCTCTTATATTCAAGTCCTTGGGGATAGATGGATAAGATGGGGATAGATAGATGGGTAGATAGATAGGGATAGACAGATAGATAGATAGATAGATAGGGGTAGATAGATAGGGATAGATGAACAAGGAGGGAAGGGAGTAACTAGGAGCATTTGGGAAAGGAAATTAAAAAAGCATCTGTGTAAAGGCTACAGCTATAGAGGTGTTTGAACAAGACAGAGCCAGGCCGTGGTTCAGGATGGGAGAGGTCATTGCTTGGAAGAATCTAGAAAGGCTGGCAAGGAGCACGGGTCCTGCCGGGCTTTAGCGACTGGGATTTTCCTTTGCTGTTTTTGGAAGTGTCCTCTTAGGTCCATGTGTGTCAACGGGGGTTGAGAAATTTCTTGGGCTTTCAGATGGTGCCCAGTTTCTGTTGGCTTCATTTAAGATTTAGGCATGTACTTGTTCTTTCCACATTTCCTGCTAATTAACCGTGATCTCTATGACATATCATACTTAGCACGGGTGTGGGAGGGGAGGGGAGGACAGGGCAGGGTGCCCCAGGGGGGCTTCGCTTCTGCGCTGTTTTGTCTCCCTCTCTCTGCTCACTTTCTTGATTGCACCTTTTTCTCAACCCGCCAATCATCCCTGTTCCTTTGTGTTGAGAAAATGCCCATCTTTATTCTGATGAAGCCTTTCAGTGTCTTTGAACATTCATCCGTGTTCCAAGGGACTGAGCACTGGGGATTAATATTGCATTGACTTCCCTGGAAACTAGCCAGAGAACAGAGACGGCACAGGCAGAATCTCATTGCGGCGTCTGCATTGTTGTCCAGTCCCAGCCGTAAGGAAAAGCAGGATTATTTAGTGTGGGAGGCACCACAGAGCCTTGAAAAACTCCTTGTCGTACTCCTGAATCACCGAGTCTCTTTGGAAATTGCAGGGGGGGTGCAAGGTGTCCTGCCACTGATGGGTGGGTTTGTGCTGCGGGTGCTTTTCTCCCTTTGGAGCCCTCTCCGGGCTGTGCTTAGAGGTGAGTGGAAAGCAAGAAACCCCTGCCACCCAGCCCTGTCGGCAAGGGGGAACTGGGAAACTGGGTGTGAGCTCAGGTAGTGGTTTAGCCTCCCTGGTAAGGTGGCTGGGGACGAATGCCGAGTGCTGGAAGGAGCAGATGAAGCGCGCAGCGAGACCGGCAGGCGCGAGGGGCTGTCATGGCAACTGTGCCTCCCGAATCCTTAGCCCAGCGGAAGGGAAGTCTCTGATGTGCTGCTGTCTTTTTTAAGGAAAATCATGTCATCCAGAATAGGTACAAATACCTCGAAGTCTTTATTGCCCTGGTGTCCTGGAATGCCACCTGGGCCGCCTCTTCAGCTCCAAAATCTATATTTACCTCCGAGAGGTGTGATGGGGGGGTGGGAAAGGATTTTAAACATAGAGGCAGGGAGGAGACAGACAGAGGATGTGTGGGGAGGATGGCAGAGGATGTGCTTAGGTGAGGTATCACCTGGCAGGGATGATTCAAAGCAGGAGCCCCCTGGGCACCAGTTCCCAAGCCAGGAAGGCAGTGGGAGCCAGCCCGTCACTACCTGGGCTGGAAATGTGGGAGGGCTCCTGCAGGGCTGCTGAGCACCCCAGCTCTGTGCCCAGGGACGGATGGGTGCGGGAAGAGGGTTTCCCATGGGAGCTGTGAGAGAAGCACTGAACCCACCCCGTGCCACTCTGGTTCAGCTGAACGTGTGACGTGTCGGGAGCTCCACGGGCACAACTCGTGCTGCTGCTCCGTGGCAGTCACCAACAGAGACAGAATCTGGGGGCCAATTCGTAGCAGTTTAGGTAGGCTCCTGCTCCGGTTCCCCGTTGGATGGGGTGTTACCTGTCCGCTGACCACAGAGAGAGCAGCTTGGTCAGGATCTTGATGCTGAATGTCCCTCTGAAAGAGCCTGTCTCTCTCCAGCAAGGAGAAGGAGAGCTTGCTGGCCACGTTAGATCCCGAGGTTGAAGGAGCCCCTTTGGGAAAGTCACCCCCTGTATCTGTTCCCCTGTGTTTACATCAGGAATCCTGATACTGGCCCATCGTTATCAACTGCCTTGGGATGGATGCAGGAGGCAGCGAGTGGGAGAGAGCCGGAGCTGCTGGAGAATTCATGGCAGAGCAGCTCCCCCCCATGGCCTCCAGCAGCCTATAGCCAGGGCTGGCTCCACTCTCTTGCCCACTTCAGTGACACAAAATCCAACATCCTTTTGTATTTCCTTCCCCCCCCCTACATTGCTCTCAAAGCCAACTGGCACCCTTCTGTTTTGGGCTGCACTCAATTCCTCATCCTTCCTGGTGGCCAAGGCCGTGTGGCAGAGGTTTGGGCGCTCGAGCTGTAGTGCTGCATGGATTGCTCCCACAATCAGCTGTGTCAGGAGGAGGGGAGCTGGGGTGCCCATAAACACATGGTCGAGTTACCAAATGACATTTCCCATAGCTCCTTTCTGCCAGCTCATAATCCTCTTCGCCTTCCCGCTCCCCTCTGAATAATCTTTACTACGTGCTCTGCCCTAGCTGACATTTATGGAGGCAGCAGAGACTATTCTGCAGGGAACAATCTTGTGTTGGCACAATGGGGGAGAGCACGAGATGATCTAATACGCCTTTTCTGTCTCTGCTGCCTATTTTTAAGCTGCTTTGTTTCTGAAATCCCAGCTGCAGATTTGCTTTCATAGCCTCTGTCCCTTTTCCTAGCGCGTCCTCTTCCTGCAGACAGTTTTTGTACCTCTGAACCCCCTTAAATGTTCCTCCTTCCTTTTCCCTGGACCATGCTCTCCATGGGTCTCTCCAAGCCGAACTCTATTTGCTTTCCCCTGGAACAGCCACCCTCTTTTAGCATCTCTGCTGGTGGATTGCAGTGCCCTCAATTTGAGCCTCAGAAACGCTCTTTGGAGCAGATGGCAAGCTTATTACCACCCCAAAAATCAAGCTTCTCTGCTTCATGCAGGGCTCTGTAAATAAAAACTTATGAATACCACGTTCTGCTCAAGGATGCTGGGTTTGCAGGGCTGGAAGGATCCTGCCATTGGGTGCAGGACACCAGAGCCCGCTCAGAGCAGCAACGGTCACAGCCCCAGTTGGATCTCCCTGTCTGATTCTCCTTCGTGTTGTAGCTCAACCATCTGCAAGGGAAGAGGGTTACATTTTATTATTATTTCTGGTGGCTAAATGAAACTTTTAATTACCTGCATCTGTCCCAGAAGTGCTGTATTGTTGCTGCCTTTGGTCTCAGGGCAAGGCTTACGCGATAGCAAGATCCTAATGACCAAGCAGACCATTCGAGGCAGGAGGGAGCTTGCTGGGAGGCAGGACTGGGCAGTGGTAAGTCAACCTTCCCTTGTGCAGAGGAAAGAGGGCAAGTGGCAGCTCAGCCTCACCGACCTGGTCCCTGCCCTCCAGTGTCCTTCCCTGTGCCTTGGTTTCCTGGTGGCAAACAGAGGGGATGAGTTCTGGCCAAGTGTCAGGCTGCAGAAGGAATGGAATAGAGGCAGGAGAAGGCTTTGCTGGGGGCAGTGGCACGGGAAGGGAAGGGGATCAGCTTCCTCACCGGCCTCTTTGCTTGGGTGCAACACCAGAAAGTGATAATGTAAGGACCGCCAGGTGGGAGTGGAGAAAGTAGGACTTTCCAAGTCCCCTCTTCTTCTGCCTCGGAAGGAAATTGGTATTCAGTGTGGCTGCTTGTCTAGACACCCAGCCTTGTAGAGAGATTCGCCAAGCTCCTTAGCTCGATGAAGTGACATACGTGTGATTATCATTTCAACCAGGGATATGCCTGATCGTGCTAATACGAGCCTGCTGAATTACTCACACCTATTAGCAACACCAGCGTCTGCAAGGTGCTGTGTAATTGTGCTCCAGGCTGGGGCTCTGGCCGACTCTTGGAGCAGCAGTGGGATAAAAGCCTCTTGGACTTTGAGTGGTAGAAAGTTCCAGTGGTTGTGCTGATGCTGTACACAATAAGTTTGGTCTCTCCTTGTCAGTGCTCGGCGGGGTCTGCGTCCCCAGAAGGTGACTTTTCTAAGGTTGCTGATTTTCTAGCCCTCATTTGTGTGCAGAGGGGATAACAGGAAGGGGATTGTGTGTTGAAGCATCAGCGTGTGGCCGAGGGGACATCGGCTCAGCCTCCAGTTCCTGCATTAGCTGAGTGTCAGCATCTCTGGCTCCTCCAGGAAGGGATGGATTCCTTGCGAGCCTGTTGAAAACACAGACACTTGTTTGGGTGAGGTGTTGATCTCCCAGTCAGTGCTCGCCAGCAGGCTCTGCTCCTCTCAGTGCCCCGTAGAGGCTGTGGTTTCCCAGCTCCTGAATGCTGACAGAGGGGGGAAGAAATACGATTGGAGCTTTTCCCAGCAGTGGGGACGGGGTAAGAGGGCTCATCAGGTATTGCTAAATTCTTGCACCATAAAGGACCACGATTCTGGTCTGACTGTGTCTGCCTGTTGCTCGTCTTCCTTTGACCTGCCCCTCGTCCCCTGCTTGGCCGCTCTCCTGGCCGCAGAGCTGAGGATCTCAGCAGGAGCAGAGCAGCTTCTCCCAGGTGCTGCCATCTTGAGCAGCCAGTTGGCATTGTGCTTGTTTATCCATTTTTTCCCCCCCCTGAATTTTCCCCCCTTACCTACTCAGCCGTGATGCTAAATTTAGCCTTCCTTCTGCCACAACATAATTACACAGTTTGCTGCCTTATGTAATCCAGGAGTGCTGTTGGAAAGGGGTTTCAGGTTGTTGCTGTTACGGGGTGTAAATACAAAGCGTTGCTGCTACTTAATCCTTTATCTCTGTGTGTAAACTTCAGGATACTGTGTTGATGCATCTTCTGTTACCGATCTTAGAGAAAATACGAGCCAGAGTCTCTGCCAGTAAGAAGTGGTATTCAGCGTTGGCTTTGCTGGTACCACACTGATAGACCAGAGTGGAAAACCTGATCCTCTGTGGAAGTGGGCATTTGGTGCAGCTTCTGGGTCTCAGCGTGGGGCTGGAACTTCTGTAAATAGGAGAGCACAAGATCTGGGCTCTGAGCTCGCTTACCACAAATCCATCCTAAAATCAGAAGCTGACTGATTTCTCGGCTGTGGTCTTTTTTTTTCCCCCCTCCCCCTTCCCAGCTCTCTCCTGCGGAGTTCCCCGAGCCCCAAAGAACGGCGTTGTCTTTGGCAAGGAGTACACGGTGGGAACGAAAGCCGTGTACCATTGCAACCAGGGCTTCCAGCTGCAGCCCGGGGAGGAGCCCAGCGCCGAGTGCCTGCAGGCCGGGCACTGGAGCAACGGGGACCAGCCCCCGCAGTGCGTGGGTGAGTCTCTGCGCACGCCCCGGCCCCTCTTAGAATCACACAGCCCTAGAATTGTTCTGCCTGGCAGAGACTTTAAAGATCACCGAGTCCAGCTGTTAATCCAGGGCACCACTGCCCCCTGTCCCTCAGCACCACAGCTTGGAAACCCCTCCAGGGAAGATGGGGACTCCACCACTGCCCTGGGCAGCCCTGGACAACTCAGGCACACTCCAGCCCCTCAAGGTCCTTCTTAGAGTAAGGGGCCCAAAACTGAACCCAGGATTTGAGGCGTCACCTCACCAGTGCCGAGTCCAGGGGACAATCCCTGCTCTGGTCCTGCTGGCCACGCCAGTGCTGATACAAGCCAGGATGTTTTCAGAAGCCCCTTCAGCAATGTCTTCCAGTTCTAGGGTGGACAGCTTTGCCTCACAGCTGCAGGATTTAGGACACCAAGTTTCCAATCCTGCCTAGCTTAGGTCTGATGTCCCCTCTCACGGTGTCTTGGTTTCCCACCCGTACAACAGAGATGCTAGCACCAGCTCCCTTGTTAAAAAGCCACCAGGCTGAAGCGTGCTGGAGTTCCACACCTATTAACATTTCTTTGTCTCCTTCCTTTTTTCCCTGGCTCGCCACGTCTGGTTTTTAGCTGTCACCTGCCCCGATATCAACAGCATCGCGGTGGAGCACGGGCGCTGGCGGCTGACCTACGAGATCCAGTACCACTACAACGCCCAGCTCATGCTCATCTGTGACCCCGGGTACTACTACACCGGCCAGCGGGTCATCAGGTGCCAAGCCAACGGCAAGTGGAGCATAGGCGAGCCGATGCCCACCTGTAAAAGTAAGAGCAGTGGAGCCGAGGAGCCGCGCCGGGGCAGGGTGGCTTCGCTGGGGACGGGGTTTTCGTGTTCCTTTTGGTGGGTGTTGGAGCTCTGCGTGTGGTGTGTGAAGACACCAGAGCCCTGGCCGCTCTTGGCAGCACCTGGGAGCGTGGAACTGCTCTGATGGAAGAGAGCTGGGATGCAGGGAGAGGTCGTGTGTTGATCTGATTCTTGGCTTCATCTGAAGAGCTCTGCGAGAATTCAAGCATGAGCTCATCTGTTGCTGTTGGGTCCCAGCAGCTTCACTGTCACTGGTGCCAGATGCTCTGAAGTTTGCTTTTAAGAAAGAAAGCTAAACAATTTTGATTTCAAACCTAACCTCTTCCAGCTTTATGCAGACGCCAAGTTTACAAGGGTAGGAGCGTCACCTGTAAATCAAAACCACTCTTGGCTAAGCAGCAGCTCGCTCAGTTGTTCTGACATGACTGCTGTGCTTTGGATCTTTTCTGTAGTCAAAGGTGAAGGGTTTTTTTCTCTCTAAGTGCAGACAGAGACAGAAAAATTTCTCCTTCAGAATGGCAGCTTTCCCTTCCCTCCTGCCTCCCTTCATTTCTAGAGATGCAAGTGCCATCTTCGGTGACAGATGTAGTTCTACCCCTGCTCACTCTTCAGCCAGATCCGGGAGCGGGAGCCTGACCTCGCTTTATTCCCTCAGCCTTATTGCCACCTAAATTCAAATGACAGGATCTTGGCGATGCGCTGAGGTCAGGAGCGCCCAGCATGCGTCTCTTGCTTTCTTGCCGAGTGCAGAAGCTCTGGAGGGCTTGCAGACCTTTGAGGCAGATCAAACAAAGAAGGTTGTGGCTGGGAGCTGCATTGGCAGGGGGCTCCAGCTGCACCCTGCAAACCAGGCTTTCAGCTGGGTGTGCTCTCTGGGTCTGATCCTTAGGCATCAGCTCTGCCCCGGAGGTCACGGCGTGAGGAGGAGGTGAATGTCATCATCTGATTGGAAATCCTGGCCCATTCTGTGGCTTCTCAGGCTTCCCAGCTGCACCTGGCAATGGGTTAAGAATAGAAATATTCCTCTGTTAAAAACTTCCTGTGTGGGAAAACTTTTATAATTTCTTCCTAGCTGGCCTTATCTTTAGTACTTCCCTCGTGTCCTGAAGCATAAATATTAATAGTGCTTGTGTTACATGAGGTGACAAATACGACTCTGGATTGTTGTTATTAGCCATGTAACTGTTTAACAACCCTTCCTACTCCTCTCTGACTTCATTAACAGCCTGCGGTGGTGAGCATCACCGAGCACAGTTCTTGAAAACCCCTGACTCCCCGCTCTTGCTTACGGTATCTTTGGGATCTCTTCCAGTTATCTCATGTGGAGACCTCCCAACTCCGCCGAACGGGAACAAGATCGGCACGCTGACCAGCTACGGGGCCACGGCCATCTTCTCCTGCAACACCGGCTACACCCTGGTGGGGTCCCGCGTGCGGGAGTGCATGGCCAACGGGCTCTGGAGCGGAGCAGAAGTGAGGTGTCTGGGTAGGTGTGGAGCATCCGTGATGATTCCTGAGAAAGAGTCCGGGTTGCATATCGAGGCGGGGAGATTAGGAATTGTAGATACTGATTTAAAAATCATAGGCTCATTCTGGCTGGAAGAGACCTTTGAGATCTGTGAGTTCAACCTTTCCCCAGCACTGCCAGGGCACCACTGCTCCCTGTCCCTCAGCACCACAGCTCCACGGCTTGGAAACCCCTCCAGGGATCACGGGGACTCCACCACTGCCCTGGGCAGCCTGGGACAGCCCTGGACAACCCTGGAGGGGAAGAAATTGTTCCTCAGCTCCAACCTAAACCTCCCCTGGGGCAACTTGAGGCCGGTTCCTCTTGTCCTGTCCCTTTTTCCTTGGGAGCAGAGCCTGACCCCCCCCGGCTCCAACCTCCTGTCAGGAGCTGTCAGAGCCAGAAGGTGCTGTCCTCATCCTCCTTCTCTCCAGGCTGAACCATCCCAGGTCCCTCAGCTGCTCCTCACCACCTTTGTGCTCTAGGAAGAATCCAAATGACAACTTGGCGCTCCTGAAGCTGCAGGGTTTTAAGTATCTGTAAAAAGGAAGCAGACTTTGATTCCTCACAGCTCAGTAGATCTGAGGTGTTGAGATTAGAGAGCGGAGCTTCAGAGCTGGCGTGTTGTTTTCACTGCTGCTCTGGGTTTATTGACGACCGCCGACCCTCGAACCGAGCTCCACCAGAGAGTCAGGGCTGGGCGCGATGGCATCGGGGCGGGCAGGCGCTGGCTGCCGGTGACCCTCCTCCCCTGCCTCCCGCAGCGGGGCACTGCGGTGTCCCCAGCCCCATCGTCAACGGGCAGATCAACGGGGAGAACTACAACTACCGCGGCAGCGTGGTGTACCAGTGCAGCCCCGGGTTCCGCCTGATCGGGATGTCGGTGCGCATCTGCCAGCAGGATCACCGCTGGTCCGGGAAGACGCCTGTCTGTGTGCGTAAGTACGAAGCACGCTGTCAGATTGCTGTAGCCCCGGCGATGGTCTAGCAGCCGAGTGCAGCTGGAGGAGGGGTTTCTGAGACCACCCTCGCTTGGGCTGAGGGGAGGTTTGAGGCCGGCGGGACCCCACTGAGCGTGCCGCGGCTGTCACCGTCTTTGAGACCTGTGTGTTGTGCCAGAGAAAAGTCAGCCTCTCCTCTGGTCCATGGTCACAAGTCACCTTGTACAACCTGCTTATTTATTTTTTCCATTAAACAGGCTAATTAAGTAAATCTCTGGAGTGTGAAGGTGTTAATAAGTTTAAGCATCTTCTCGTCAATGGACAGTGCAATCCATGTATTTCCCATCGTGATTCTCTAGTTGTTTGCTTCCAGACTCTCCTGTCTGGTTTAGAGCCTTATGTGCTGAGGCACAACAACGACACCAAGATATGGGAATGACCCATCAACGAATACGCAGATTCCAGCCTTTTTAGGCTGGAGGGGAAACTGTAAGGAAAGAGTCTGTAAGAAACAGAGTTTATGTTCTTGAGGTTAGCAGGGACTTCGGAATTTGGAGGGTGTCTGCAATTCTGCAAGACCTTTTCAGGAAAAGAGTTCTGTAGGGGCTGTCTCTGGGGCTGTGTAGAGAGGTTTGAGCCACTCTTGTGTCTGAGGACGCTCTGCTGAAAAATTTCTAATTCACTTTTACCTGCCAAGTGTTTACTCACTAACCTTGGGTCATGAAATGATGTTGATAGAGCTGCTCCAGCCGTCAGGCAGGTTGATGGAAGTGTGGGATTCTCTAAACAACCATTTGCATGGCTCATCTTGTTTCTTTTGGGAGGAACTAAACCCATCAGGGCAAAGCAGCTGAGTGTTGCTCATCTGTGTCTTCTGGCTACTGAACCAGCACAGGGCTGGCTCCTCAGAGCCTTTGGCTCTGCTTTCTGCCAGCTCCTGACTCGGGCACCTGAAAGGCCCAACAGACCTTTGTGCAGAGATCTGTAAAGGTGTCTCGTGTGCAGCAGTTGGCCTTGAAGTTATTACGCTACATTAGGCCTTATGGATAGCATAAATTTAATGTCATTAAAGTAGAGTGCTGTTGGGCTCTGAAATTAGATGCCTTGAGGCTTTATTGCTTCTGAAGCTCAGGGCACTGTGTGTGTTAGCACATTACAATTTCCCGTTGTCCTGATGTTTTCTCTTTAAACCTGCCCCAGTTGCATCCTCTGTGCGAACGGGTGGTTTTGATCCATGCCAACTGTGGGGAGCCTGTTTTGTTAGGGTTTGTTGGTTTTTTTTTCTGGGACAGAATCCATCACCTGTTTCAAAACATGTATAATCGTATTCCAGAGTACCTCAGGGCATCTGACATCTGCTTTCTGCAGCACTGAAAGGCGACCGTGCCTCATATATTTTAGACCCGTACCTGTCACCAGCTTGCGAAAGGAATACATTCTCATCCCCGTGGTACGGTCCAGCCCTGGCAGTCAAACCGGGTTTGGATCTTTAGTGGGAATTTCATCTTCCCCTCTAGCTGCTGGCGTTGGCAGCTGTACAGCTCAGCTGCTGGACCGCACCGACGGACCGTGGCAGTCATCGGTACTGCCGTGTCCTCGGCTGCCGGGCGGCATCGCATTCCTTCAGCAGCCAGAACTCCCCGCGTGCTCTATCCTGACGTTTGCACGGTGGAATTCTCTGCCGTGTTCGAAGCAAAGATCCCCAGGCTCCCCTGGCGGCGGGGGCTGCATCTTCCCAGCATCACCTGCCTCTGCTGAGGTGCCAGCAGAGTGGACCCAGCAAGAGCACTTGGAACGTCAGGGCTGCGTGTGGTTCCTGCTGCCTCAGCTCCTTCCCGGGGTGTTGTCAGAGAGGCTCAGCCTTGGACCCTTTAGCCCTTTACCCGTCGCTGGCTCAAGCTGACATCAGCCACAGGAACAAGAACTACACAGAAATCCTCTTGTTGGGGATTTGGGAATAGAAGTTTTTCCCCCGAAGTTTTACGAACTCAAAGCAGGAACAGTTAAGCTTTCTAGGCCATATGCTGGATACTTGATTTTTCTCATATTTTTTCTCTCTTTTAACTATCCCTCCAGGTGTAGCTTTATACTGCAGTGAGCATACATCTGACTTACACCAGGGAGAGGGAGGAAAACATCAAGTTTCATGGCTGTGTGTGTGATGCCCAGGGTAACGTAAGGCAATAGATTAATAGGAGTAGCTGGGGTTTTTGAAGAGGAGCTTTAGGGATTGCTGGTGTAAGTCGGTAGGATGCTGGAACTCAGCTGCTCAGTGAGATTCAGAGAATTTCTTACGCCAGTAAAATGAGCAGAGGTACCACACTCTCCACTTGAATTTCAGCAGAGCTGGCCACACGTTTTGAGGTGGGTGTGGGTTTCAGGGTTGACTTGAGGGGTTCTTTTTTTTACGGTCTCCTTTCTCAGGAACTTTTTCCAGTGAATGAATCCGCTTTCCTCCGGGCAAAGAAAGTAACATCTCCCCTTTCTAATTGTAGCTATTACTTGTGGCCACCCTGGCAACCCTGCCAACGGCTTGACCCAAGGGAGTCAGTTCAATCTGAACGACGTGGCCAAGTTTGTGTGCAACACTGGGTACCTCCTGGAAGGAGCATCGCAGTCCCAGTGCTTGGCCAACGGTCAGTGGAGCAGCACCCTGCCCGCCTGCCGTGGTAAGTCGTGGAATTGTAGAGCCCTTCTGGTTGGTTGGAAGAGCCCTTTAGAATCATCGTGTTCAGCCATTAACCCAGCATCTGCCTCCACCCTGACCTGGGCCAATGCACTTGTCTGTGCCTTCCTTGTTGGGTATTCTGGGTTCCTAAAATCCAGCTTGGCGTTGCCATCGATCCATGTAAACCAAATCTTGCGGGTGCTCGGGAAAGCACAAGGGATGTTCGAGCTTCGAGGGCCTGTGTAAACCTCGTGCAACAAACCTGAGTCTCCCTTGGGCTTCCCTCAGAGCTCTTGATGGACCCTGCCCAGCCCTGCATCCTCCAAGACATTGATGTGTGTGCTGTAAGTGGGGAGGACACCAGAAAATACCAGGGCAGACCCTTAGCAGAGGTCATCCCGGGGACCTTAGACTAGTTTACTCAAAGCAGACACCATGGTCCCTGTGCAGAGCCCTGTCCCCTTCTAGGCTGTCCTGCTTCCATTGGTATTAGCACTTAAATTCACTTACCAAATTCCCTCCCCTCCCCACACTCCTTTCCTCTGTACACCCTTAATCCAGTATCTCTGGCGATACTGTTGCTGCGTCGGTCAAGGAGCCCGTGGTTCTCAACTGGTTAACACAGGTCCCAGTCTGGGGCCAGAGAGAAAGGCCCTGCTGCTGAGCCTCGCGTGGCAGGGCGAGAGCCTTCAGCATCACCTCTCCTCTCTCTTTTTTACCTTTAAATAAGGATTTTTTTCTATTTGAGCCCCAAAGAATCTTCAATTTAAAAAATTGACTATGTGATTTGCAGCTTTTTCCCCTTTGCCTGCTCGTTTTTGGAGAATCCTTTGTTCTTTGTTACACCCTTTGTTTTGTTTTGTTTTGTTTTGTTTTTTTTTGTTGTTGTTGTCTGTTTGCAGTTGTAAACTGTACTGACCCCGGGCACCTGGAAAACAGCATCCGGCAAGTGCAGCCAAGTGGTCCGCACAGATTCAGCTTTGGAACAACTGTCTCATATCAGTGCAGCCATGGATTTTACTTACTGGGCACACATGTCCTTACCTGTCAGGGGGATGGCACTTGGGACCGTGCCCTCCCACAGTGTCTTTGTAAGTGCTTCAGAATAATCACCCCCCCACCCCCCCCCCCAGGTTTCCATCCCCTGTAGTTCTCCGTTGCTTAGCTGAACGGTGCTGTAAAAGGTCCATCACCACCCAAAGTTTCCATCACCACCCATCCCTGCAGCTCCCGGGGAGGGAAGGGGCAGCACGGCAGTGAAACGAATGCAGCCTTTCTGCTGCAACACAGGTGCCAAAGAGGTTTTACTTCCTGGCGTGAGCTCTATCTTTTTTTCCCCCCTCCTTTCTTGTAGTGGTTCTCAGAGAGAATTGGGTGGTGGTTTGGGTTAAGGGGCATTTCAAGCAGCACAAAATACTCCTGGTGGGCTGGTGCTGTGGTAGCAATGCCTAATCCAGGAGATGTCTGTGTGTTGTATGAAGGGTGTCAGTGGTGCAGTCCCTGTCTTAACACTGGGGGAACCCAAGGCCCGAAGCATATTACAGAATCACAGAGTGTTAGGGGTTGAAAGGGACCTTGGAGATCTTCAAGTTCAACCCCCCCTGCCAGGGCAGGATATTTGGAGTTGGCTTAGGGCTGCCCAGTAAGCTGGTGGCAGAGGTGGGAGCAGACCCTTGGCAGAGCATCCCCCAGCACAGCTCCTGTGTCTTTTGGGAGACTAAAGCAGCTGAGATCTCGTTACTGACACCGGCTCGAATATATAACTAATAGAGCAAACGGCTAAACAGGCAGAAATGGAGCTCCTGCCGTTTGAATCGGCTTAGCTGTTCCAAAGCCATCATCGTTTCCTTCTTTTTCTTGCATTACCCTTCGACACCTAGTCATACAAAGCAGTTTCTGGCACGTTTTCGTTTCCTTTTGTTAGCAGCATGTCACCTCCTCGCCTTCGCGGCATCCTGCACGGGCCCTGGGGATTTGGCAAGTGATCTCTGCCTGGCTCTTGGAGGGGTCATTACCTTTAAAAACTTGGGATCCTGCTAATGCCTCAGGCTCCCTCGGTCCGTAGCTTTCCAGCCAAGTAAAAAGGGATCTCCTTCTTTAAAATGTTGAGCATCCATTGACTTGGAGGATTTGTGGGCATTCCCAAAACTTCAGAAACTCGGGTCAGTTTTACAGGTGATTATTGGGATTCATAGGAAGTGATTATTGGGATTCATAGGCTTAATAGCTTAAAGAAGGAAAAAAAAAGGCAGATTTTTGTGTGTTTTTCTGCATGTTAAACTTAAGATGCACTCAGTGCTGAACCCCGTATCCCTTTGAAGTGTTTATCACTGGGTACCTACAATTACTAGGTGCTTTCGAAAACCTAAATGAAGGTTGATGCCAGACAAGCTTGGGTTGCAGATGTTGTCTTGTGCCTGTTTCTGAGGAGGGAGTAGAAGAGTCGATCCCCTTGGAGGGGTGGGAGAGCAAATCCAGTAGGTACACAGGAGCAGAGCCCGACGCTTCAGAGGAAACAGCCTGCACGCTGCGCACATAAATCCTTTAAAAACCTCAATAACTGCCGCAGGTTTTAAGCTTAGCTGAGTCTGCTGGAGTATCTGTTATTAAATTGTTAGTTACAGTGTGAGTTTAAGTATTAGCTATCAAACCCATTTCCTTGCGAAGCGTCCTTGGTTTTAGTCACAGCTCTGCACCAGTATATTTCAACGCCCACGTGCCCAAACAGACGCGCGCTCTCTTTTTTATTGGAACATACATCGTGTTTTCTACCTAATGCCAGTGTTGGTATTTTTAGCCCCTAGCAGAGGGAGGGAAGATACCCGTTACGGATGCTTTCCTTCAGAAGGGGAGCGGTGCGTGGTCTCTGTGCTGAGCATCCTCATCCAGACCTGTCTAATAGCCCCTCGATCCGTCAGTGTATTTGTCAACAGCCTCTCTGATTGCTGAGCTAAAGTGAAGTGATTAATTATTGTTAGCGCTGGCTTTTCGTTAGCAGTGGCCCCGGTGAGCAGCGCTCAGAACCTGCCAGGATCCTTTGCTCAGGTGTGACACAGCATTGACTGCAGCTCTGGTGTCACAGGACCTGGGGCTGCGGGGCGGGGTGAGGGTGGGCATGGAAATATTCATGTTTAAGAAGGGGCGAGTTTTCCAAGGAACCTGCAGAATGCCTGTTGGGAGTCAACACTCAGCATTTGTGCACAAACCCTTGGCAGCTGTTACGGGATGAGCTGGTGTCCCCCAGAAGGAGGGTGATGCGAGGTCTGCCGTCCACGCTGGCACTGCGGTGGGCTCTGGGGCGAGCGAGTGGCTTTAAGCTGCCACGGTCCCGTGCAGCGACCTCAAACGCTCAGCACTTCCCTGTGTACCTGATACACCCGCCTCTGAACGAGCATCCCAGGCCCTTCCCTCGTGGTTAAAGCCATTCCCATCTCTCTTCCAGTGGTCTCCTGCGGCCACCCTGGCTCCCCGCCCCACGCGCAGCTCTCGGGTGACAAACACACCGTGGGCTCCGTGGTCCGGTACAGCTGCCTGGGGAAGCGCACCCTGGTCGGCAACTCCACGCGCATGTGCCAGCTGGACGGGCGCTGGAGCGGCTCCCTGCCGCACTGCTCAGGTGAGGTGGCCTTTGGGAAGGGGCATCCGGGCCAGGTCCATCCTCCACTACCCCTCTGTATCCCGAGGGGCTTTGCTGAGCTGGAGAAACACACCTTCTACAGAGGGAGTTTGTGGAAGCCTCTGGAAATCACTGCGTCTCAGCTCTCCAGCCTCCTGCAACTTGGGTGATAAGCTCTCACTGGCAGAGAGCAAAGCACTCGGCTTGCGAGACGAGAAATAAATCACTGCAGCAAACGTTTGTGGTAGGAGGTGTGCTGCAGCCTGCTGCTCGACAGCGTTCTCCGTGCAGAGCCTGTGCAGCGTGAACGTGTCTTGTGCAAAGTTGGGTCCTTGCATCCCATCTGCAGCATCTGACCCTCCTTCTCACGCTTTCCAATAAAAGAAGCCCGGGTGGCACCTTTCCAGGGCCTGACATCTGCTGCTATGGCACTGCAGCAGTCCCGGGTCTGGGTGAGGCAAGTGGAAGCTAGTACCGTGAGTTTCCACGGCATCAGCATCTCCACTGAGAGCAGTTTGGTGACAGAAGTCCAGCCCCGCTCCCATGCCAGAGCGAGGAAGGTCTGGCACTGAAAACATCCTGATGAGCAAAAAAGTCCCTGATGAGGTAGACTTGGGTCAAAGTCATGGGGGGGATGCAATGAAAGGCACTTGCCAAGCCATCCTGAAATTGGGGTGCTGATGGCCTCCAGTGGAAGGAAGGGTGCTGGATGACTGGCAGGATGCTGTGCAAAGCCCTCCCCGCACCGTCCTGTCACTGTTTCCTTGGACAGCACAGAAGCAGGCAAAAGAAGAACTTAGCTGGAGCAAAACATTTGGGACAAGTGTTAATTTTTAATGATGGCGCTTAGATTTAGAAGCTCCACTTGACCAAGCTTAACCTCTGCTTTGGAAGGGAAAAAAGAAATCAGATGGAGTCATCCTTATATTCAGAAGCTTTGTCTGCAGAGTTCTTGATCTGTAACGGCTCAGAAGGGTTTTCTGCTCCAGTTTGTGCCTTTTCCCCATGTGGATTTCACTTCTGTCGTGTGTGTGGGTGGATTTTTGGGCCTGTTCAGCGTTATTCTGACTGGCTCCTGGAGACATCCATTCTGTGTGACTTTCCTGAATGGCTTCATGAAGGCAGCGTTACGCCAAGGCTGGTGGCATTGGCCAGACCCTCTCTGGCTGGGGGCCAGGTGAGCGCCCAGTGCCTCAGAACCACCTTTTCCACCCAAGGGCTCGGGCAGAGGCTCCTCTGTTACACCAGACTCGGGCAGTGCAGGTACAGAAGCAGGGAAGAGGCAGAAGAGGGCTCAGATCACTTGCCAGAGTTCTCCGTTGTGTGCGGAAGATCCCTACGGTGTGACAGCTGTTTTTGCAAGATGAAACAAAAGGCTTTGATAGAAGTCATTATGTGAAAGAAAATGCTGAACCTGGAGCATTCTCCCCCTTCTCTTCACCAGCAAGTACGTTCCCCGGATGATGAATATGCTCATTATGTTTTTATATTACAAGTCACACTCCAAAGGCTGTACCTGCAGCAAGGCACAGAAGATCCAGGAACCAGGAACTTCATTACGAGCTGCAGGAGTGAAATAGTCTTTCCTGGCTTGGGGGTGGATGTGTTTACAGAGGTCGTTAGCAGAGAATGCCAAGAACAGGCATCCACAGTGTGAGCCTGTGTCAGGCAGTAGGGAGATGGGCATTTCTCCAGCCTGCTCCCGAGAACATCCCTGTGAGGCATCTGCTACAGCTGCTCCCTTCCTCCTGTCCCCTCCAACTTACAGCCGGCAGCTCCGAGCGCTCCCCGCTCGTACGAGCGGATGTTTCTCAGCTGGATCCCTCCTGCTTCTGCGCTCCAAACCCAACAGCTTCTTGTTCTGCAAATACAATAGGGCGTGCTGAGGTGGCTTGGAGCATGTCGTAATTCCTGCTTGGAGGGAAACCATCCACATGACTGATGCTGGCAACCGAGCTGCTGTCTGCTGGAGCAGCTGCCGTGGAAAGCAGCTGCAGCTGGTGAGGGCTCCATCTTGAGACTCGGGACTTACGGCCACATTTGCAATCAGCTTAAAACCAGTGGGCTCCCGGAGTCAGAGGATGTTTCATCTGGAATTTTCCTGCTCTGCTGAGAGCCAGAGTTAAATCAAGTTGGTCACACAATCTCCCTCTGTGTGCCGGTCCTCTGAACATGTGTGGTTGAGAGGGAAGAAAGGGCAAACCCCATGACTTGCTCACTCTGCTGATGCTCTGTTCTTTTCTCAACAGGAGGCAGCCAGGGGGTGTGTGGTGACCCAGGGATCCCCTCTCATGGCATTGGGCTGGGGGATGACTTCGACGTGGGCAGCGTGGTGCGGTTCAGCTGCGAGCCCGGTTACACGCTCCGGGGTTCGTCCGAGAGGACCTGCCAAGCCAACGGCTCCTGGAGCGGCACGCAGCCGGAGTGTGAAGGTACTTCTCCAACCCCCCGTCCCCTTCTGCTGCACACCGAGTCAGGCGTGCTGTCCTCAGAACTGCACGGTGGGCACAGCTCCCCAGCCAGCCTGTTGCCAGAGACGCCTGGGTGCTGCGAGAAGGAACACCCTTGTTCAACATTTCCTCCAAACGCTGCGTGTGTGTCGAGGAGCCTCAGTTCTCCCCTTTCCAGACATCTCCAGTCACATCTCCCGGGAGGGTTCAGTACCAGAGCATCTCCTCTTTGCATGCCCAGCTCTGCTCCGCTGCGCAGGGTGCCCCAGGATGATGGCATAACGGGGGTTGAGGTGGTTTGGGTTCGTGTCAACATCTGGGCTGAGGTCTAGAGTAGAAAGAGCCTTTGGGATCTGGTCCTCACTTTCACTCACAGGCTCTCTGCAGGAATCACTGGGGTGAATGTCTTGTGAGCTGCATCCTGTAGGTGATGGGAAAATGCCCCCTTTTGACCTGAGCTCTGTGGGTACCACTGACTAATCCACTGTTGCTCTGTTGGGGAAATTCAGCAGAGTGAGAAATGTCAATAGCTTCAAACCTCCATCAAAGCTGGAACTGGCACGTGCAAGTGTCATTTACATTAAGCAGAAACACAGAATGCAAATTATAATCCAGTAAGCATATTTTTGTATTTGAAAACCCCAACCCCCTTATTTTTCCATTTGAAGGAATCAAGCAAGACCCTATAATCCAATCTAATAAACCCCCAGACGGATTCTCTGAGCTGCTCACTGCTGCTGTTTTATAGAAGTGTTTTAAAATCAATTGGGGAAAGAACAAAAGCCAAAACGAGGCAGGATACCAATGCAAGGAGACCTGGGCAAGTGCTTCTCTCCAGCTGTTTTGAAAGCCAAAAGCTCAGAGCGAGTTTGTAAATGAATTGGAAATTTATTCCAAATTGATGGAGCTCTTGATTGAAAAGACACTGAATCATGTTATTAATACACTTGGGTCTCAGGGTTTGGGGTTTTTTCATTCTCTGGTTTTTTTTTCCTTTTGGTGGAAGGCTCTGTTCATTAATCTCAAGACGAATAACACATCGGGTTCCAGAGCACCAAAATATGGATCCCTGGCAGATTTTTTTTTTTTCCCCACTTTATGAATAGTAATAACAACATTCCTCCTATAATGTAGTCATTTAACACGGAGAGCTGACTGGCCAATCTATAGGAAGGGAATTTGCAGCGATGAGCAGCGTGCTCTGTCTCTGCCATTTGTGCTCACAGCGAGTTCCAGGCACAACGAGGGGTTCTTCTGAGGGTGCTTTCAGCCTCGTAGCCAACTCTCTGGAGTAGGTAGTCACAGGAGAGGGAGAGGAGACATTAATCTGGGGACTGCAGAAATTGCAGAGACTCTCCGAGACTTCTGTTTCAGTCTGGTTTATGTGGCTCTGGTTTTGTCCCCGGTAAGAGGCGCTTCCAAGATTTCAGGCCTCATTTAGCTTTGATTTCCAGCAAGTTTTTAAAGTGCAGATGAAATTTTGATGCTTTTTTCCCCTTCTTTCTCCTCCTTCCTGATGCCCTGTCTGTGTTCACTGAGCAGTGATGCAGGAGGGGGCTCATCAGCTGTACTCGGCTGTACCCTCCCTCCTCCTCCTCTTAGAACTGGAGCAACATATTTGCTTTTATAATGTTTATTGTTTCTCAAAGTGAATTAAAACCGCATCCAAAATGAGCTGAGGCTCTGGCTGCTCTCTGGCAGTTTCAGTAGACAGAAATGTGTTTATTTTAAGTGATAACACTGGGAAAAGAAACTGGGTTTTGTCTCATGCCCATTTGACTGCTGAGGACATGAGAGGTGGCAGGGATGGGATTTGGGATTAAGCTGCTTTTTTTCTTTCTCTCCCTGCATGGTTAGGTAGGTTATGGGTTACTGGTTAAATTAAACAGCATGGAAATTACCAGCCCTGAAGCAAAGGCTTTGAGGCTCCAAGGGCTCTCAGCTGTGTCTTACTCCAGCAGGAGGTTTTGCCTGATGTGTCAGACATCATTAGGAGAGTGTTTCAGCCGGGCGGTCAGATGGCAGCAGAGCCCAGAAGAAGGACTGATGCTTATAAAGATTAGGTTGGAGGAGGAGGAACATGCAGAGGACGCTCTCTTCACACACCACCTCGAGCACAGCAGTCGTCAGCCCTCAGCTTTCCCTTGCCCTGGTTTCTGAAGAGCAGGGCTCGCTGCTCCACGCAGAAATGTGCCTTCTCTTGGCACTGGCTGAAACAAACCCTTCCCGTCGTGTTCAGGGGTATTTGCTGTGCATGGCTGGGGGAGCTCAGGGTGTGTAAGTCACAGCACTTTGCTCTCGGGCTGCTCCAGACGATGCTCTTTGGATCCTGGGGTGCTTGCTGGGGGCAGCTGATCTGACCCGACTCAGATTGCTCCTTTCACGCGCAGCTCCACCTGCCTCGAGCCAAGTGCCCAAGTGGGACCTGGAGAAATTCCCTTCTCCCAGCAGCTTCCCGCTGTAAAACATGGAGGAAGAGGTAAAGGAAGGCAAGGGGGGCTGTGAATCTTAACAAGCTTTTCAGACAAAGAACGCACGGATTGGAGTCAGATTAATTATTGCTGAGCTCTGGAGCACCTCTGAGCACTGTGATGTTTTATACAGCAGAGGCCACTTTGTAGCGTGCCGAAGATTCCCCCCAGCAACGATGGGATCGCGGGGAATGTCTCCGGCTGGAGTCAGGAGGCAGGGCAGACACCAAAGTCTCTCTGTTCCCGCTGTCTCTGCTCGTGGGCCAGCCCAGCACACGCACTCAGCTCCCACCCTCAGAAGTCCCAACCGGTTCTTCTGCAGGAGGAGGAACTGGGGGAGAGCATCACGGCACCAGCTCCAGAAGCCCTCCTCAGCGGCTGCTCGTGTCTGACCCCTGCAGATGGAAGGGCTGGGGAGGGACAAGGGCAGCGGGCAGCGCGTCCTCAGCCTCACCGACCCGGGGAAGTGGCGAGGTTGTGGGCAGCTTACAGCTCCTGGCCGAGGAGCTGAGTTCTCAGCGAGGCTCAGGACCACATTCTGAAGGGTTTGGTCCTCGCTGTGCCGCGTCCCGTTGAGTTTGGGAGGAGCTCAGAGCCTGCCGTGCTGAGCTCGCCCGTGCCACGGCGTGGAAGGCGTTGTGCTGCGGGTAGGAGCGGGAGATGTGCGAGGGCTTGGTGGGCTTGGAGCGAAGTGCGTTTCCTGAGCTTCTCCTTGGGGCTTGCTCAAAAACGACTCCATAAAAACAGCCATAGGAACAAAAATTTAGCTAATAATAACTCTTAAGAAATCCCCATCGCAGGCAGCTGATGTTCAGGTTATTTTCTTGACTTTTGCCTTCAGTCCAAAGGTGACTGGGTCTGAGGTTCTGGAGGAGGTGTGAGTGGGTATGACTGTGGGGCCTCCGGGCTCTTCAGGATTTGTCCCTTGTTCATAAACCCAGAGCCAAAACCAGTGTTCTTTCAGGTCCTAATTCATTTTACACTTTCCACTGGAGCCAAAGGGAATGTACCCGCTTATGGCTCATCTGCACAATTAGATTCTATTTGTATTTAAATTATGATTTATAAAAGTTCAGACCTTTCACCCTGACATTTGTGGCTTCTCTTCTGTCTGGCCTGTACAGGTCACAGCTGAGACACGCTGCCATTAAACCATTTCCACGAGTCTCCTTGGAGTCACCAGAGTATTCTTTTTGGGTCATCTCTGTGTGTTTGGCCACAGGCATGGGTGGAGGAGCTTGGGCGGGAGAGAACGGCTGACGTCTGGGCAGGCAGTGAAATAGTAATTTAGAGCTTTCTCTGAGTTGATAGAATCTGACTTTTATCCCAGCATCTCTTGGAAATGACACCGTGTATCACGGAGACGTTGGCTGCATGAGAAATCCCTAACAAGAGCGCACCTCGGATGAGTTCAGTGCCGCGCGGAGCTCACGGTCCAGAATGGTTATTAGTTTCCTCCTGTCAAACAGCTCTGCCTCCAACAAGCTCCTCTGTTAACAGGCTGTCAGCAAACCAAGCAACAAGGCAGAGGAAGACTTCTCGCCTTGCCTTGGTGGCCCGTGCCCGTCGCTCTCCTGACGAGGCCTGAGGTTGCGTTTCCCTGGGGGAATGGCTGGGAATACTGTGGGATGTGTGTGCTGGGGAAGAGCCCCGGGGCACGGAGGGGTCACCTTCTCCGTGCACAGACTAACGCTCTTGTGGAGATGGTGGCACGTGGGAACAAGGAATTTCCTCGTCAGAGAGCTGGCATTTGTTACTTAAACCTTTCCTTGCCTCATGTGTTTTTTTCTTTCACATCCTGTAATTTCAGAGTAATGAGGGCTGGGTGCAATTATTGCAGGTGCTTATTTTGTCATGACAGGGCTTGGTGGGTCACCGTTCACTCCAGTGCCTTTTTATTCTTGTGGTGCTGAGGTACTTCAGACACAAAACTTGGGCACTGGCAGACCTGTAATTGTATTCCCACAACGTTTCCCTCTGGAAGCACCAGTGGACCTGGCTGGGCAGCGAGCAGTGCCACGGGGGAAGAGCAGCAGGCTCCTGTCCTGCTTTCACTCCTTTCAAGTCTGAAGTTGTCAGCTCCCCAAGGGGCCAAAGGCAGAGCTCAGGTCTGGCCTCCCAAGCTCCTGGAGGGTGGAGGGTCTGCAGGCTGGGCATCACCTGCTTCATCGAGCTGTGCACAATCAGAAGTGAGACTGAGAGCCCTGCAAAAGCTAGACAGGAGTTGTTCCTTCAGCCCAGAGGAGCAGACAGGAGGAGGTTGCTCCCTGGCTTGGCTGTGGTGGTGTGATCTGACTGCAGGAGAGGAGCGGGGCTGGTGCTTCGAGGATGCAGGGATGGAGGTTTTCGGTCAGCCCCCTGCCAGGGCTGCTGCACGCAGCCAGGGCCGTGCTGCCCGGTGAGGCAGAGCGCGGGCACCGAGCTGGGGAGTGGCCTTTGGGATCTGCTTGGGCTGATGGAGCTGATTCTTCCCCAGAATAGCCCGTTCTGCCTGAGCTGATCCAGGGGCTTTGCAGCTAATCTTACTTTTATTGAGAACAGTCCATTGCAGGATGAAAGCCTTTGTTCGGGGGGCTGAGGAAGAGGTCGTTTGTGTTTTATTGTTTGCTTGGTTTATTTTGATTTTTTTTAACATTGCCATTTTGCTTCACAGTTATATCCTGTGGAAACCCAGGAACCCCCAGCAACGCGAGGGTCATATTTAACGACGGCTTGATCTTCTCCAGTTCTATTATCTACCAGTGCCGGGAAGGCTATTACTCCACTGGAGTGCTGAGCAGGCACTGCACGGTGAATGGGACGTGGACTGGGACCAGTCCGGAGTGTACAGGTGAGTGCTGGGATGGATTCCTGGAAGATGAGGTGAGCGATGCTGCTAGGCTCTTGTTGGGGACGGGTTGCCAGGGCATGTTGGGCGCTCGCTGGAGATGGGCAGACACACGTGTGCCGTGCTGGGAATCTGGCCTGAACTGTCTAGTGGCAGCAGCACTCGCTCAAGCTCAAGCCATTGCTCTGGGTACCTAGTGGAAAACTCTTGCTTTGGCTCTGCTTTTTTCTGCTTGGATGGAAGGAGCTTTGCAAGAACTTCATGAGTAGGTGTCAGCCGACCTGGAGGGGCTCTCTGGGGCCACTTCTGAACGTGAGCGTTCCTGCCCTGCACTGGGATGTGCACGGGCAGAGCCCCTGCTCAGAAACCCTCAGTGAATGTGCTGTTTCCTCACAGCTCCTGCCTGCAGCAGGAACACGGATGAGGGAGAACGTGATCTTACATAAGCGACAGTAACTAGGGTAGGGAGAGGAGGGGAGCCATGGGCAAACTGCCTTCCAACTATCCCAGATTTGACCCAAGTTTTAATGTTTAATGTGCGTTAATACTTCTTCTTGCAAGGTCTTAATGTGCCATTAATGGTGATCTTAAAAGTTCACTGCTCAGTCCACGGAGTAGTTTTCTCCACGTGCTGTAGCCCAGCCTGCTCTCCAAATCCTCTATGCTACAAATGCTCCTTTCTCCACCATTAGCATTGAAAACGGCTCAGGACCACCAGGTTATGACATCAGGGTGAGACAAGGAATGATCAGCAAGAAATGTTTCTTTCCTTTTCTCCATCAGTGATCAACTGTGGTGACCCCGGGGTGCCAGCCAACGGCATTAGGCTGGGCAGTGATTTTACCTACAATAAAACGGTGGTGTTCCAGTGCACACCGGGCTACATGATGGAGTCAGACAGGGCATCTTCTCTAACCTGCACGAAAGACCGAACCTGGAATGGTACCAAGCCTGCCTGCAAGGGTAAGACTGGTTGCTGTAAATATTGGAGGATCCCAGTTTGATAGGCCCCAAACTTCCTCTAACTCGTGACAAGGTACATAGGCAGCAAGGGCTGTATCATAGGGCCTGGAGCCCACCTGGGACTTTCTCAGCCCTATGGTTCCATCTCTCCCCTTTGTTTATAGCACTGACACGATTTTATCAACACAGCATGGGTACCTCGTTGGCTTTAGGTCTATCAGTCATCACAGTGTGCCTGGGAGGGAGGCAATTGCTGTTATCCCCGAAGCAGAGAAGGAAAAGTGAAGTGCAGAGAGCAAAGTGACTTACTCTTCACCAAAAACTCAGATCAGACTCAAATGAAATATTGTGTTTTGCAAGCCCCGCTTTTTGGCATCATCTGGAAGGCTGAAAAATGTTTCTTCCCGCTCCTTTCATTATTTCCCGGTTCTGAGATTACCTCTGTAGTTCAGAGATAGGAAAGGGAAATAATAGAGCAGTTGCAGGACAGGCTGGATCTCTTCTGCAGTGTTTTACTCACCCACCAAGTGTAGATAAGGCTGGTGGCAGCATCTCTGTGCTCCCTTAGCAAGCTGGGAAATTCACCTGTCATGATTCTGATATAAATACAGACCGCATAGAAAACTCCAAATGCACTCCACTTTCCTCAGGGGCTGTAAAGAGCCATTCTTACTCTTCTTTTTCCTTCTCTCCACTGAGCTAATGTTGCAGGAATAATACAGAGCGTGGCCAGAGTCTCGTTTGGAGGCCGGGCTGATTTGCATGAGCTTAGCATCTCTCCCAGTGCTCCCCTGAGCTGAACAACAAAGCGCTGCAAAAATGTCACTTTAAACCACCCCGGGGTGGATGAAATACAGACTGGTGGTGGATGCAACTGCTAATCTGAAACTCAGCCAGGTTGTCCAAAATGTATGAATCTTTCAGGCCATCTCAGATGAGTTTTCACACTGTCACGGTGGATTCTTCGCTTCAGCTGGAGATGAACACCGGCTCCCAAATCTCCCTTTGAGATTGGGTTAACTCTGAACTTCAAAGTAAAATCCTGAGGTTTACAACACAGCTGGAAAAGTTTGTAGAGCCCCCTGCTAGGCCAGTCCCAGGAGACGCTCTTTGAATGCAGAATATGACTTTGATCCTACACGAATTTGCTTGTTAATGGAAAGAACTGTGCTGCGGGAAGTCAAGAGAACCAGGCGTGCTTTTGTTTTTCATTCAGCTATCGTCTGTAAACCCCCCCAAGCCATTCCCAACGGGAAAGTCGTGGGCTCGGACTTCAGCTGGGGCTCCAGCATCAGCTACGGGTGCCTGGAGGGCTACCAGCTCTCCCTGCCCGCTGTGCTGACCTGCGAGGGCAACGGCACCTGGAGCGGGGACATCCCGCAGTGCTTCCGTGAGTAGGGGGGTGCCTGGGGGACTGGGGCTGAACCGCGGGCATGGGATGCGCTGATTTTAGTCTCAGCTCTGGGATGCGCTCTCTCCAACACGTAGC
>JANVCC010000120.1:6008837-6049860 GCA_025345505.1 Todiramphus chloris collaris | reverse complement strand
TGGGATGCGCTCTCTCCAACGCGTAGCTGATTTTAGTCTCGGCTCTGCCTCGCCTGGGTTCGATTGCTACAGATGGACCATTCTCGGTATGCGGGTAGTTAAATGTCTGGTTGCTGTCGTTCCTACCCCCGAGCCCAAGGGAAGCCTTGCACCAAGTGGAGTCAGTGGGAGTTGCCCAGAGAACAGCAGGATGATGCTGAAAGAGCCTGCGGCCAAAAGCCTGAGTGTTCTGCCCACCTCCGACAGCGGCCAGGAGTCCTCGTTTGCCGTCTCTAACGAGGAGGCAGCGCTGGCCATGGGGTGCAGTCTCCACTCCGCCTCTCGTAACGGAGAGGGGAGGTCACGTTCCCAACAAGTCTGAAGATTTTTGCCTGTTTCTGTCCACCAGGCATCTTGAAAACGGGCTGTTTGTCCACATGTCTCCCCGGCGTCTGAGTCTTCTGCAGTCGGGGCTCTTGAAACTGCCAAAGGCCGTAGGAGAAAAAACCTTTGGCAAAGGGCACCGTGTGGTTGCAGCAGGAGCTCGGAATGTTTTGCGAAGGCAGAGCCTTGGCTGGGTGGAAACCTGTGTGCTTGATACAATAGCTAATGCAAAAAAATTAGTTACATGTCTGATAAGGATAAAGGGAGATTTAAGTTTCTTTCCTGGGCTGAATGGCTGGCAGCTGCACAATAGCCATTTCCAGATTAAATTGCACAAAGCCCTCGCTGTGTTCCTTGCACCTTTCCCTGGATCTTGTGTAATTAGTGGGCTTTCTGCGTGCCACGGAACCATATAGCAATTTGACATCGTGCAATTAGAGAAACATTTTAAAGCGAAGCGTGCTGTTGGGGGGACAGGAAAAAAAACAACAAAAAAAAAAAAAAGATGGGGGAGAAGGTGGAAGTTAATTAAGAGCAATTGGCAAAAAGAGGGAATTACAAGGAAAGTAGCCAGCAGTGCTGCCTAGCACCAGTAATTCCCCTGTCAGTCACAGAGCTTGGCAGGGAGCGGTAAGGTTTGGGCCGTTAGCAGACCCATCTTTAGCTGGTGAGCTGTGCTTGGCTCTCAAGGAGGTTCATGGCAGTCTGCTTGTGTCTCTGCCCGTTGCAGCCGTGTTCTGCGGTGATCCGGGGATACCCGCCCAAGGCAGGAGGGAGGACCGAGGCTTCACGTACCGCTCCTCCGTCTCCTTCTCCTGCTTAGCCCCGCTCGTGCTGGTGGGATCGGCCCGGAGGTTCTGCCAGTCCGATGGGACCTGGAGTGGGACCCAGCCCAGCTGCATAGGTAAGGGGAGACTCCTGTCCTGCAAGGACAACCGAAGAGCTTTGAGTCATCACCTTGTTTCTCCATTTGCAGCAAAGTTGGTTTTCTTTTCTGGGTTTGCAGGAATTAGCTCTTTGCTCCCCTGAACGCTGGAATGTAGAGGGGAGGGGATGATGCTTTTGGTTTGTGTGCACTAGCTGGTGGTAAACAGCCCATCTCCTCCTCCTGGGGCTTGCTGCTTCGATTCCGCGCCTGTCCCCATCACTCCTGCTCCTGGTCAATACGTAGTGTGTCTGGAGGTCAATCTCCTTCCTCCCTGTTCCTGCTCCTCAGCACTGTGCTCAGGCTGCCCCTGGGCAGGAGGGACGAGCTCCTCTGCAGAACTTCCAGGGCAATATTTGCAACCTGGGCCGTGAAGCTGGAGGGCCTGTGGAGAGGTCCCCAGGACCGGTGCTGCCCAGGTTACCTCTGCACAGCTTTGGGATCAGCGACGGGACCGAGGCTGCGGTTTGACAGCAGCGAGCAGCCATGGAGAGCAGCTCACAGAGGTGGCAGCAAAACAGTTCTGCCTGAAGGGTGCACATGAGAGCTCTTCTGTTCTCTGTTGCCTCTGAAAATTACACCCAGAATGGCAGAACAGCAGGTGCTGGAGGTATGAAAGCGCCGTGTACAGTGACCAAAATACCACACGTTGCTTTGCCTTGAGGCAGGCTTGGGATTCAGGCTGAAATTTCCACGCGTTCCTCAGGTGCTCATTTTCTGGGCCTTTCAGAACCCTTTGAAACCTCTGGGAGGTGTGTGATCAGAGTTAGTCCCAGCATCCTTCGCCCGCGTAAAGCTCTGGCTGCGTTCTTGAACTGTAGGGCTTCTGTGGTGATAAACTCGTGGGCTGTGTGCTGCCTGAGCATCACCGTCATCATCTCCTGTGGGCATCTGAGGCAGAAACAGATCTCAGGCTGTTCTCCACAGTTTTCTGTCATTCTGGCTACCTTAAATCCATCTTAAATTTCTCTCTTCAATCCATCACCAGTTACAGTAATGTAAAAATGCTCGTAGCCTGAACCTCCCAAGTTTCCTATTGATTTCACCAGGAGCTTGCTGACATACAGAGAGTCAGGAGCACCTCGCTGCTGTTGTAAATATTGGCTTTAAATGCTTCATCACCTTCCTGCAAATCCTTGTCTGGCATGCTATTGTACATACATGGCACCCAGCCCTGCAGAGCTGTCTGGGGATGAACCCAGCAAACAGAGCTGGCCACGCGGCTCTTGAAGGACACTGAGAATTTGCCTCCCCAAAACAGTCCATGAGAAGGGAGAAGACTTGCGTGTCTACAGAACCTTAACCTAAAATGTCAGTTCGTGGCATAAGCAGCTGCACCCTGAGTGTTGTATTTCTGTGGATCTCACCCATTTATGAGATCCAGTAGATGTCCAGCTCCACAGATCCCCCAGATCAGCCTGGAGATCAAGGCTCTGCCCTCTACCCTCTGCCACCCATCGCCTGCTGCCTCATCTAGCGACAGGGCTCCTTATTTATTTATTTTAGATGCTGTGATGTATCCAGGGGCTTCCATGGAAACTGCATCAGTGATAAATGATGAAAGCTCAGCAGAAGCGAATAACAGATAATTAATTAGCTTGTGTGCCACAGCCCCAAATTGGCCACATTTTGTATCCCTTGTTTAATTACTCATCCCAGCTCCAAGGACCTGGGGATGACACCAGCAAGTGCATGGTGTTTTAGCATGAAGAGACTGATTAGCCAGGTCGTAAGGGATAAAGGCATAAAAATAAACCACCATGCCATCAGGTACAGAAGTTGTACTTTGTTGTCCTGTAACTGCAGGTTCTGGTGACAGGCCACGGCTGTCCCACTGTGTTGGCTTGTGGAGACTTTCCTGAGTTTATTTCTTGTCTTGC
The DNA here is from genome assembly GCA_025345505.1 of Todiramphus chloris collaris. NCBI lineage: Eukaryota > Metazoa > Chordata > Aves > Coraciiformes > Alcedinidae > Todiramphus > Todiramphus chloris. Next base: position 6,046,692 of record JANVCC010000120.1, on the reverse strand, counting down.
ACAACCCTGTTAAGTGGAGTGTTTTGAGTAAGTGTAGGGAGGGATTTGCTGTGGGGCTGATGGATCTTCCCGTAGCAGTGTTGAGCCGGTTGAAGAAGGAAGGCTGGGGATGTGGGGCAAGCTCTCATCTGATTGCACTGAGCTCCTGTGATGCTCCAGCTCCCTGACAGTGTAGCTACACCTGGCTGGGCTCTGCAGCATCCCTGTGGCTTGAGCTTAGCTCCATCCTGTGATCCCAAGGCGCAGGGAACCGGCTGCTGCTGAGCCGCCTTTCAGTCAGAAGCTTCAGTTTCCTTTGTGCAGTTTGGCTGCTGATGTGGATGTGATGCATCTCTGCCTTAATTCCATTGATGCCCTGCTACTGTCGACATGCTGGGGAAAAAAAGGAAGTGATAGATGCTAGAAGGGTAGCAGCAGGTATTCCTGCAGAATCGTCAGCGTTCGCCTCCTGATGGATCGAGATCAAATGACGCACAGAGATTATCCATCTGAGATGCATTAAAATTGCCAGCCCCCGGCTGTCGCTACGGAACAGGTTTTGAGGTGAGCATGGGAACGACGGCCGAGCTGAGCCCTGAAGGCCAAACCTGATGACCCAGGGTGCAGGAGAGGACACAGTCCCTGCAGCCTGGGTGCAGGGGTGGCTGGGGCAGCTCAGGGCACAGCCCTGCAAGCCGGGTGCTTCCCGTGGTGTGTTGAACGTGGAAAGGGAAGAGAGCTGTCCCTGGCACGGGATTTCTGTTCCCTTTTCTCCTGGGCGATGGAGTGCCTCTGGTTAATGGCGTTACAACAGTCAGGGGGTTAAGAATCACAAAGCTCTGCGTGTTCTTCCTCGCTGCTCTGTGTTCCTTCTGAGGCAAAATATTGCGAAGGCTCAGCCCCATCCTTCTGTGCAGAGAGCGGAGGAAGGCAGAGCTCTGACGTGGCTTCCAGCACCGCTCCTGTAAAATGCTGTCTCTGAGCTTTTCCTTTTCTTTCCAGACCCCAGCCTCACGACCTGCGCGGACCCCGGCGTGCCCCTCTTTGGGATGCAGAACAACTCCCAGGGCTACCAGGTACTGCCAGGACAGCGGGGTCCCCTCGGCTGGTACCCGCTGCGGTTAGTCCGTGGCTGAGTCCCGACGTGGACTCGCCTGTCCTCCCGTGAGCAGGACATCCCTGCCTGCTCCCTGAGCCCGAGCAGTGCCTTTGGACGGGATTAACTAACAATGCCTTATTTAGGATATTCATTACAGTGCTAATTAATAGCTATTAGTGTAATTAATATTCACAGCGGAGACGTAATTTCCATTAATTTCCAGATTGAATTCTGTAGGTGGTTTTTCTTAATCTCAGCTCCCGTACAGCATGAAATCAGTGGAAAGGAGAGGAAAAAAACCAAAGCAATTCCCCGGGGAGCTCCACCTCCAGCCTCCGCTGCCGTCCCCGTGGGTGCCCCTTCCCCGCTGAGCCAGAGCAGGGCACAGGGCTGGGATGCTTGATTCCGTGCAGCTCCTCCTGCCAGCGTGGATCTTTCAGTTTTACTGCTAATTAGTTATCTTAATCCTGGGGTTTAATGTATTAATTGCAGGTTTTAATTAATACTGATACAACGTAAGTCCGATTTCTGGAAGGGATGCCAGTCCCAGGGCTGCCCCCCGTAGTGGAGCTACCTCAGGTGCTGATGCAGGGGATGAGGTGGTGGCTGGAGCAGAACGTCCCAGGGAAATGATGCCCTTGGATGTGGCTCCCAGGGGACCTCAGCAGGCAGCTGGGAGCCCAGGGGTGATAAAAGCCAGCTGCAGGCTCAGCGAGGAGGTGGCTCGTGTGGTACAGCCTTGATGGGAAGGGTACCCAAAGTCCTGGTGATTTTATTCCACCATAGCCTGGTTTTAAAGCAAATCCAGTTGCGGTAATGGGGCTCCAGCCAAACAGCATCGTACTGCCAACCTGTCTGAAGCAGGGATTGAGCTCCATTAATAATAACAATGTGGCTGAAACCAAATGCAAAAAAAATGGATAGTCTGCAAAATATATAAGCATGTCTCAAAAACGTTGAAATGTCATTTTTCAGGTTTTGTGATCCTTTTTGCTATTTGCAGTCAGAATGGGCATTGATAATATAGCTACAGGATGGCTGTTGGTACTGCCCACACTGAATAACCCTTCTGGCAAAAAAAATTTCAGCCCATTCCAGTGGCACCTGTTTGATGCTGCCTTTGGGTTTATTTAGAAGACAAAGCAGCCTTGGCTCTGTCGCTACAAGAAGCAGCTCCCTGCACAGGTAAAGGCTGCAGCTTTCCAGGGGCTCTGAGAGGTTTCTCAGTACCAGCCTTGGGCAGGGTGGGGAGGGCAGAACCTCTCCAGCGTACAGGGGATGGAAAATCATAGAAGTACTTTGGTATCATAAGCCAGGGTGAGCCCGTTGCACTGGGAGGGTCACTGGTTTATCTCCTGTAACAGGTGGGAAGCATCATCTTTTTCAAGTGCCAGAAGGGATACCTGCTGCAGGGCTCTACCACCAGGACCTGCCTCCCCAACCTGACGTGGAGCGGCGTGCAGCCGGACTGCGTCCGTAAGTCTGGGGAGAGGTTTGGGCTAAGGAACCCAGTGCCTTGGTTTGTTGCTGTGCTTCCCCGTGCAAATTGCTGGCTCTGAAGAGCTGGTAATTTGGGAGGAGAGCTCTGAAAAAAAACCATACTCTTGAAGAAAAGGGAGCTCACACAATCGCTTCCCTCCTGACGTGACTACGCCAGTAGCCGCTGCTGATCTCAGCTGAGTTTTTTTTTTCACGTAGCCCTTCCTCAGAGGCATAGTTTAAGGTGAGACTTTGTTTTGTGCTTCTGAAATGGCATTTGATGGCCGAGATGTGAGCTCGCACCCCAGGGACCAAGGTTAACATTTAGCCAGAGGGACTTTCCAGCAGAGCAGTGTTTCTCCTCAACTTTAATAATGTGTTGCTTGCTCTTTTAAGCTGTCCATCACCTTTGTCTGCTACACCAAAAGGAGTTTAATGTTGTTTAAGTGGTAATATCCATCATGGCCCCTGTATCAGAAGTATTAAAAAGCTTTTTCCTCTCCCTTGTGAGGCGGTTTATTGGTGAGATATTTTTCCACTAACAAACCCTGTAGGTTCTCATGCCGTGAGCAGCCCAAGCAGGGCACTCACCTTTAAAACCCCCTCCGTGTAGCACCAGGGGAGAGGGGGGAGGTTGCTGTGGAAGGAGCTGCCCCTCCGTGCTGCTCACCTGGGTACTGGGAACCACATCCCCACTCTTACAGGCTTCTCTCTGCTCAACTAGGAGACAGTGGGAATTCTGCACTTGGTGCCTTGACACTGAAGATGGTTTTGGCTTACCCGTGCCAGCAAGGGCTACTGAGATTAGGTTGAAGGCTTTAGGTTTTGTGTGAAGCCCCCTGGAGAGGTCGGTTACTGCGAAGGAGAGCTGGGCTCCCAGGGCACACGGGTCCAGGTTAGGCTTTCTGGGTGCCACGCTCCATCCTCGGCCACACGAGGAGGAAGATAATGCCTTGCCAAGGCTGCCCGGGGTTCGTTTTAATTCACGAGCGGTTTGAGAGCGACAGAAAGGGCAACTTCACAGCATGGGTGAGAGGGAGCCTCCCAGCACAGTGATTTACTCGTGTCAGAGCTTCTCAAGGAAAGTGGTGACATGTTTATGACAGCACCTAATAGAGCGTGGACACACGCTCAGTTGGGTGGCAGAGAGCTAGGCAAGCTCAGCTTCAGTTTCTGTGGCCAAATCCTGGAAGTTATTGAGCAGTTACAGGAATTTATGACTATTGCACCATTCTGAGGACTTGCTGTCTGAGCCTACGGATGGGTGGGTGCAAATTATTAGTAGGATATTGGTACCATGAAGAGAGATTGTACAAAACCAGACCCGTAACGTCCTCCCTGGGATCGCTCTCTTGACTTAGTGGGTCTTGCTGTCCTGTCAAGGCAGTGTGCAGTCTGCAGATAGGCCTGGGGAGTTCAAAGGAAGGAGAAAAGTGTCTTTAGCATCATTTGATTTTGACTTCTTTCCCCTGAAACGATGCGGGGGGTTTTGGAGCCTGATTTTTCAGTCCATGGAAGAGAGTGAAGGATCCCCTGAGAGCTTTAGCCAGGAAGAACAATCCAGACAGCAAAGCACAGGGAGCAGTCTCATTAATTCACTTGGCTGGGAAAAATCCAGGCATGGCCTTGTCTCCCTTGGTGAGAAGAGAAAGCTTTTGTTGAAGAAAGCTCTTGGAAGAGATTTCTGTCCCTGCTGACATCATGGTGTCACTCTTCTGCCTTTCTGTGCACGACTGGATGGTGTCTCATCTGTTTTCCTTGTGCTTTTCAGCTCACCACTGTAAGCAGCCAGAGACCCCCTCCCACGCCAACGTCGGTGCTCTGGATTTGCCATCTCTGGGCTACACCTTGATCTATTCCTGTCAGAGTGGGTACTATCTCACCGGAGGGTCTGAGCATCGAACCTGTAAAGCAGATGGCAGCTGGACAGGAAAACCCCCCATCTGCCTGGGTAAAAGCTCTGAGCAGCACGACGCTGGCTTTGTGTTTGCACAAGGGGGGTGTTGCAGCCCATGAGAAAATAGGGCACCACTGCCCCCTGGCCCTCAGCACCACAGCTCCACGGCTTGGAAACCCCTCCAGGGATCACGGGGACTCCACCCTGGGCAGCCTGGGACAGCCCTGGACAACCCTGGAGGGGAAGAAATTGTTCCTCAGCTCCAACCTAAACCTCCCCTGGGGCGACTTGATGCCGGTTCCTCTTGTCCTGTCCCTTGTTCCTTGGGAGCAGAGCCTGACCCCCCTGGCTCCAGCCTCCTGTCAGGAGCTGTCAGAGCCAGAAGGTGCTGTCCTCAGCCTCCTTTGCTCCAGGCTCAACAAGCCCAGGTCCCTCAGCTGCTCCTCAGCTGCTCCTCAGCAGACTCCTGCTCCAGCCCCTTCCCCAGCTCCGTTGCCCTTCCCTGGCCATGCTCCAGTCCCTCAGTGTCCTGCTGGAAGTGAGGGGCCCAAAACTGACCCCAGGATTGGAGGGGTGGCTGCACAAGACAAAGACTCTTCCTTACTTGCCCCACCATTCACTCACCTGAGAACCTTAGATCAGGACCACGGAGGGGTCCAATCTTGCAGTAGAGCCGTGTGTCTCTCCTGGAGCCTGGTAGCTCTCCCTGGACACTGTGGTTTGGCACAGGGGAGGGCAGTAAATTAAAACTTCGTGCTGTTTGAACCGTACTGGGCAGGAACCAGTCCAAAGCCCCCCCTGCACACGGGGACTTGCGGACACGTTCCCTGTGCGAGCGGTGCCACCGCAGGCTGCCCTCTGCCAGCCCAGTGGAGGCGTCTGGGTGGCATCAGAGGCTGCAGCCCTCACTGGCTGTGGTTTCCCTTCTCTCTCAGCTGATGTTCGCCCCAGCGGGAGGCCGGTCGGCACGGCGCGGGACCCGCCGCTCGCCAAGGTGTCAGGTACCACAGCAAGGCCCTCGGGGATGTTTTACAGTACACCTTTTTTCTTTTTAACTTCTTTTTTTTTAAAAAAAGAAAACAGGTTTTGTTGCCTTTTCCCAAGAAATAATTTCAGGGGTTGTTTGTTTTTATACAGTTAGTGACATTTTTTTGTCAAAACAGCAGAATTAAAGTCGTCTGCTTGTTTGTTCTCCTGCCCTTGTCTTTGTACTCCGTGAGGAGAACGCAGGGAGTGGGTGGGGTTTGAAACACTTAAATACCTGTTTGTCAAAGAAAGGAAGAAATTGGCTCCATTTTGCTCTCTGGAAAATGGGGAATTAATGGCAGCGCTCTCGTTTTTCTCCATCCCCAATCGCTGTGGTTTCTAGTGCCTGCTGATGTGTTTGCAAGGAACTCCCTCTGGAAAGGCTCCTACGAATACCTGGGGAAGAAGCAGCCTGCGATGCTGTCTGTCACCAGCTTTGACCCTGCCACCAGTAAAGTCAACGCCACTTTGATAGACCACAGCGGCGTGGAGCTCCAGGTGTCTGGTAAGGGAGGGGACGTGGCCACGTTCGGGGATTTACACCGGTGACAAGTGGCATCACGGAGCCAGGCACAGCGTGATCTGCTAGAGGAGTGATGTTGATGCTGGTAGAGCTTTATAGAACCTCCTGGGTTTGAAGTCTCCAAAAACACGTTCCCTGAGTTTGCTTTGGCTCTACTGGAAAGGCAGCTTGGTCCAGTCCATCGTCCGGTCCCTGTGCGCTGCACTGGACTTGTAGTTTAAGATAAACAAGACTAAATTATATCAGTGCTCCTTGTCCCTGCCTCTGTGGAGCACCAGGTTGTTACTGATGCAGCAGCATAACTGGAACGTTAACAGTTCACTCTCTTCCCACATGCAAAACATCTTTAACATCCCAGAGGGTGGATGTGGGACGCTGTGCTTGTGGTGTGCTGCTCTGCTTTCTCGGGGAGACAGTTAATTCCTTCAAACTCAAGCAGAGTCATTGTGATCTAGAGTTTACAAGTCTTTTGGGGTTTTTTTTTTCAGGCATCTACAAGAAAGAAGATGTGCACCTGCTTCTGCAGGTTTATCAAATCACGGGGCCCGTGGAGATCTTTGTCAACAAGTTCAAAAATGATAAATGGGCTCTGGATGGACACGTAAGTGCACGGGCACCTCCTACACCAAGTCCACCCACACAACTCCTCTGTTGTTATCCCAACCCCAGCTTTTCTCTCGCCAAAGCTGAGGGAATGACTCCCTTAGCTGGTGGCAAGATGAGGCTGGTGTCCTCCACTGACCTTCTTGCTCAGAGGGGTCATAGGGTGTCCTTCCAGCATGCGAGGCAGTGTTACACCACAGTCTGCTCTTCCATTCTCCCTTGCAGCTCTGTGGGATTTTTATTGCCTTGTGGTTTTTAAATCTGTAAGTCTTCCAGATAACCAACATGATTAATTCCATGTTAGCATTTTATATCTGCTGAACATCAAGCCAGAGGAGCTAATCTTCCTGTATGGAGTCAACTTCTCACCCCAATTTCGATGTCTGGTACCTTCCCATGCCCTGAAGAGATCCACTGGAGCTTACAAGCAACATGCATCTGATTGACCCATGGCCATTTGTAGCCCGGAGCCGTCGCTGTCCCTGTCAGATCCCCAATATATTCTGTAGTTTATTTCAAACACAGTATTTTTTTCCTTCCCTTGAGATGTGGGAGCCTTAACGAGTTGTTGGGCAGACTTCTTAAAAAAAATTGCCATGATTTTTCTGGGGAGTTGACTCAAACTCGTACTACCCACGAATCTGCAAGAGGCTGTGATAAGATGGGTGCTAAAACCCCAGGGAAGCGTTGAAGCAATCTGTTGATTTCTGCTCTGCTGTCATTGCAGGTCTCGTCAGAGTCTTCCAGCGGCACGTTTGTGTACCAGGGCTTTGTGCGTGGCAAAGGCTTCGGGCAGTTTGGCCTTCAGAGACTTGGTAAACTTCTTCTGGTTGCTACTTTTTCCCTTGATTGATGCAGCAAAGCTCTGCCTTGGCTTGTGTTTAAATGTTGACCCTGGATGCTCTGGCGAGGGGAGCTAAACCCCATCCTTGATGTAAGATTTGAGAGAGAGCAACAACACAGGGCCACGTTTTTTATTTGGGAGCAAAGTGAGGAATTTAGATAAGCAGGTTTCTGTTCAAAGACACGGTTTGGAGCCACAGATAACACCTGGATGCTTTTTTCCTCCATGTTAACAGACGTCTGACATAAAAGCCCAAGTCCCACTGCCTCAAAAAGTATCTCCATCTCACTTTCGAAAATCAGAGGCACTTGAGAGTTTAGACAACCCAAAGCCTAAGCTCCTAAATATCTCGTAAAATGTGGCTTGAGCTCTTCAGTCTCTTGGGATGTTTGGCATCTGACACCGGAATCTTGTCACCTTTATAGAGAATTAGATGTTGATAATTGCAGCCTTTGAAAGTCTCCCTTTAAGCCTAACCTTAAGCGTCCACGTTGGAGCATTTGGGAAAGATAAATCTGTTTACATCTCTCCTTAATTGCAGTTTTAAATAAAGGATGACGTCTAAGCTGGGCTAGATCTCCAAACTATTCTTCATGCAGCTCGGAAGCTTTTGATGGCCTTTTCCAGGACCACTTCCTACCAGCTCATTCTGATGATGATGATGATGCTGTAACCCCTAACTCAAGCAAACCCCCGTTTCCCACAGCGGCGTTCTGAAACGTGTTCCTTTCTGCTGTGTTTCAGACATCAGCATGATGGAAAATGATCCGGAATCGATAGGACACCATTTTGCATCAAACAGCAGTTCTGTGGCAGCTGCCATCCTCGTGCCTTTCATAGCCCTGATTATTGCAGGGTTTGTGCTTTATCTCTACAAACACAGGTGGGTTTCGGGAGCGATGCCGGTGGGCGGAACAACATCACAGGGGGGGAGGGTGACAGATCTAGATCCCCCCCCTTAGATCTGTTTTCTCATTTAATTCAGAAGGTGGGAAAAAAAACCAGCAAGGGAGCAGGCGAGGGTGGTGGGAGGGGAGAGCAGGGATGGCACTTTGTGACCACTGAAAGATTCGTGGCAACGTTGAGTAGGATGAGGGAAGGTGAATTTTGTACTTGGGCATTGGAGCTGCTTGTAGACGAGTTGCTGCTCCTGATGGATGCATCCCTGTGGCAGCGTGGGCTATGGCAGAGCCCAGGAGCTGCCTGAGCTGTGGATCTACAGTCAGGTTATTGTATAGATCCCTTCTGCCTTAGCCACGGGCGCTTACTCTCTTCAGAAGCAGCTTTTTCCTTTCCACTGGCTCCTCAGGGCTGTTGAGCTGGCTACAGCAGGAGCTGCCGTGACCTCTCTGCTTTTTCTCTCCGATGTCCTGCAGGAGAAGACCAAAAGTCCCATTCAATGGCTACGCAGGCCACGAAAACACCAACGTCCGAGCAACGTTTGAAAATCCGATGTACGACCGCAACCTGCAGCCCACGGACATCATGGCCAACGAGACGGAGTTCACAGTCAGCACCGTGTGCACGGCTGTATAGCACCCGGCCCCGCCACGGTGAGCGGGGCCACCCGGGACCTGCCAGGGCCACCACCCTCCTCGTGTCGGTGGCTTGTTCAGTGCCCCCTCGAGGCAGCGGTTCAGATTTCCCAGGAGGTTATCTCTGCCTGGGGTGAGACCCAAACCAGCATCCTTGGTCTCCGCTGGCAGTTGGGGCAGGACCTCCTGGGGTCCAGTGGCAAAGCAAATCCAAAGAGCTGGGGGGTGAGAGCAGTCACCAGGTGAAGGGAAAACCAAGTCTTTTGGGGGAGATCATTTGCTACATGATCTCTGTAAGAGAGATCATTCCAGAGAGTGTGTTTTGCAGGGTGAAGCACTGGGCTTTAAAAGTTTTACTGCCCAGGCACAGAGAAATAACTTAATGTCATAAACCAAAGTGCCATGTGGACCGTAGGAGCACTTCTAGACTGGGACACTCTTAGCCTGAGATAAGGAAGCTCTTACCAACGTGCCCAGTGTTTGTGTGGGGAGTAACAGGCTGTTTGCTTCTCTCTCCCCCTTCCTTTCCCCTTGTCGCAGATTCCTCTGGGGTCGGTGTCTAGTGGATGATTGTGTTTCACCTCACTAGTCTCCATCCATTCCCTCCTCATCTCCCTCCTCCCAACCCTGTTGAGGCTGTGGAGAGGCTGCTACACCTCGCTGGACTCTGCGTCAGCTCCTGAGAGACTGCTGGGTTGTCCTCTGTTCATCCTCACCCCCCTCTCTCCATCCTGCCGTGGATAATGAAGCCAACCAAATGTCTGCTGCAGCACAGCTCCCCTCTCCCACCCTGCTGGTGGGTCTCAGCTCCACATCAGTACCTGGGGAAGTGGAGGACCTGGGAGGCGAGGTGATGGGAAGGCTTTTACGGCTCTTGGTGACGCGTTCCTGGAGGGATCAGTGGGCTGCGTGGGGTCCAACCAACTGCCTCCCACCCTGGGAAGAGTTTGGACGACGAGTTGGTGCAGGCAGGTTGCCCTGCACGAGGTGCTGGTGGGGGTGATGGAACATGACAGTATGGGGCAGGAGTGGCACTGGCTTTGTCTGCCTTTGGTCGTGGGGGTTATTCCTTTGTTGCTTTTTCCAAGCCAGGGCTTTTGCAGAGGAAGAGTTTCCAAACGGAACCTTTTCCATGAGAAAAGCAAAGCTTTGCAAAGCTTTTTTCTTCTTCCCCATATTGAATTTCCCTTTAGGCATTCTTGATGGGTTTCTTCTGCCCCGTGTTGGTTCCAGGCAGCTCTCGGGGCTGGTGAGGAAACATCTCCCACCTCTGGCCCTCTCCCTGGCTCCAAACACCCCGGTCAGGAAATCACTGACGGGCACGAGGGGACAAAACCCTCTGTAAGGAGGACTCAACAAGCACCAATCCTCCCTGCCCCCAGCACCATTTGAAAGCCTTTGCCCTTTCCGTACTGATCCTCCAAATGGCAATGCAATAAGGGGGCTCCTTTCTCTCCGAAGCCGTTCCCTTCATTTCCCAGGAGCAGGAAGGTTTCCTTGGCTTTGGCGAGAGCAGAGGAGGCGCTTGACATTTTGCCTCCCTGGCAAGAGAGCGCAGAAAGCAGAGGTGCTCCTGCTGGCCTGGGGTTTGGGGCTCTTTGCTTTGGGTCACTGCTCCTTCGGCCAGGCTGGAGTCGAGGAACGCGGCAGCGCCTGGAAGTCGAGCCAAGTGCCACTGACCTAGAGAGGGATGTGTCAGTGAGGCAGCTTCTTCTTCCAGAAGGCTCGGGGGGAAACAGAATGAATGCTGCTGGTGCGGTGGTCGCACCCGTGCTGCCTTCCCCCTCCCCAGCATCAGCTGAGGTTTTGTCTTAGGAAAACCACAGGGTAGTTTTTTTTTTTCTGGGTCGTTTTTGTTTGGTTTTCTTTTACTCTGTGTGTGTGTGTGTATATATATAAATATATATTATTTTTTTTTACTACTGTCTCCCCCAGCACTCTTAGAGTAAGCAGCGTTCTGCAGCCCAACTGCTGAACAGCCAGCCTGCCAAAAAATGCTCCCAAAAAATGCTGCCCAAAGCAGGCAAAGGTGCCTGATCTATTCCTGAGAGGTGGGTGCAGGGGCCAGAGCCCTGGTCCAGCTTGGGCAGCGATGGGCACGCTGAGGTAGCTCTGTGCCCCCGGCTTGGGCCAAAGGCACGAACGGGTGGAGGAGGCTTCACCTACCAGCTGATGGTGGGGTGAAATTCCTTGGGGTAGCTGGGCTGGGCTGGCAGCAGTGCCTGCCCTGGCAGCAGTGCCTGCCCTGCTCTGGGCACCTCCAGCTCGCAGGACATGGACCCCAGAGCAAGCTGAGGGGTGAGAAGAGGGGACCCTGGCCGGGGTGCCTGGCACTCAGGGCTGGGGCTGCCTCCCCTTCGCTGGTGTAGTGGGACCAGGAGATTGCCTGGTTTGTTCCTTGGCTCGTAGCTGCTCCCTACCTTCGGGTCTGCTCTCCTGGCCCGTGTCTGATCCCAGGGTCCCTTGCAACCTGAATCACTCTGGGATTGGTGCCCTTGGCCAAACTCGTGGCCTGTTCTCCTGCCCTTTGTCCAGCCCCCGTAACACGACCGAGGGACCAGAGTCCCCTGGGTGGCAGATCCCGAGGGCAGCACCCGTTGGCAGCCCCTGGTGCTCTGGTGCCAGCGATGGCAACGTCCTGGCTCCTCCTGCAACACCCAAAACAGCTCACGATATCCCCCCAACAGCAGAGCTTGACTCTTTCCAGGCTGCTGCTGTTGCTGAGCTCCAGAGCAGCCTCTCCCAGCCTGCAGCAGTTCCGCACTGTGGGCACCCTGCAAGCTGGGCACATGGCCATGGCAACCCCCCCTCTGCTTCCCAGACCCTTCCACATCCCCATCCCGTTCCAGGCCCTGGAATCCCCGGGGGGAGCTTGTGTCAAGGTGCAGGAGACAAGCCCAAGGTGTCTTAACACCAAGGCAGGAAGGGAAGTGCTGCTTGAAGGAGAACTCGCCGCTCTCAGCCCAGTCAATCCCATTTTCTGCTGCTGCCCCAGCAGCAAAGGGAGGTGCAGGGGGTGTTGTCCTGGTTTTTTGCAAGCTGGCTGGGACCCAATACGTGACATTCTCCATCCTTGTGCCCAGAGGACTTGCATTGTGTCTAGAAAACAAACAAACCTACAAACAAACAAAACAAAAAAAAAGAAAAAGAAAAAAAAAGGGAAAAAAAAAAGAAAAAAGAAAAATGAAAAAAAATCCCTCTTTTGTACAGAGATATATTTTTATGAATCAAAAGTTTGTACAGTTATGAAACACAATGTAAATGTTTTTTCATTATTGTAGTAAACGGTAGTGGGAGATCAGCTTTTTTTTTGTAAATGTAATAAAATGTATAAATATGGTTTACATAAGAGTGTAAATATGTAATCTATACATACACTTGGCTTGTCTGCAGTATATACAGTTTAATTTATCTGTCTCTGTATATGAGGCTTTCCATGGTGTCCAGGCATACTTTATGGAATTTGAAAGCTATTTTAAATTTTTGAATTAAAATAAAATATAAATTTTTGCATTGCTTTTCTTACATTTTTCTGGTGCCTTTTTTTCATGAGCTGTGGAATAAAGGTTTCTTCCAGGATCCTCCGGATGCCCACCTTGCACGTACACGTGCGTGCACGAGGACCGGCCCGCGCGGACACAGTTCGTGCCCCAGCTGCTCGGAAGCAGGTCCTGGCTCTCAGGAAGACGTGGAGAAATAGTGGAGGACTCAGGCAAGACCAAGCCCCTTTCTCTCTCCAACACCAGGGTTTTCCCTCCCGCCCCAGGGAGCCGTGTGGTGCCCGGGGAAGGCATCCCCGGTCTGGCCGTGGTTGGCACAGAGCTAAGCCCGGCCAGCATCTGCCACCTCATCGGGTGCTCTCCTCTCTCCTCGCTTGCTCTGTGCTGATGGGGATGGGATGGGATGGGATGTTATTCCAGCTGTGGTCCCCTCCAGCCAGGAATCACTGCTCGGTCTGCCAGGGAGCTCACGGACCCTCCATCACAGCAGGAGCCCCCTGGAAAACAGGTACTTGGACAAGATCCTCAAAGAAACAAACAAAAACCTTTGAACTTGTGGTTTGTGTCTTGGCATCGCTACTGCAAAAACGAGCAGAAGGGGCCAGAGTGAGAGCAGCTGCTGGTAACGTCCCTCCTGACGCGGGGCTGGGGCTGGATTCACCTTGCTTTTTAAGTTGGGAATGAATTTGTCAGAGAATTTTCTAGCTGCGACGGGACGTTGGAAGTGTTGTTGCATGTCTCCTGTCGTGTTCTGAGAGAATTTTTTTCAGTGATAAATAGACAGGTTTTCGTTTCTGGTTTCCACGGTGGGGTTTTGTTGAGATGTTTTTGCTCTGACCTGTGTTAAGCTGTGTTTTAGGGATTCCCACACTGGTGGTTTTCCTACTGCAAAGTCTTTACACCTGCAGCGTAGGGCAGGAGTCACCTCAATGCAACCCAAATAGGAAGCATCAGCCTCTTATGAGAGTCAGAAGGGACCGTGAAGCATCCCTCAGCCATCCCTCTGCAGCTCAGTGCCCAAGGGCAGGAAGGTGGGAATGATGCTGCTGAGAGTGACACTGTGGGGTGACGATCTTGTGCCCTTGTCCCTCCTCCAGTTCCTTCTCCCTTCCTCTGGCTGCAACTCCAGATGAGATGTTTTGGAGCTTAAAAGCCAAGGCTATAAAACGAGACATCTGCAACAGGGCAAAACTTCAATCTCTTTAAGCCCTAGAGAAAGGCACAACCAGACAACAAATTAGTCATTTAATTGCAGCAGTAATCAGCCTGTGAGAAAGATCTCTGTGCCCCTGCCAGAATGGTGCAGTCCATCAGTCCTCGGGACCACGGTAAAAAGCTGCTGGTTGAGTTCCTGCAGTTCCCCCGTGAGATGTTCCCGCTTCTCGACCGCATCCATGCGGGCGGAGGTTCCTCCCCAGCTGCCAGTAGCATCCTCCTCACTCAAGCCCAAATTCTGCATAGTCTAGGAAGTAATCGCTTATCTCTACCCCCTCCCAGAGCACCAAGCCAATTCCCCTCTATAGCAGAACTGGTTGTTTTCCTTTTCCAGCAGATTTTTCATCAGCTCTGTCAAGGGAGGCAGAAGAACCATGCTGTGCTGGGAGATGGGATAACGGGGCCCGCAGAGCCCTGGCACCCCCATCTTCCCGTGCTCCCTCCCAGCCCTGTGCTCCAGAGCCTTTGCTCCGGGATGGCCCAGTTTGCTTTAATGAGGCTGGTTTCTGTGCTGAACGCCTCCTCTCTCCCCCTCGCCGGTGGCTGACTGCAATTAGCTTGTGTCTCAGCGCCGACTGATAACGTTTGTTTTAAAAAAAAGGGGTGTTGCATGGTCTTTGATGTCCTGCTGCTGCTTCTGCTCTGCCCACGCCAGCTTCCCCGACGCGAGTTTGATGCTCTCTCTGCAGCTTTCACGTTGCCTTGCGTTTGGCTCTCCCAGATCACAGATGCTTTCTCTTTTTGGTTTTGTTCCCCTCTTGTCTGACCTCATCTGGTTTTACCAGCGTGTCCCACCTCTGCTGACTTGTGATTTCCCAACACGTGTAGGGTCAGGATCAAACAATTTGATGCTAAAGCTCTTGATCAGTTTACTCAGAGCCAGCTTACCCATGGAAATAAGGTCGTTAGGGAAGGCAGTTGGACAGTGCTGAAGTTTTCTGGGGAGCCTTCAGCAGACTGAGCCATGCGTTGGGCTGTGCTGAGGTTTGGTACGACTAATTCATGGCACGATGAGATGCGTTTTGCTTTGAGTTTTGGGGCAGCAGTAGCGTTCCTGTTGGATTTCAGAGGACACTGATGGAGGAAAGAGGGTCAGAACCTCTTGGAGCTCCACAGAGCTTTGCCAATAGGTTGGTCCTCTCTGTTTCTATCTCACAAGGGTGCCCTCCTTGTTCAGGTCCTTCGGGGATGGGCTGTTTGTCCCTGGCTGCAGGCTCAGCTCCTGGCTTTTGGGTGCTCACTGCTGGTGTTAGAGGTGATAATTTCTCAGTTTCCAAGCACTGCATTGCTGCTGGGTTTTGGCATTGGAGTCTTCTGCATAGGGATTTACTGTCCTTTGGAGTCTTCTGCATAGGGATTTACTGTCCTTCTTGAGGTGCGTCCACTTGGATTCTTGATGTCTTCAGCGTGCAAACAAGGGCCCTGGGGCTGCTCAGCCCTGGGTCCTGTGGCACTGGCATGGTATGGATTGCTGCAGGGCTCTGCTCACTGCCTGATGCCCAGCAGTGTCATGTGTAACCCCACCTCCCACCGAAGGTGTGAGAAGAGCCAGTGTCCCAGCGGGACAGGGCTGTGGAGCCCTCCCGTCTCCCAGGGCTCCCAAACCCTCCGCAGACCAAGTCCCCTGAGACAGGAATAGCATTTAAACCACACTGGCACATCTCACCCCTTCCAGCAGGTGCTCGTTTCAGCAGCACAATAAGCCTTTACAGAGCTAATTAACAGCAGTTTCTATCAGCGCTTTGTAACTAAGCCCTTAGCTCATCGGGGTGTCCCATGCACACAATCTGCCCGTGGCTGTGGCTGCTGGTGCTTTTTTGGCAGAGCTTAGCCTGAAGAAAGAAAATATTATCTTAATTGTTTCCATTAGTTAAAGCAGCCGCCCTGCCCGGTCCGGTCGCGCCTCCAGCCGAGGTTGTGGTGGCATTTGTTTGGTTTGTGGGGAGATGCTGCTGGCTCCAGGGGTCCGTAGGTGTGCTGCTGCACATCAGCATCCCGCTGACCCGAGCACTGGGGCAGGTACCAGGGCAGGGCAGGGTCTTCCTCCTCCCCCCATGGCCACGGTGCTGGGAGGAAGGCAGGAGGTGCTGCTGTCCGAGGGAATTACGGCTGCACCGATTTCGCTCCACGGCGCTCGACAGAGCACCTGGAAATGCTTTTGTTACCAAGCGAGGTGAGTAATGAATTGCTGGAATAATTAACTGCACAGGGAAATCAACCGGCAGCGAGGAGCAGGCACCAGAGGGGCTGGGGGTGGGCTCCATGTGCCAGATGTCAGGGACATGGGGGGCTGAGGTCACTCGTGGCCAGCCTGTGCAGAGGCAGCTCTGGCTGGCCAAGGTTGTTGCTCTGCCTCTTACCCTGGTGCTTTTTCCTCCCCTCTGCCTCCATCCCCATTAGCATTGCAAGACCAGACTGTTGCAGTCTGGACCAGCGTGTCCCACCTTTGCTGACTGGTGATTTCCCAACACGTGTAGGGCCAGGATCAAACAATTTGATGCTAAAGCTCTTGATCAATTTACTCTGAGCCAGCTTATCTGTGGAGACCTGCAGCTACTTGGACAGAGGGGGGGGAAAGTTGTGTCCATCCAAGTGAGCTAAAGGAAAACCCCTGAGCTGACATTCTAGTTCAGGGATGGAAAAGGTGGGGGCTCCAGTGGGATTTCCCAACACCAGTATAAGCCAGTAACGAGTAGCCCGCGAGCATCGCTGTAGCTGTGTCCTCATGAGTCAAACGGCTGTAAAGCGCTTGGGTTTAAGATGCTGTGCGATGACAAATTGCTATTAGAGTGTCCAAGAAGCTGGTTTAGCATTTCCTGTATAGAGAAAATGATTCCCCTTGTAGACAGGTGAGATAATTCATCATTATCATCTTCCCATTCCGTGTGATACTGTGGGGCTGTGCACGTGCCCCGGTGAGGGACCGCAGCCTCTGCCCACCAGCCTTTGCCAGCAGCAGCTTTCCTGGGCATGGCTGAAGCTGCCTCCTCTGCCAACCCCTCTGCTTCTCTCTCCATGAGCACTTCACTGCAGGAGGTCGCTGCCTGCACCCAGCGGCAGGGGTCCGGGCATCCCAGGAGAGCTTTAAACAGGTCCAGGGAGCATCGCGACCACAAGCAAACCCTTTCCCCTGCATGCTGGAAGCAGCTGCAGGGAAAACTCAGGATTGTTCCCCCCAGAAAGCCACAGCAAATAATGTCCAGGTTTTTCCCAAAGCTTTGCTCAAGCCCAAGGTTTGGGCAGCTGCTGGAGGACACCACTTGAAACCCTCGGTACAGTTGCTTTTCTTTGGCAAATCTGTGCCAGGCTTCCCTTGCTCTGAGATTTCCATCTTAGCCTGCCTGTTATTAGTGATAAATCCTCACTAGAATATAAACCAGCAAAACAAAACCAACAAACCACCAAAGGAAAACAAAGATAAGCTTGGAAAGATGGGATTCGGGGGCAGTGAAAAGCCCAGAGCAGGAGGAACCACAGCACCGGGAGCACCCAGCCAGGATGGGCCACCGGCAGCCCTGCGTTCCAGCCACCCTTGTGCCAGCCAGAACACCAAAGCTGCAGCCCTTGGTTCTTTCCAGATGCTTTATTCAGTTTTTTAACTTACTTATTCCCTGCTGCCATCCCAGCTTGACGTACCTCTGCTCAGTGCTGGGCTGGGAACAGAGCCAAGGGGAAGAGCTGCCTTTTGCAGCTGGCATCAGAACTGTTCCCTGGGTACTCGCTGGCAAATGCCCTTGCCTGAACTGACCAAGGGATTATTTTTCCTTCTTTCCTCCTTTCTAGAAGTTGAAAATACCAGCTTGTCATGAGAGAATTCAGCTTCTCTTGATGCTCAAGCCTCAATTCTGCTCTCTAAATTCAGCATTAATAGTAAAAAAAATCTCTGCAAAACTTGGTAAAGAAAGTCAGCCTCTCTTTTGAGGGATACCTCAGGGTTTGCCCAGACCTGTCAGGCTTCTGCCAGCCTGGTAGGGGGGAGAGGAAAGGATGGGCATCTCCCTCTGCTCACCCAGGCTGCAGCAGGGGAGGGGGTGGCATTTCAACCTACGAAGGAGACCCTTCCTCATTCTTTGGGACCCCTTCAATTGCCTTGATGGTCAGGAAATCCTCCTGGAAGTGTCCTGGGATGGAGGACTGTTAAAGCAGGCAGATTATCTGAAGACACTCTTTGCTTTTCCCTCTTTTATCAAGCTACTTTATATTCTTATTACTGTATTGACACATTCTTCTCCCCCCACTCCAATCTAACCTTAATTTTCAACTGTTAATCAGGCAAAGCACTGTTGCACGCTCTTCTGTAATTAAAGAATTAAAGCTATACCTGAAGAATGCAGATGTGACGGCAAAATTAAATTATTTAAATAAAGCCAAGCTATTAATTATGCATGTCCTTCAATCTTTCATCTCCTGATAAGCTCCAGCAGCTTTTGGAAGGGGGAAAAAAAAAAAAAAAAAGAAGTTAAAAAGTCTGTGTGAATTAATGAAGCGCAAGAAGCCAGCCGTGGGTACAGGGAGGTGCAGCTGTTGGAACACAGTGGGGGCAGATTTCTCCGTGTTCAGACCCACGTTTGGCTCTGGATGGCTCTTGGCAGAAGGGATGAGGGGTGGCTGTGAACTCCCGCTGCCACGTACAGCCTGAACTTACAGCCTCCACCCTCTCTGCAGGCAGCAGAGCCCTTCTCTCAGCATCTCCAGGCTCAGCTCCTGGAAGCTGCGGAAGAAAACAGTGACACCAGGCTCCTGGAGATGTGGCTGAAATAAATGACATGACAGCAGTAGATGGATCAAAGGCAACAGAAAAATGAGTGGTGGTGAGGGATGAGCAGCCAGATACTCTTTCTGCTCGCTCCCAGGTGCCAACGCAGATCCCTCCTGGCAGAGCTGGCAGGTGTCTGCTCCCAGCACGGGCCTCTAGGCAATGGCCCTGGAGAAGCAAACGGTGGCTTTGATCCCCAGGTCGACCTTCCAGCACGTGAAGCTCTTTGATCCACAGCCCAGCTTCCAGACGGAGCCGACAGCTGCAGGAGCAGAGCACTGGCTCCTGGCCCATCTCTGGGGCAGCTTCTCAAGAGCACGGATCCAGGAGCAGCTAGTCGGACGTGGCTGGTGGCTGTCATCCCAGAGCGAGCCTGCAGACGTGGATAAACAGTCAGGAATGGCCTTCACACACAGTAATGTTCCTTTCCAGCCCCAGGTTCCTGCAGACTCGTGTGACACTGTGAGTGCATCCCCTCTGCCCGCAAACACGGCTGCGGGTGGGACAAGGCGAGGGGCAAATAAACTTTGGTGACTTTGGTTCTTCGGAGGACCAAGAGAACTGCAGGACTGTTTAGTGTCTGGAATTCTCGCTTTATTGCATTTCGTATTAATTAGCACCAATTATACCCTGTTATTAAGAATGAAAGATTTTGCCAGGGGAACTATCGCAGCTGAAATTCCAGCTATCAGCATAGGAAGCTACAGCACTTGGGAGTCAAAATAAAAGGCATCCCAAAATAATTGCCTTCTTTTGGATGGCCATAGAGGGGCTGAGCCCCTTGGCCAAAGGATTCCCATCCGGGCCCATCCCCAGCACGTAGTGGGGCACCGTGCGGGACGGCAGCCCTTGGTTACACCCCAGATCTGACTCCATCTCTCCTTGCACTCTGTTAGTCCTAGAGATTCTGGGATGTTAATTGCTGATGGGGCCAGGAAGGCTGTTCTGCCAGAGGGCAGGATTCGTTCATATTCCCATCGTCAGTCTAACCAGAGGATCTTTCACTGATGACAAGCACTGGACCGTTTCTCTAGGGGCTGTGGTGCTCGGCTTCCCCGTCCTCGCGCGCTAACCGCGTCCTCGTCCCCGCGCCGGCTCGCTCCCCGCCAGCCCCGCTGCCTCCACTAAACCTGCCAATAACAATCTGAAATCACCAGGGCGTGATGCCCTTGGACCGCCCGTACCCAGAGAGGTGCTGTGGAATATTTCCAGGCGGTAGCTGCGCTGCTGGAAGGGGGGGAATGGAACGGAAGGAGGCCGGTAATGTTTGACAAACGGATTTAGAGGGATGTAATCAAATTGCTAGTTATGCTTGGGGGAGAGGAAAAAAAATGGACAATATTAAGGGATTGCAGCGCGGGCACGGATTGAGGTAGCCGGCCCGTGGCTGTTCTGTAGCAGTTTCTGCTGGAGGACAGCGTTTATAGCCATCACATTATGGGTAATGGAATGAAGTGATGCTTTCTTCGGTAACGGGCACCGTAACTCTGTCTGCTTTGGTCGGGAGGATAGTGCACGTTTTGGCTAAATGGGCTGGTGGGTTGTGTTGGTGAGAGGGCAGGGCTGGGCTTGAGGGCTTGAGCCCCTCTGAGCTGTGCTGCTGCCCCTTGTCCTTGTTGAAGGCCACGATGTGGGGTCTCAGCCTGGGTGAACGCTGGGGATGTCGCTGTGGAGATGCTCTTGGGCTGGTGGGGTCACACGCTCGGCATGGGCAACATTGAGGTCCCCTAGAGCTGCTTTTTCCTGCAAGTATCAATGCTGAAGCGTGTGGGTGACTCCTTGCCATGCTTCCCTGCATTCCTCAAGGTAGTCAAGACCATAGATGAAGCTGCCTGTGTGCGACAGGAGGCTGAGGAGATGCATTTCTAAAGGCTGCTGGGCTCCACACCTGAAATACATGCAGAATTTTACCTGCCTGCTCACTCTTTTTGTGGGCTTTCAAGAAAAACTGCTCTGAGGAGAAGCTCACAGGTTTTCTCCGTGCTGAAATGATGCCTCTTCCCCTGTTCCGTAACAAAATACTGCCCCAGGTTCTGCTATGGGTCTGCTGAGCAGCAAGGTGACAAATACAGCACCTGACAACAGAAAAAGGCTTCTTACCTTCTGAATCCAGCACAGCTGCTGCCTTCAGCCCAGGGAGAGAAAAGCACAGCATCGTACTCCCACTCAGAAGGGGAGAACAAGCTGGAGGGGATGTTTTTCCCTGCCAGCCTCTGCAGCACGGCTGTAGCCTGGAGGTGGCTGAGAGGTGTTCCCACTGCCCACGCGGCTCTGCGGCCGTGGTCAGGACACAAGGAGGATGGTCCTGCTCTAAGCTGTGCTTGCTGTCCCAGAGCTAACGAGGCCTGGGATGTGCAGCTCATTCTTCTGCTTTCATCGGGGAGGGAGGAGTGGCAGACACCCCCACTGCTCCTTGCCCACCCCGACTAAAATCGCTTCTAAAGCTGTGTGTAGAAAAATCTTATAGAGCTGTGGGGGGAGCTTATAGGCTTTGGGGAATTAGCTCCTGGTAGCCTGGTTATTTCCCCAGCTTTATCAAGGGAGGGGTGCCAGGGGTGGGGTATCTTTGGAGGCTGTAGACAGAGAAAGAAAGAAAGAAAGAGGGTGCTGGGAAGAGAAGGGAGAGGTTTGTCTCTGTACAGCTTCCAGATGTGCTCCAAGTGACAGCGTGAGGTGTGAGGAGCATGGGCAAGAGGATGCCTGGCCTCAGTGGAGATGCTGCAAGAGTTGCTACATGGGAGATGCTGACCTTTCATTTTCCACCACACTGCAGAGCAGACCTCCTGCCTCCAGAAGTAGATGTTTTTACCTAACACCAGACCCAAAGACTTATTCAAATCAGCCAAGGCAAATTGCCAGAGCGATCCCAGGAGGGTTTGAAGCTGCAGATCTCTACCACTGAGCATGTCATCCCCTGAGCTGTGCCCCAGCTTCACCTTGGCCTGCTTGCCTTTCTCCATAATTTATGGCAGGTGGCAATACAGCAGAATTATTTAAACGGTGGCTCTCTCTTCCCTTCTACCTTGTATTATCATTCTTATTTTCTGTTTCCATGTGTTATTCATAAAGCTTTTCATGTCAGCTTGTTTGCCAGCCAGCTGACGGGGAGGCCTGTGGAGGCAGGCAGGTTTGTTCTGCATAAAAGGCCATAAATAATCTGAAAACTGCCAAGCACTAGCACGTTTCAGGGACTTGTGCTTAATGCTGGGAGCCTTCCTGAAGCATCATCTTAATACTTGCAGCCACTGGCAGCTAACTTTGGGGTCTTTTCCACTACACCAACTGATTTTCCTCTCTTAGTGCTCTCTGGAAGCTAAAGGACAGAGGAGGTGATGTTCTAATAGCATCTTAGTTTCCCTTCAACAGGCTCCCTGGGAGAAGTTCCTTTTCTGATCAGGGGCATCAGCATAAACCCCCTTGGAGGGTGAATTGTTGCTGTGCAGGCAGCGGTGAATTCCTTCTGCTGTCACCCAGGAGCACTTCTAAACAGGGAAGAACACAAGCCCTTTGATCTGCTGGTGGAAAAAGTCCTGCAATTTAGCTCTTGATGGGAAAATCTAATTTGTTTTCAGCAGAGGAAAGCCTCTGCAGGAGTGAGGTAGAAAAGCAGCTGCAGAGGGGTTGCTGAGAACAGTCCCTTCAGTGGAACCTGGACCAGAGCAGGAGGGGCAGACACTTAAGAGCCCTTCTTCGGACCACGTCAGGCTGAAACGGGGAAGCCAGGCTGGGTGCTGGGCATTCTGGAGGAGAAGGGAGGATGGGTCACCAATAACCTCCAGTTCCTCAGCAAAGCCTGTGCCTGGGCAATGCGGCAAGTGGATTTCCCCCAACCCTTACCTTGGCATCCAGGTTGTGACCAGCCACATCCAGCCTCTGTCCCTGCCTTCCTCCTGTCCCACTGTGCTGTAGCAACGAGTCTCTGCTGTTTATGTGCTTTGTTTCTTTTTTCTTAGTAATTCATTCTCAGTGCTTAAGAATAAAAACTCCAACCCTGTGCTTCCAAGAGGGGAAAACTTGATGGAAAGCACATCACCCCCCTCCTGAGCTCTCTGAAGAGACCTGCATCCATCTGAGAGGCCACTTCTTTGTCAGGAAAACGTCACCTGGAGGGGGGATACACAGCAGCAGGAGACTTAAGTATTGTACTCTCACATCCAGCCTCCTGCTGCAGCTCTGCCTCCTTGGGAGCTGCCACCTTCGAGCTGGAGAGAGCAAAGCCCCAGGCCACTCATGGCTGTGGGTGCAGGGAGGTGTTTGCTGTGTTGGGGATGAGGTGGGCAGCACCTGAGCGCTTCTGTTCCACATCTCCTCATGGTTGGGGAGTGGCTTAGAGGGATGCTGAAGGGTGGAGATACCCAGGACCGTGTGAGAAGTTGTGAAGGGAGGCTGAGCATCTTGGAGAGCGTGTCTGCCTCGGGAAGGTGGTTTCTGGGGGGGTGAAGGGCAGGGTGTAATAGGCTGCCCTGAGTGGAGGGCTCAGGAGAGCAGGATCCGTGCCTCTCAGAGACAGCACAAGAGCTCTCCTGAAACCCATTAACTGACTGGTGCGGTGACTGCCAGCGAGCTGGGAATTCACGATTCCCTGAAAATCCTGAATAGCTTTGGGTTTCTCCTCAATCAGTTAGTGAACGAGCGACTGTGCTAACCAGGGGTACGCGGAGGGAGGCTTCGTTAGGAGGAGAGCAGCCTTCGTTCCATCTGGGCAGCGACCCAGCCACGGCTGCTGGAGGAGTTGGCCGCTGCGCCGTGCCGCAGACCGGGCTTTCTGCTCAACCCCTGATCCTTCCTTCCTTTTGGCAAAAACAGACAGAACTTCATTTTCTGGCAATTACCCTGAGCGGAGAGAAATAAATAACTCCAGCAGCAATGCTGAGGAGGAGGGATGGAGGAATAACAACGCCCCACGTCTGCCAGCTCCCGAAAGCTTGCGGGAAAAGCGAGAGCGGAGGCTTGACGCACCCAATAACCACAATTGCTGGTAGATTTATGGATCCCGCCGTGATGTACAGAGGAGCTGAAGCCGGGCAGGGTGGAACATCATAAATCAGGCAAAGCCAAGAGCCCACACGCTGCCTGCTTCCTCCTGGCAGGTTGCTGTAGGCTCCTATTAAAAATTAACAGGAGGGATTGAGGAATGGCTGCGCTGCTTTGCGGTGTAAAGATGAAGCAAGAGGTGCCTTAGCGCGCAGAAGGAAATCAAGAAACAGAGGTTTCTTGCAAATGAGAACGCCTCCTTCTGCTCAGGTAATTTAATGGGGATTCTACCCTTGACTTCACCCAAATGAGATGAGAATCACCACTCTATTAAGCGATCACAGTTTAATGTGCACAATTAGGTTATAATACTTTACGTTTTAGGCCAAATCGTGGTTCTGGCTCCCCTGAGAAGATGCTGAGTGAGGCCGTGGAGGCACAGCCTGCAGGGATGAGGGACCTTGGGGCGGTCACTGCTTGAAGGGTGAGAAGCTGCACTTTGCAGAAACTCAGATTTAAAAAGATTTGTGCAGGATGAGGGCCTACAGCTGCTGGCCTTGCTTCTTGCCAGAGCCAGGTCCAGCCCGTACTCTAAAGCGGTTGCTGCTCTGGAGCATCTTCCAGGGAGAACCAGCAGGAGAGGAAAGAGGCATGAAATGATTCCCTCCTGGTCACAAGGGATGCCCCCAAGTCACCCTGGCCCCCAGAAAGGACAAGAACTCTACAGCCACCGAATCACCCCTATCATGGCCATCACCCTGGTCCAGGGCACACAAAGGTGCCTTTCCCTAGGGTCCCCTCTTCTCTGCTCTGCCAGGAAGGGGGGGTTAATTTAACAGGGAATTTAACAGGGTGAATGATGGAGAGGCCCCTCTCCTGCTCCACACACACTGCGACGTGCACCGAGTGCTGTTCAAGTCTTGGCTGAAAAGTGAAATTACAAAACAAACCCCGATTTCGTATTCAGAGAGTTAATCACTCGAGCTCATCCTCTTATCTCCAGTCCATAGGTGCGTGTGGGCGCGCATCCACACGCGCTCTCAAAGGGAGAAATAATTATTGCAGGGATAAAGCTTTCATTATTTTAATAGCATCAGGTCCAGCCGTTGAGTTATTACAGTAATAAAAACTAATTAGATCCCCGCCGATAGGTCCCCCCGTGCAGGCTGCCTGCCTCCCTTATCGATCGTCGTCGCAGGAACGCGCGGCTCCGGATCAGATCGTCGCGAATAACGGCCGAGCCGTTCCCACCGTGTAAATAACTCTTGGCTCTTCTTGAAAAACCTGAAGGGAAAAGCACGGGTTTATTTGGCAGCTGCTTCTCGAGGTCTGGCCATGGAGGTACCACCCCGAATGGGCCCCGTTCCCCTTCTCCCCATCGCCCGGTTCGGGCTTGGTCACACCGGAGCTCGCTGCGTGCGCCTCTCGTCTCGCTGAAGAGTCTGTGTCGGAAGAAAACAAATGAAACCACAGATTCTAAATATGTCAAAACATTTTCGGTCAGAGTTTTGAAGTCTGACTGTAGTTTTCGGTTGGATTTGCGTTTTTTCACTTAAACGTTCTATGGTTCTTAGAGAAAACCGCTTTCATCTAAAGCAAAACAATTAATTAGAGGTTGAAGAAGATGTTTTATTTATTCTCATCGCCTCGCTAAGACATCCCTGATTTTTTTAAGGATTGTTTTGTTTATTCACTTTCTAAAAAACATTTCCAGGTCTGAGAGCAGCAAAAAAAAAGAAAAAATCAATTCTTCACCTGGCCCGATTTGTAGCTGATAAACACGGGCATTGGTGCCTGCAAAGCACAACTGGAAACCCAACTAATTTCCCAGCAGGGCCAGGACCGTGTCTCCCAGTGCCAGCCCTGCGCTGCTGGGAGCTTCCCGGTGCTCTCAGGTGGCTCAGCATCTGGGCTGGAGGAGAGGATGCGAGTTTACAGTGCAGGAGCCAAAGGAAATTTTGTGTTGTACCAGGACAGGGGCAGGTTCTGGCACTGGGGGAAAGGCTGCAAGTGCTGCCTTCCTGGCTTGAATGCAGAATGAGGTTTAAATGCTTCTGTGTAGCTAATGCTAACGTAATTATTGGGTTTATTGTTATCTGTGCGTACGCACGCTAGATATGTATCCATCTCTCCCTCTGAATGCACAGAGGCTTTTTAAACCGGCAGCAGAACATAATTACCCCGCTTAGACTTTGGCCACGACCCAAGCTGAACCTTCCAGCGCCGGCAAGAGCAGCAGCACCATCGGTGCCAGTGGAAAAAAAACACATTCACAGCATCTCTGCGAGAGAGTCTGTCGGGGGCTCTCTGCGAACGCGTGGGGCTGGCTGCAGGTCTGGCTTGGCTGCTTGGCTTGGTTTGATGTATCTACAAATGTGGTGTAATCTTCTAGTTCCATGTGCATCCCTTGGTGCCAGGGCAGGTCCGAGCTGCCGGCTGCTGCCCGGGGCTCGCTCCAGCAGCTCCGCGCCCACCCGACACACGCGCTCACCGTATCAGCACCGAGCAGAGGTGGCTGCCACCTTTGGATGCCACACGGGCAACGGTCGTTAAGAGTCTGCCAGGATGGTCAGCAGATGGAAAAAGTGCCTGTGTACAGCAGGAACCTGCCTGCCTGTGACAAAACGCATTGCCTGGGAGAGTTATTGTTCAGAACAGACTTCCCTGCTGTGGACACGGGGTTTTGCTGGTGTCATTCACACCGTGCCGGGGAGCATCTCGTGCCGTCGCTCTCCCGGGGCAGGGCTAAGCAAGGTCAGACCCCTCACTGCTGGGTAAACGTGAGAAACGGCGGTTCCTGCCAACCCTGGTGTCAAATGCCAGTAGGGACCTGGCACCTCTGCCACTGCCATAAACCCCCCGCGGGTGCAAACAGAGCTTTTAGGTTTGTTGCGTGTTGAGTTTGGGGTTTATTTGGCTTTATTTGGCACTGGGGCCAGCTCCACCTGGCAGGTTTTTCGCTCCCGTGTCTGAAGGGGGCATCAAAAATCTGAAAATCTTGTTTTAATGAGAAGCTGCTGCTTCTTTCTGGAGAAGGGTGGGATTTTAATTATCCTGCAGCATCCCAATGCCACAGCGCCCGGCCTCAGCAGAGCGAGGTGATAATTAGGCCTGTTGGCTTTCCAGTGGAGGAGAGCAATGATTTCTGAGTGCAGTGCTTCCGTGTGTCCTCTAAGGAAAGCAGAATCATTCAGACATTGGAAGTTTGACAGGATGTCAGTTTTAATGCACCCATTGAAGTGTTTTCTTGTCAACAGTGGTACAGTCACGTGTCCATCACGAGACTTTTCACCTAGAAACTTTCTTTTAGAGAAGAAACAGCGAGGAATTACCTCTCTTCATTGGTCCTGTTTGGGGTTTTCTGCTTTTGGTTTTAGATTACTTCTATTTTTTTTTTTTTTTTCCCTTAAATGTGGATTCCCTTAAAAAGGGCCATTGAGTGGAGAAGAGGGAAGATGCTTCTGAATCCCTCCCGTGTAGATGTCATCATTATGGCCAGCGATCTCTGGAGTCCTTTCCTTTGAGGAGGGAAAGCTGGGAGGCAGAGCCTGGTTTTGGAGCAGCGGGAGGTGAGGAGAGGATGGGATTTTGGCCTCTGCAGCCGAGCCCTGCCCTGCTGCTGGCTCCCCCAGCTCAGCAAAGCAAGCGCTGGGTTTTCCTGTCCTCGCTGCGCTCAGCGGTGTTTCACTGCATGCTTAAGTTCTTCGCTGACTCTGGGGTGAGAAGCTCTTTGGAGGCTGTGTTCCCATTTCCTTTCCCGAGCCTCTGACGTCCTGAGCCCATCTTACGTTGCTCCAAACCCGTAAAGGGGCTCTGAGGTGGGTTTAAATTACATCTATGGTGCATGGGTGGCCCCTGAGCACAGCCAGAGGCACCCAGAGCCGGGCACGGGGCATCGCCGGTCCCTGGGTGGGAGTCAAGTGCCTGCCTGGGTGTTTTAATCTCCATCTCCACGCAGCATAGGTGTTTTGAGCCAGCCCCATCCTGCCCAAAGC
This sequence comes from Todiramphus chloris collaris, assembly GCA_025345505.1. NCBI lineage: Eukaryota > Metazoa > Chordata > Aves > Coraciiformes > Alcedinidae > Todiramphus > Todiramphus chloris. The sequence continues at coordinate 6,019,267 of JANVCC010000120.1, read as the reverse complement.
CCCAGTGGGCGAAGACAACCCACCAGCATCATTCCAGGGTGGCCCTGGATGTCCGGGATACAGGTACCGGGGAGGCTCCTCGGGTTGCAGGAGCAGTCGGAGGGAGCGCAGCCCACGTTGACGCCTCATTTCAAAGCCACGAGCCAGAGAGAGTTGGGGCTGAGTTCTCCCCTCTCAGAAGGGACTTGGGTCAGAAATCTCAGCAGCGTTTTGCGCTTAACTCGCGCTCCGCAGGGAGATGTCTGCCAGGGCTCAGCCTGCTGCTAATGGATGTCATGGGGCATTAGGCAGCGCTGGAAACCTCCCGGGAGTTTAGGTGCTTAAAGATCTTCACAAGATAAATGTTATGATTTATTGAAACATAGAGGAAGGGTCTTAAAAGAGCTTGTCTAAAGTACTTGGAGGTGGAAATCTTCCCTTGTATCCGCTCTAAGTCTCCCTTGCTGCAGTTTAACCTGGCGACTGCTTGTCTGACCTAAAACAGCCACAGAGAACAGAAAATTAATTCCTTTTCTCTTCCCAGCTCCCGGCCGTGACGGTCCCTGGGTCTCTCTTGAGCTCTCTCTCCTGCAGGCAAGCAGCACTCAGTGCCTCCTCCTCGACCCCTCGGCCATCTGGAAAGCAGAACCCTTGGGATTTCTGGGAGTATATAAATCCACAGCCCCACTCGCTGTGGGAAATGGCCAGTAAGGACCAGTAAGGGTGTTTAAAACCAGCCCAGTGCTTTGCATCTCGCTGGACTCTGCCATGGGGCTTCTGAACAGCAGCTTCAAATGGAAGCCCAGGACGCTGGGATGTCATTCCCTGGGGAAAAGCTGCTGTGGCAGGGTAGGGATCCGTCTCTTGCTCTCCATCTCTGTGTGAGCCACGTGACGATGTCCCCCCTGCTCTGCTGAACACACCAAACACTTCAAAGTGCCTTTGAGGTGCTGGGGATTGGTGCTGATCTAGAGATAATAGACCTGCTTTGCTCTGACTCGTGGGTTGTCCTCCCTGGGCTCCTGCTCTCAGGGCTGGTGATACCCATGTCCGTGAAAACCCTCCCAGGAGGGGAGAGGGGAATCGATTTCACACTGACCGGTTTGATTTTCTCTGCAGTGTTATCCTAATAGCATCTGTCTTCTCTGCCTGGGTTCAATTTCTTTCACGGCTCCCATGTTTTAATGGCCTGCAAAGTGGGACGTGCATCCAGCAGCAGCTTCGTACGCGTTGTCCTTCTCCCTCTGTGCAGCAGTAGCTGAGGATTGAGCTGGGCACCCTTAGTGCTGGTGCCCCGCTGATGCACGGCTTGCTGACTGCTCCCTCCTCTTCTACAGGAGGAATCTAAAGCCATGGGCTCTGAGGCAGTTCTTTCTTTCTTTCTTCTGCCATCAACAGAGGCAAAGCAGCTTTATTGCGAGGTCGGCTCCTGGAGGAGGAAGGGGTTTAATCATGGAGGTGCAAATAAAAAAAAACCCTCCACTAGTCACCATCTGTGCCGGGATGGCTGCGAGGCCACCAGCCTCCTCCTGCTTCATTTCCAGCTGTCTCACAAGAGTCTCACCAGGATTCGTCTATATTTACACAAAGCCCAGCCATCCCAGGTGCTAGAGCAGCAGGTGACTGCAAAGAAAGGATGTGAAGACAAAAATCACTGCTTGGTTTTTATAAGCAACATTCCCCGGTATTGCCTGGGGACTCCCGAGCCCGGCGAGCAGCAGGTGATTTCAAGAGTTACCCCCCCCAGAAAACAAAAGAAGGAAGCCTGGAAGAGCTGGATGACTGCAGATGGTGCTGGAGTGATGCTCAGCCCTGCCCAGAGAGCTCCAGGAGGGCAGGCACTGGCCAGGGGGGTCAGGCAGTGCTCCTAAGCCCTCCTTGCTTGCTCTTCATCTGAGATCCTGTATCCTGAGAGAGATGTACTCCATCCAAGGAGGAGGACAGGCCACCTCAGCTGTGAGCAGGAGCATCCCAAGTGCCCGTGTGGGGAGCCTGGCCAGCCCTGCCCTCACCCCACCTCCAGCAGCGAGGAGGGAGGATTTCAGAGTGTGTTTTATGGCAGCTACTAAAAGTAAATGTGCCATTTCCCTCCCTGGGAAACAGAACACAAAACTGGAGCTGAATAACAGTGTTCTCTATTCCATCCTCCGTGGGGGCAGTGGGAAGGAGTGACCCAACAGGCAGATGGTATTGAGGGGCCGGGTGCTGCGGGGACCAGGGTGATGGCAGAAGAGGCCAGAACCCCCGTTGTTCCCAGGGTCAGTTGGACCCCAGCCCTTTGGATGGATGGAGCTGTGCCCTGGCACAGCCGCAGGTGCTGGGGGCGGCTGCACACCCTCTGGCCACGTCACTGCCCTTGGCTACTCCATCCTGGCACGGAGCCCTCCGATAAAACCACAACAGGCAGAAAACAGCCTCTCGTGCTGCCCCGTCCGTCACCAAGAAACAAGCAGACACGTGCCCAGCGGCTGGGTTTCCCTCTTCAGCTTGTCCACAGGACAAGAGGTTCCCCGGCGCTGGGCACAGCTCAGCCCGGAGCCAGCGGCAGCACAACCCCCGGTGCCTGCCCCGCGCGTGGACCTGGGGCTTCAACCCCGCACCTCCTGGGGGAAAACCCAAAAACAGACAAGGGGAGAAGCGGTGAAGCAGCTGGGAGGGCAACCTGGCAGGCGCAGAAGCAAAGGTCTCCGGGAAAACTTTGCATATCTGATTGGTCTCGGTGCAGCGTCCGACCAGCCAGTTGTCAACAGCCTCTGCAGCTCAGCTCTTTAATGAGAGATTTTCATATATTAACACTTCATTAAGTCTGTAGCCAAGTCATTTTCAGGGCAGTTTAAAATGCAGGTGCTGTGCGGCCCTGACTCTCGCCTGGCTTCTTAAGGATGATGCTGCAGCCCAGTGTGACCCAGTCCGCCTCCACCGCCAGCTGTGGGGAGCTGGGAGCAGAGGTGGGCGATGGGGAGGGAGGATGTGAGCATGAGGTGATGCAGGTGAGGATGTGGACAAAAGCTCGATGGGTTTATCTCCTGGTTGGTGGCTGCAGGTGTCACCACTCCACATCCACCAGCCCCATCGATGCTGGGGGCTGCTCGTGAGCAGCGGGAGCTCTGGGGAAATATCTGTCTCCACAGAAGGCTCTTCCAGACGATTTGAGTCGGAGCTGTGGGGTAAAGGGCCCTGGGAACCAGATGAAGGAGAGCTGAGGGCTTCACCATGAGCATCACACAGGATCCTGAACCTCAAGCAGTGCCCCAGCTGCTCTTGCTGCCTGCAGGAATGGGCATTGCAGAGACCCGTGCCCTGCTGCTGTCAAGAGCTGGCTTGTTCCAACCATTCATGAGGTGATTTTAATTAGAATTATCATATAAATCCTCCAAAGCAAAAGCTTATTCAGAAAACAACCAGCTGCCATCCCAGATTAATACAAGCTGCGGTAGAAACAAGCCATGGAAAACTCCCTTCGTATAGAATGTGTGTACATCAAAGGGCAAGGGGGAAAGCAAAAGACTGAAGAATTAATTAATTATAACTGTGTGTTAGCTCTTCAACCCGAAGATGGAGAGGTAAGGGTGTGCACAGGAGGGGACACGCTGTGTCCAGGAATTACTCACTGGAAATCCTGCTCTGTGTGCCCTTTCAAGCAGTCAGCTCAGCTTAGCGCTGAACACAGCCCTGTGGCTTCTTAGAAATCCTTCACCTATGCAGCAACCCTTGGCCTCCCTCCCATTAAAGGATTTCAGTGCCCATCAGCAGGGTTATTAAATTAAGCCTCAAAGATTGGAGGGGAGTGTTTGCACCTTTCAGAGAGACATAAGGTTGGCAGAAGGTTAAGTGGGAGAGGCAGGGAGAGGGCAGTGGAGGCGAGCCCTGGGCTCCAGTCACAGCCCGAGGCAGCGGTCCCTTCCCTGGGACAGCTCAAGGAGCATCATCTACTGTTTCTTAGCTCCTCAGAAATCTCTTGTGTTCCCATGATCCCAGGGGCTGGGGAGTCCCTCGGTCTCACCTGAGCAGGGCCAGGGAAGCCGGCGTTTTCCCCGCGGCTGCCTCACGGCTGCAGCTTTTCCTCGGAAAAGGAGTGATGACAAAAAGCGCCTGTGATATTTCCATCCCCTGCCCTTTCCTGCTGCCTCAGCTCCCAACATGCACGGCACCGTCAGAGTGAGAAAGGTAATTTAGGTGATGGATGGGCTCTGCTCGCTTTCTGTAATATCCACATGAAAATTTTAAACAGTGCAGGTTACCTTACACCATACAGAGCTGCCGGGTTTGGGCAGGGCTGCCGGGGACCAGCCTCAAAGGCCAGAGGGATTATCTGTACAGGAGGGAATCCAGTCCCTCCTAGAAGGAAAGGAGCTGGGCTGTGCTGGGGCAGGGCTCTCACGTGTTTTCAGGGAGAGGACATCACCTTGCAGGCTTTGCGGTGTTGGCGAGGATAATTCTTTCATGGGGTAGGAGCATTTTATTTAAACATGGCCAAAAAGGCATCTCCAGTATCACAAATACTTTCTACAAACTTCAGGAGGTGATTCCACTGACCCCCGACCCAGACACTGATCAGAATCCATAATTTCTTAGCATCCACCAAGTATGACGATGCTCTTCCTGACCCCTGACAGATGCCCTGAAGCGTGGGGTCAGACAGGGCTTATGACACCAGCATCCAACCCTAACCCTGCCTGCAGCCTTGGTGTGGCCATCCCAGGAGAGCAGGAGCCACGGTGAGGGGTGGGAGCTGTCCTTAGTTCTTTGGCTTCTGCTCCTCCTCTGCCTGCCAGGTGGGGAAATGGAGACAACCTGTCTGCTCGTACTGGGACCGTGCACAGCCGCACACATGAGCTGTAGCTTTGGCCTCTGCTTCCCCTGACCAGCAATTTCCACCCACCGCTGTGAATCTGATGGCGCTGAGTGGCTCTAAATAGGTTTGTCCCCAGGATGCCTCCTTGGCTAGCCAAGGTCTCCGTCTGCAAGGCGAGCCAGCCTTCCCGGGTCAATCTCAGCCATGTTCCAGCTGCAGATGAAGAAACAGGCAGGAAATTAGTGCTGTATTGGGAATGGATTCGGTGGGAAGAGAAAGGGCGAGGGATGCAATCCATTCCCCTCCCCTGCGCTGCTGCAGGAGGCGGTGGCTGGGCTCGGAGCGGAGGCTGCTCACCACGGAGCATCGGATGGGTGCTTGGGAGAGTCCTTGCATCCCTTTGATCTTTACACGTCTGGGTCTTGATCCCATAATGCTGCCTCCTCTGCCTGGGAGAAGCTACCCGCGCTGAGCAATCTTCATTGGCATGTCCTGAGGGTGATTTATTCTCTGTAAAAGGCAGCTCTGCCTCCTCTCCCCGCTGCCTCAGCCGTGCCCCGGTGCCTCTGCCGAAGCCCTGCCACCAGCTCGCTTGCAGCCTCCTGTGCCTCCTTAGCAAGGGGGAAGGGAGTGGTGCCAGCTCGGGATTCAGAGCTGTCAGCATCACCAGGTCCATCATTTCCCCACCATCGATGCAGAAATAGCCGGGAAGGTGCGAAGACCGGAGCAGCAGAATCCCTGTTTCTCCCCAGCAGAACCAAGACCTGTTCAAACCCTTCCCCATCCCCAGGAGCTGAAGATTGTGAGCTGAAGACCACGAGCTCCAGAGCTGGTCCTGCCCTGGTCCCCCCGACCTTCAGACTCTGCTGCAGCCTGGATCAGTGCGCATGGACGGACACACGGCTGCCCGGACAGCAGCTCCGTGACCTCATCCCTGCACCCGCCAGCCCGAGTCCTGGTGATACCGAGGGTGCAGGCAGCACGTGGGAAAGGTGCCAGCTCAGTGAGGGAGAGGAGGGCAGGGAGGAGGCTGCACATGAGGAGCAGCTCATTGAGAGCACCCTGAAAATTTGCCCAGAACCTGTAATGAGCAGCCAAGGCCAAGCTCCCGAGGGGCATGTGCTTTGGGCGACAAATGGGTCTCCCTGGTAGGTGAGTGACGGGAGCCTCTGAATAAGCTGAAGGTTGTGTTACTGGTGCATTATTGATGAGCCTCCTTGGAAGCGCTGGGACTGCTGCCCTGGCTCAGTGTCTGGGCACTGCAGCGTGGAAATAATTGAGTACCCCAAAGTCCAGCCTGTGAGGGAATAACTCTTTTTTAGTTCAGGTCCTAAAGAGACTTAATAATGAACTGAGTCTCTGCAGAGGAGCACAGGCTTCTGAGGAGATGTCCTGCCTGCCTCACCCCTCTGTATCATTAAATCCACCCATCTGGTGTCCCAGTGCCCACTGGCAGCCTGCAGGTTCTTGATGACATCATTATTACTTGAGAAAATTTTGCTTGCACTCGGAGGCTGCGATGGAGGCACAGCTCCCACACTCAGAGAGGGATTGTCTTTTGCCACAGAATTCGCATTTTGAGCAGGCAGGACAGAGCAAGGAGGGAAACTGAGGCACAGAGCTATGAAACGCGTGACTTACAACATCAGCGGTGCTGATTCAGCATCCAAAGCTAAAGCCCTTCCCGGGAATACAGCGTGGCCTTTAGGGAGCCCTCCTGCCTCACCCTCTGCCTGTGCAGTGATGCCCTGCTCATCACCAAGCTGATACCCACCTTCCCCGTGGAGAAAGAGGCATCACCATCAGCAGCAGCTCTGCTGAACATCTGGACCCCAAGCATCCCTCTGAGTTGGTAAATCCCCCGCTGCTCCAGCCTGGTGCTGCTGCTGAGGAGCGGACGGGGCAGAGCTGAAGCAGACAGGGGCTGCAGCTCTACACATTTAATCAGATTGATTTGACCAGGTTTGGTTTTTCAAGCCTCAGAAGTTCAGTGGGGCTTCTTTACATTGCACCTCTCCCTGCACATGCTTAATTGTTTCTGGCCAACAGAAAACCTTCTGCTACATGAAGTAATTTTCTGTTAGAGAAGCTTTTGCAGCAGAAAGCTTTTGGCTCATCATAAAATCAAGCCAATGGGGTTGTAGCTATTGATTTTTTTCCTACTTCTACCACAATTTCGCTGCCTAGAAAACATTGCCATAGCAAATGATAGTCACTTTGGGGCAGCCTTGTAATTGCAGGAGCTCAGCAGCCAGTTTACCCGCGCGCAACCTTGTTGTCCTACCGGCAAATTGTTCCAAAAAATTGGAAGAAATGATTTTTAATCTGTGTCCGGGCACCGCAGAAGATCCCAGCAGGCACGCACAGGCCCGCGCTCTGTGTGACACGGTACAGGTCTGGAGTGATGCAGCAGCCCCTTCCCCCTGGCTTTTAAACAAGAGGTGGCCAAGCACAGCCAACCTGGGGGTTGTGACGCGGATGGGCAGGGTTGAGCTTGCTTTAGGCTGGAGTGCTCTGGGCTTGGACGCAGGATCAACTGAGAGGGGCTTCATAAGCTGCCAGGGTCAGCTCTCCCATGGGAACGACTCGGGAACACGCTTCATGACCCGCCTGGGCAATGAAAAATGGTCTCGGGAGCGGGACACGAATCTGGTGCTTTGTGGTGCATCTGCCAGGAGCAGGAATGCCTCCCGGGCAGCCTGGCAAAGCCTCACACCTTGAGCGCGGCTCTGAACCGCGTGGTCCCTCCAGGGAACAGCTCTTGCCTGTCAGCTCTGAACCCCCAGAAGGCACTGGCTTAAAATACCTGCTCTCTGCTGGGTTCTGGTTTTTTTATCTAGGTGCTCCTCAGTGGTGGCACATGTGACATCCTGGCCAGTGCCACCGTTCCCTCCGCCGGCATCTCGCACTGTGCCAGCCCCGCCTGCCTGGCACACCAGTGCCTCAAGACATTCCGAGCAGGGAACGGGGAAGAGGGGAACAGCGACATCCCAAAAGAGCAGCTCCCTCCTGCAGCATCCTCGGGGCAAAGCCACACGCTCTCCCCAGCCCGAGCGGTTGGCGTGGGATGCCCAAGGAGCTCAGCACCCCGCGATGCTGTGCCCAGCTGATGGGGACAGCGGCGTTTGGAGCGGGGCAGAGCTGCCAAGTCGGAGCTGGGCTGCCGTGACCCCTTTCGGAACCCCCCTGGTAAACAGATGGGACCAAAATAACGTTGGCAGCCGAGAACGCTTTAAAGACACTGCACTCAGATTTTGTCTCCAGCCCAAAGAGATGGCTCCAGCAAGCAGCAGAGCTGCCAGGACTTGAGGTCGATGTGGGGTAAATGACAACAGAGTAAGGCCCAGAAATCCTGCACCCCAGGAATTGGGTTTCTTGGGAACCCCTCTGCAGTGCTGGGCTGCCTGGCAGCATTCCAGCCCTTCCTCCTGCAACGGCCTCCTCGACAAGATCAGCCCCTTTCCAGCATCTGCTGAGGCTCAGTCTGCTAGCTAATTAGCTCCACAACCAGCCCGCATTAGGAGACCCAATCAACATTAGCTCATTGATAAACAGGAGGCAGCTGCCCCCTTCTTTGCATACAGAGCTAGTTTTAACATGCATTAAGGAGGGGGTCCTGTGTCACCTCAGGTGCTGTGGGGCTGGGTCAGGCTCCTTTCTGAGGTTTCCTGTCCCGGAGTCACCGCCTGGATCCGTGCGGGATGCACACCAGCTGTGGGGGGGCATGGGGAGGAACCCTTCAACCTGCACCTTCAAAGCAGAGAGCATCCTCAAGGTGGCCCTTAAAACCATCTCCATGTTGTGCTGCTGGTGTAGAGAGCCCCTTTGGGTGAGATTTACCCAGGGTGAGGGCACTGGCTTCCTGGGGGAGATGGATAATGGATTTTGCAGCTTGGTCAGAGGAGTAGTGACTGACCCTGCACCAAAACCATCCCAGAGTTAACTCCACCAGACCCTGGCAGCTGAGAGAGCAGCAGCAGAGGCCGGGCACGAGCTGCAGTGAGCCATCCATCACTGTCTCCAGCAATTTGTCCTATGTCTCGGAGCTGTCACAGACCTCGTCAGCTCCTGCAGCTCACCAGCCCACGTGCTGCTGGTGCCTGCCAAGCAGAAGGACATCAGGAATAAGTCTGCCATCACTTTCCAGGGCTCATTATGGATGCCCCAGAAAGGCAAAGATGCAGGTTTTCCTTGCACGCCGTGGCTGATTTTGCCAGTTTGGAATCTGCTCCCTCCAGAGACAGAAATCTGCCCTGCACTGAGCCCATCCATGGGAAGGATGGAGCAGGTTGGGTGCCTCGTACTGTGAGCACCCTTCGAGCTGCCTGGAGGGAAATCTTTGTGAGCAGGTGCCAACTGGAGAAGGCTCAGGCTGCTCAGACATCCTCCTCTGGAAAGCCTGCGCCTTTCAGATGACAGGGAAGGTGAGATGTGCAGAGGAGGTGGCTGGAGGGTGGCATTTTGCTTCCTAAAAGGAAGGGAATTGACTGTTGTCACGTTGCAGCTCAGCTGGAAGCTTCACCAGCCTCCTCAGTGCCGGATTTTTCCATACCCTAAGCTTACAGCAGAGAGAAATTGGCTTCATCACGCAGTTTACACCCACCACCCTCAGTGGCTGGTCCAGGTGAAGGCACCTAAAGATTATTCCAGCCTTGCAATGAGCTGGAAACAGGTGCTGGGAGCTTGTTCCTGCTCCCCCTCACAGCATCCAGCTGGGAGCGAGCAGCACTGCGGGGCCACGTGCTGCCAGGATGCTCAGCACCGTGCCCACAGGGATGTGGCAAGAGCCAGGACAAGCCCGACACGTGGCACAGCCTGGACAGGGCACAATGCAGCCCCAGGGACCTGGCACCCATGAACCGCCCCGGGCAGAAGTGATGGGAACTCTCCTCAGCTGCCTCCCAGGAACGGAGTTTGGATCCTGCACGGGGAAATCGGGCGGTTTGCCGGCGCTGCGCGGAACGCTCGGGCAGCAGGAGCGAGCTGGGGTCATTCCTGACACACAAACACCATCTGTGCCCTCAGAGAGGGGCCCAGCTCCTCGCACAGGTCATGGCACCTGCTCAGAGAAGCTGGTGACGTGGATGATGCCCTTGAAGTCCTGCCCCGGGTCAGCTCAGGATGGGCGCTGCCGTGCTGGAGAGAAAGCAGCTGGGTAAAGGAGAGGAACGGGGAGTGAATGGAGGGAGCTGGGAGCCCGTCAGCCCCTGGAGATGCTGTCACCAGGGTCGGGTGTGCTGGGCACACCCCGGGCACTGGTTTCATTACTGGCATCACAGGGGCTGCTCAGGATTCACTGGAAGGCTGTGGCATTGGTGCCAAGCCTGAGAAAGTTCATTGTTGCATCCCATTTGAGATGTTCCCCCAGCTTCACAAAGAGAACTTTGCGGAAAAAGAGAAAAAATAAAAGATAGATACAGATATAGATATAGATATAGATATAGGGAGTATCAGACAGGACAAACGTTTCCATCTCTTCGCCATGTGTCACCCTGAAGTAGACTGTGCCCTCCTTAGCCTACATTCACGTGCCACGATTTCCTTCTTTCTATTTTTAATTTTTTTTTTTCCCCTCCTCTAACCCAGTTACATTCCCATAAATATAGTCTGGCCTGGAGGTATGGAAGATGCAGCGAGCTGCACGCTCCCGGCTGGG
>JANVCC010000120.1:5988056-6008827 GCA_025345505.1 Todiramphus chloris collaris | reverse complement strand
ATATATATATGTTATATATGATATATTTATGATATATATATATGTTATCATATCTTATGATCGTGAAGGAAAAAAGGAAATGAGAAAATAATTTGCAGAATCAAAGGGTGGGGAAGGGGAGGACTTGGAGCTGGTGGGGGATCGCTGGCTGCGGGCTGGCTTCGGCAGAGACTCTGCACCTTAATTAAATTAGGGCTCTTTATAAAGTAATGACCAACTTTCTTCACAGTCACTCACGGTTTCTTCACTCGTTGCTCATTATTTTTGAGACCCCTCTGTTTTCCCTCCCGTGAAAGGTGCTTTTCTTTAAATCTTAATTATCGCCCGAGCTCGGGATCGCGGTGGGCGGCTCGTTCCTCCTCGCGAGGCCGTTTGAACTCTGCCACCGACTCCTCCAGAGGCCTCGGCGCTGCACCGAGCTCCTTCCCTCGCCATTAGCACGGGGATTTTTAGCACACATTTATACAGGGATTTTTAATCGACCGCTCAGACCTCGGGGTCAGGTATGGAAATCAAACAGTACCAGCAGCAGGGCACAGGCGCACACCAGCCCCGTGCTGCGGGCGACTGCGGGGTCGGGTCCCACCCAGGGAAGATGCTGCTGGCTTTAGGAAGGAAACAAAAGATGCCCGTGCAGGTCAGGAGGGACCTTGCTGCTCCCAGCCAAGAGAGTGAGGAAGACCAACCATCTCCAGCTGCCCTGGGGGAAACTGAGGCAAGGAAGCAGCTCCGCATGGGGTGCCTGGTGGTGGCCGGTGTATTTTCCTCTAAACCCCCCGCCAAGCTCTGGGTCTGATTTGTTTTTGTGCTGAGTTTAGCACCGTTCTGGGAAATGTGAACAACAATAATAACGACTAAAGATAACGCTATGCAATGAACTGGGTTAATTCTCACTCAAAACCAGACACTTTTTCCCGGAATGTAAAACATTTTAACAATATTAATGGCAAAAAAAGAGAAATGGTGGCTTTTTTTTTTGTCGGGTTGGTTTGTTGGGGCTTTTTTTTTTAGGTTCCATTAATTCTTTGTTCAGCTGATGCATATTCAAAACGGTCTAAGTGGGGCCCTTGCTGTTTCTATTAGCATTAATGCACAATTATTTTTCTCCATATTTATGCTGCTCTTGCAGGGCATGGGTTTGGGCTGTGGTTTGTTGGGTTGGTTTATTTTTTCTTTACATTTGTATGGTAATTCAGCATTTGAAATATCCTTCTCCCCAAACATTTGCATGGTGATAAAGTATAATGAGAGGGAGAGAGATTTATGGCTGAGACACTAGAGGAAGAAAAGAGCTGCCTATCAAAGCAGGAGATAAATCCTGGCTTTTACCCGATCATAAGATATGATTGCATCTAACGCGGAGATTGCACAGAATCAATTCATTCCTCGACGCCGTTTACTGCCGGGAATTTGCAGCAAATAAGGCAGCTTTCCAAACGACTCGACCCTGCGGAGCCGGGTGGCTGGAGCATCGGCCCCGTGCCAAGGGGTCACTGATGCCTGGAGCTGGGACACGCCGTGGGGACAAACCCACTGCAGAACAGCTCCGGGGGACCTGGGGGGTTTGTGGCACCGCTGCGCGCCGGGACGGAACCGGGGCAGGTCTCCTTGGGGCATTATTTTGCCCGCAGGAGATACTCAGTTTTGAGTGCTGGTAATCACCAGGCAGCGGGGCAAGTGGGGGAGATGGGCACGAGCTCCCCCATCCCTTAGAATTGCACAAACCTTGATTTTAAATACTTTTTTCTCCTTTATTCTTTTAAAATACACTTTTTCTTTATTCCTTTTAGATACTTTTCTTCTTTTTTTTTTTTTTTTTTTTTTTTTAACACTTCCTCTTTTTTTCTTTCATTACTCTTTTCAAATACCATGTTCTTTTTAAACATATCCTTCCAACATTAGCCTTTCGCAGCATCCCAACCTAGCACGGTCAGGAGGAAAAGGTCCTTCCAAACCCAGGCAGCAGAGCCAGGTGCCCAGCGCTCGGCTCACAGCCAGGAACCAGGGCAGAATGAGGGGTTGCTGCAGGATCCCACCGTTTGATGCTGACAAATATCCCCCCATTCCCTTCCCGCAACCCTTTGGCAGCGGCACCGGCCGGGCAGGGAGGGAGCTGAGCCCAATCGATGCTCATTAGTGATGCTTTAAAAGGAAAATATAGCTTTCATGTGGGGAGGGAGACGGGCTGCTGCTCTCGCCTCGGGAGGTGGGAAAAGGGGCCACCTTGGCAATGGGGAAAAGCTTTGCTCGTGGGGCTGGAGCCAAGAGACAAGGTGTTGCTGGCATTGTTGTCCAAGTGCTGTCATCCTCAGGAGGAAGGCTGGAGCAGGCAGCAGGTAACGTCTGCCTCAAGCTCACCTTGAGGTCTGGGGGACAGGGGCTGGGGTTTGCTCTCCACTGGCTGCCAGTCGCTCTGCTCTCCTTTCTGCTCCAGAGAAGCAGAAGTTTGCAAACCATTGGGCCATTTCATAGCATCACTGAGTGGGAGGATGGAAGGGACCTCAAGGATGAGCTGTCCCAACCTTCCTTGGGAAAAGCCCCATCTAGACAAGATAGCCCCACACCCTGTCGAGATGAATCCTGAAACCTGGAGCCTCCAGCACATCCCTGGGGAGACTATTGCAGCCCCTGGCTGGGAGAATTTTCCTCACCTCTAATCAGAATCTCCCCAGGACTAGCTCATACCCATCACCCCTTGTCTTTTCCACGTGACCCCTTGTAAAAAGGGAGTCTCCCTCATCTTCATACCCAGCCCTTAAAATACTGCAACCTGATGATAACGTTTCACCCGGGGAAGGCACCTGGGGATGTCCCCACGGAAGGGCTGTGCAGCAACCCTGCGATGTGTGGGTCTCCACATCCCTGTCCCTGGGCTCAGAGATGCTCCAGCCTCTCCTCCTGCGTTAAGCCCACTCCAGCACCCAGCAAAGACCAGGGCTGGGGCAAAGCAGGGCTCACAGAGGGGTCTGGTTTATTGCCCAATTCAGGAGCTGAACTGGCTGCAGAATTCCCTGAGCTGAGCCAAAAAAAAGCAAGCCAGAAAAGCCCTCCCCTTCCTACTCAGCTCCATAAATCACACGTTGATTTAGGGTCCTTCTCAGCCCTGAGCCAGCGGCTGGGAAAGCCTGACCTGTAATGAAGACAGAGGCAGCAATATCTTTCCCTGCAGAGATGGTTTATGGAGGCACGTTCTGGGGAAGAGGAGGTTTGGGTGGCCTGGTTCCTTTGAGGGACCTCTTGGAGACCTCAGAGTCCCCCTGGGCCACACTAGGGACATCAACCTCCTCACTGAAGGCATCACAAAATCTGCTCAAGTAGCTGATTCTCCACATGCACCTTAATGCTCTGTGGCTCACACACTGCCTCCAGTTTAGGCTGTGTTTTCATCGTTATTCCAGGTCCCTCACAGCTAATTCCTGTTTGCACACCAGAAAGAGCTTCTGCCGTAGGTACAAACCTCGGCTCACTGTTGATGGAGATGCCGTAATTAGCTAAATGCTTCTGGTGGGCTCTGGTTCACCTTGGCAGCCCCGTGGCTCTGAGCGAGTAAATGAATCCAACTGGGCAGCTGCTCCCTGGGTCTGGAAGATGGGCAAAAAAGGAGGAAAGGGGGGGGAAAGCTGAGTGGCAGCATCTGCTTGTGGCTGGGGATCCTCCTGGTGAGCTGCGGCCGGGGCTAATGAAAGGGAAATAATTACCACATTATGTGTTTCTGGCAGATAGCTGGGGCTGGTGAACACGAGGGGAGATGGAGCAGAGGATGCTCTGTCCTGCAAGCCCAGGTACCCAGCCTGGATCTGGCTCCTTATGGCCTCTGGTTGGGGCAAGGGTGGGGAAAAAGCAGAGCTGGGATCCCCAAAGGAAGGTGCCAGGGCCCAGATTCACCACAGAAATGCTGAGTCCTGAGCTTGCACTTGGCCTTGGGCCAGAGCTTTGCCTAACCTCAGCGAGGGCTGCTGCAGCCGGCGAGGAGATGGAGGATTTAAGACCTAATTTCCCATTAAATATGTACAAGCTTGAAAGGGCCAAGGGGATTTCTAATGTCAAAGAACATCTGCAACAGCGAGATGAATGGTTAGGGACAAAGATATTTATAGATTCATTTATTTTGGCTCCTTCTAAGAGTTTCAGACACATCCTTTTGTCCACTATGGGCTGGTTTCTGACAATAGTGAAAAGCTCGAGCAGGGCTTGAGCTGGGAGAGAGCCCAGCTCTGCTGGGGGAGCCCAGGGTGTCCTGGACCCCTCTCCTGGGGCTCAGGGAACATTTTTTAACTGTGGTGCATGGAACAAGACTGAAAAGAGCACCGTGACAGACTCTGGGGTGCAAACACAGGGGTTTTCATCCCATCCTCCAGACCATGGCCCCAGCAACCAACTAATAGCTGATTTTGCCTCCCCATGAGCCAGGCAATGACATCACTCCTTTGGGCAAAGAGCAGGAGCTCATGGCTTGAGCTCTGAAGAGCCTGAGGTTCAAGCCTCATCCTTATCTCATTAAAGTCCCTGAAGCAGAAGAGAGTAAAATGTTGGACCCTATGGAAGCAGACCTACAGGGAGGTGTATGTTCATGCTTCCCTCATTCCCTAACCCTCTATTATAAGCTCCATCAGCCCAGTTTGATGTCCTTGCACCTTGTTTCACAGTGGGGAGTAAAATATACCCTGGAGAGAGTGTGGGTGGCTCTGGGGACCCTGCACAAGGGCAAGTCCCCAGCCCAGCCACAGGCATGGGGCATACACGGCTTGGTTTGAAAGGAAGGGTGAAAATACAGCAGTTTTAGGAAGGGACTGACAGTCTTTGTTTATCGAGTTAAAAACGCAGCCGTGAGTGTTCTTCTGGTTCTGAATTTTGCCAAACATCTCCCATCACTCGGGAAAGATCCCGCCGACGAGGGCTCACGCGCCTGCCACGCAGGCTCCTAATTTCATAGTTCAGTGTATTAGAAAATAGGAGGAGGATTTGCAAAGGGAAGGAAATAGTTTCAAACACCTCGCAGCTCGCTATGGCTGAGCAGACCTGGGTCCTGCACCGTGGCAGACGTGGGAGTGTGAAGAACGTGCCGAGATAGAGCCCGTGAGCGCGTTTATTTTGGGATACGCTCGGCGTTGATGCGCAGACGCCAGCGTGGGGACTGAACGGGGCTGCAGCAGGGCTGGGGAAAGCTGCCTTGTCCTCCCCAGGAGGCACAGACCCCACGCCACGGGGCACCGTTCACTTGGGCAGGGGGTGACCATCCCCGCAGCCCCCGCTCCCGGCGGCAGATGCACACATCACCCCTGAACACATCACCCCTGCCCACATCACCCCTGCCCACGCGTGTGCCCTGCCTCAGTCTCACCCCCCCTCTGGTGCCAAGGATGCCAAGGATTTTGCAGTTTGCTGCCTTTTCAAACAAGGTTGCCCCGTGTTTGCCAACATCGGCGCTCAGCATCGTCACCCGTCCCCTGCCCAAACCCCTCTGGGCTGTGAGAGCTCCAGGGCAGCCTCTCTGTTTACTGAGCTCATGAAGGGTCACGTCTCCGGGGCTCGCAGCTCTTGCCCAGACGATGCTGTGGTGTTCTGGGCTACTTCTCCAAGAGGAAGGCGTTAAGAATTAATGCTCCTCACCGAAGTTCACTGGAAATCCCACGGCTTTAGGAAGCAGCCGTGCATTTCCTGGCTCGCTCTCCCGGCGTTTGGGTTTCACGGGTACCTGGTGTAAGCAGGTGGGGAAAGGTGAAGTAGAGCAAGATCAATACCTGTTCATATAATATATAATATAAGAATAGCTGTTCATATGCATAAGAATGGACTCTTCCACGCTCTCCTTTTGTACATTTTTCCGACAAGTGGCACACTAAAAAGGAGATGGGTGTTTTCCTCCTGCTACGAGTGGTATCAAAACACCCCCAAAGGGCTTTGGCTGGGACTGGTGCATCTTCCCAGAGCAGGGCTTGGGGAGCAGAGGCTGTGGCAGCAGAGGTAGAAGAGGAGGGTTTTGCTTAACCCCCGCTTCCCGTGTCTGAGAGCAACACTGCAACACTGGGTGGCAAAGCTGCACGGCCAAGAGCCGGATCAGCACGAGGCACACGGAGCTGCCCCCAGCAGACAATAAGAAATTTAGTCCAGTTTTCTGCAGCTTGCAGGAGGATGGATGATACCTGATCTAGCATAAAGCTGTCACCCAGACACAGCCTATCAAAACTGCCTGAGCAAATAGGAACTGGCAGAGTGAATTTATACTGGATCAGTGTGTTATGTCATATAGCCACAGAGGTTTTTTATCTGGTGCGAGAAGCCCTGAAGCTGGATTTACAGTGCCATGAAACCCTGTGCCTGCTCTCTAGAGATAGGGAGGGAGTTTATCCCGGGAGGAGCCGAGCACCTTTCAATCCATCTTTATGGGAAGATGGATTTTTATGGGAAGTATTATATTCCTCCTTTCTTAATTCCTCCTTTCTTACAATGCTGTTGGTGCAGTTTGTTTCCATCCTGACTCGCCTCACCCAGACCGAGGTGCAGCGGTGCGGACTCGGGCACTGCCAGCCCTGAGTTTGCACCAGTGTTTATGTATATGTGTAAATCCCTTCATGTTGAGGTGAGCCATGAAAATCTGTCTCCATCTTGAGCCAAATCCTTAGACAAAAATTAGTTTTACACATCCCAGAGTGCCCTCCCCAAGCACCTCTGGCCATTATCTGTCTGAAATGTGGGCTTTGCGGCTGATACACCCAAGATTTGATACAATGAGGGCAGTAAATAAATAAGTAAGACAGAGGGAATGGGAGTTAATGCAAAACATTAATTGTTTCACAAACTACAAAGAGAAAAATATTGACTTGAAATAAGCAGGACTGGGATGCTGTAGGAGACGACCCATCGGGAAGTGCCCTTGGTCCTTCCATTTCTCAGCAGCCAGTGGGATGCTGGCAAGGACCAGGCTGGGGCAGAAAAACTCCAGATTAGGAATTTGTTCCTTATGATATTTCCAGGGTGGACTTGGGGTCTCAGTGGGCTGCAGCAGGTCCCTGGGAGCATCTGCAATGCGGTGCTGGCTCCAGGGAGCTGCTCCCACCCCATTAGCAGGTGCTACCATGGCAGCTTGCTTTAACAGCGTGATGGGGATCGTTTCTCCCAGCAGACAGAGACCAGGGGAGCAGGTTTAGCAGCAGGAACTGGGGCCTCCTTGCAGAAGTAGAGCTGCAGGACCTTGTTTTCTACCTAAGCTGGGAACTTGGGAGATTCTCGGTGCCTCGAGAGAGGTGCAGAGAAAGGAAAAAGGGAATTGCTGCCACTATTTGCAGCTTGAGCAGTTTTTCCTCTTGCAAATCATAATTACTCTCATTAAATCCATCTCCACAGGAAGGGAGACACAGGGTTAATAATACACACGAAAAGATCTGAGCACAGATTTGGGGCCTGTAAAGCCCAGACAACGGCAGGGCCCCGATGCACGGGAGGACTGGGATCCTCAGCAGAGCACAGAACAGCCTTTAAGAGCACTCCTGCCACCCCGAGTCCCTCCAGAACCAGAGGCAAAGCTGCTGCCTATGGACCGAGCTGCTCATTCTCCTCCCTAATCCCACCATTGTGCCAGAAAACCTGGGGGCAACCATTTGCCTTTTGCAAGGAGCCGGGAGAAGCTGCATCTCTCCTGGGATGGGTTTCGGTCCCCAGCACCCAGATGGGGTTGCCTCCTCCCGGGGCTGCCAGCCCGAGGCTGCTGCTTGCCTGTGTGCCACGAGGAAAGGGGCTCTCCCACTGCACCCCAGTCGTTAGTGCACCCCCTATTATCAGTATTCTTGCACACCTATTATTAGTATTATTACACCCCTATTATTAGTATTATTACACTCCTATTATTGCTCACCTACTGCTACACCTGCAGTAAACCTGTAGCTGTCACCTGCAAAGCTCCTGCAGAGAGATCTTAGTGGAAGATGTTTCCAAAACCCCAGTAAACAGGTCCCTAATAACTTCCCAGCATACTCTTAACAGGCAGTAATTCCATTTTTAAACTGCAATCACATCCTTTGCTTCAGACAGCAATTTGAAGTGTGACTGGTAAATACAGGGACTCTTTTGAGGCATCAGACCTCTGAGGCTTGAGCTGCTTCCAGCTGCTGTTTGTAGCTTTGAAATGTAATGACCATTTCATCTGATAGTCCCGTGTTTCCATAATAACCTCTCTGCCCATGGCTGCTCTCAACTGGCACGTCCCCTTCCCCGGAGAGAAGCCACCGTCCCGAGCTCGGTGCTGGTCACTGCGGCTCAGCGGTGGCCCCGGGGCTCTGGCACACCAGAAAGCAGGGGTTGGTGGGATGCAGAGGGCCAGGACTTGCCATGCAGATGAAGAACAGCTCATCCTTCCCAGCAGAAGGGCAGCAGGGGAAGAGGAAGGATTGATTAGCGAGGAGAACCTGGGTGCGTTTGGGATGGAAATATATTGTGAAGGCCAACAGAGGCTGTCCAGCAGGAAGGGTGTTGGATTAACTGGGCAGTCATTAGCTGCCTGCCCATCAAAGCCATTTCTAAGCCAGTCTAAACACTGCTCTGGTGTGTAGGCAGCAGAGGATGCCCGGCTGTGGTACCTGCCCTCAGCCAGGTCTCTGAATCGGATGGGTGGTGAGATGCCTCCCACAAGGCTGCTGTGGGTCCCACCACTCGGTATGGACCCAGGCCCCACCTTGGAGCCAGAGCTGTGCCAGATGTCGTCAACGCCTTTACTTCTTGATTTTAGAAATGAGTTTCTTCTGGAAAACATGCCGAGGGAAATGAAAGCTGACATGACCTTGATGGAATTATTAAGGCTATTGATTGGGCTGGGAGCTCAGCGTTGCTAATTCCATCAATGAGGAATATGATATTGCAACAGTCAGGCCTGATGATTGATGGCTTGTCTGTGGGTTGAGTAACACTTTGCCTCCCTACAGCACCCTTCATCTGTGGATCTCAAAGCGCTTCAGAAACATCAATGAATGGGCGCTTGCAGTCACGAGGTGACGTGCCCAGCACCAAGCCTGAAGGATGCTGATGGATCTGCTCCCTTGCTCACCACTCCTGTTGGAGACCAGACCAAGAGGCATTTAAAAGCTGCTCTTGCCTGCTACAAGCTGGTGACTGGTGAGAATTATTCCCATTTAATGAAAATCCCCTGTTGTTGGTCTAATTGATGGCTGTACCCATTGCACTGATTGCTGCCCCGTACAGCGTGTGTGGCTGGAGCAAAGCCAGCGCGTGGCCTGGAGTCCTCTGCAAGTGTGACACCAGCGACAACGTCTCTGCAGGAGCTTTTGGTGGGGACTGACTTCAAAGAAGCAGAATCTGACCCTGCTAGGTGCCAGTATCAAAAGCCTGGGTTCAACCATCTTTGCACAGGATGAATGGTAGCAGTCCCCACCCCCAAAATCCCACCACAGCTTCAGTCACCCCAGGTCTCAAAGAGCTCAAGGAGCATGGAGAGACTGGGGCACAGGAAGATAAAGCCAATGAGAGCTTTGGGTGCAGACAACAAAGCAGCTCAGGGCAGCACCCAGCTCAGGACCTCGGGTGCTCCTGGCCAGGCAGTGTTGCTGCCCCATCTCCAGAGCTCAGCCAGTCTCAGACCTGCCCCCTTCCCCCTGTCCTCACCCCTATGTCCCCACTGACATCCCCAGAATTCACTGCTGGTGCACACAAACTGCATGTTGTCTCTTCCAGCCTGGCTGAAATTGCCTGTGACCCGAAGCCCCACACGATACAGCTCTGGTGGCGAAGAGAGATGAGAAATTTAGAGCTGTAATTAACTCCTGCAAAGAGACATTTTGGTTTCCTTTCAGCTGTGATCTGGAGGATACCTGAACATGACAGGCACCTGGCTAAATTGCCTGGGACCTTGTTTATTCAAGGCCCGGAATCATACTGTACACTTTGTTGTATTGATTTGCTCGTGTTGAACACGACTCTATAAACAGCAAATCTGCTGGGGATTTTCTCTCCTTTTCCTGCAAGACAGGAAATAAAGGGCAAAAGAGAAAGGACGGGAAGGAGCGGGCACAGAAAAGGCGTTTTCAGCGGGCTGTGGAAACGGCTCTGACACCAGGCTGCCTCCTGATGGGAGCAAAGTTATTGCAATGGAAATCATCTGCGGAGAGAAATGCAAACGCTGCTGAGGAGCCAGAGCTGTAACTGGGGCCAGGCAGCATCACCCCAGGGCTCCCTCATTAGCTGGCACCCAAAACCGGGACCATCTTGCTTTTTCCTCTCCTTTTCTGCTCGTATTAGTTTTATCCTGCTCCTGAGTCCCTTTGCCCCGGAGTAAATCCAGCAGGAGCCGTGCAAGGCAGCGGCCCCAGCCCCAGCATCGTCCCCAGGCAGTGACACGAGGGGTCAACCCCACACGGGTGGGAGGGCGGCAGGATTAGACCCTCTCTCTGTGCCCCAGGTGATGCTGTCCCCATTGCAGCGAGGCGAGGGCCACATCCCCGAGGATGCTCCCTGGTGCCATGCAAGCCCTCACCCTGGCAGCATCCCAGCGGAGCAGGGGCACGGGGACAGGCAAACATCCCCAGCCATGCACTGTGGGGCTCCGGGGGAGGCCGAGCAGGGGAAGGGGCTAAGGGGGCTCATCCCCAGCCCTTTGCATTTGCCCAGCAGCCAGTTACTTACCCAGACTGAGCTGCCATAAATAGAGGGCTCTGCTGCCCATACGTCTGGATATAAAAATATGTATGTTCTGCATAAGGGGATTAAATGTTTATGAGCCATTATAAATTCGTGCTTTTCATATTTTATTCATAGATCCTTTAGTGAGCTCAGGCTGGGCTAATAGACCCATTCCCAACATGTTTCCCCCTTTTCCTTTGCCTTTCATGGGGCCGATCTGTTGCCCACGAGTGGAGTTTTCCTCACGCCATGCAGCACACGGAGGATGGGACATCCATCTAACTCCGATGCTGCAGGCAGGGGATGAGGAAACATGGAAAAAAAACCTCTTCCAGAGAAGAGGAACTTTGGGTTTCATCTTTGACTTTTTTTTTTCCAGCAGGCTGCACTCCTCCTTTAGAAAGCAAAATGTGGAAAGGTCCTGCAGATGATCAGCCTGAAAGCAATTACGGGGGCTGAGGGCTTCCCTGAGGCACCTCCTCCCACAGCCACCCCACCCCAGCTCCTATAAAGCCACCCGGCCAGGAAGCTCTAGCCTTTTGTGAGGTGTGCCCTGTGTCTGGCAGAGCCTGCCCCGCGTACCCACAGCATCTTTCAGAGCTGGAAGAGTTTAGTGCCTGGGGAGCTGAAGAGCGGGGTGTCCTGGCTGCCAAGGGGATGGGGTTCCCCATGGAGGGGGAGGCTCCTCTGCCAGCAGGTAACACAGCGTGGGGGGTCAGGGGATGTGGGTGACTAGCACTGGGTGCCAAGGCAGGAGGGTGAGGGGAAGCAGGAGAGAAGTGTGTTTTCCTGCTCTTTGCTCAGTCAGAACCTGGGCAGCCCAGTGAGTCGGCCCCATCCCTGGCCAGGGCAGCGGGGCTCAGCCCCATGGCGAGTGGCAGTGCCCATCTCTCAGCTGAGAGAAGAAGGTGGTTGAGAATTAATGCTGCTAATGAGGTGTCAGGATTAGTTTGTATGTCCTTGTCACCGGGGCAGGGTGGCAGTGTGTGAGAGGTGCTGAAGGGTCCCTGAGGCAGGCAGCTACTTGATTTTTCCTGGAAGGAAACCAAGCTGCTCCCGGATGGTGCTGTCGTGGGCTGCGAGGCACTGCTGAGTTTGTCCTTGAAGGCTCCCAAGGATGGGAGAGCTGAGGGCTGCAGGCAGGACCATCACCTCCTCTTGCTTTTTCAATCCTGATCCCAGTGTCCTGAGGCAGCAGCACTCAGGCAAGCATTAGCATCCCACATCCATCCACCCAGCTGTGCCCACAGCCAGTATGGGCTGTCCCACAACCCCCAGACACGGAGCATTTCCAGATGCCCCCACTGCCACCTTGCCATCAGCATGTGCTGAACAAACTCTTTGCTTTATTTCTACTGAACAGAGACTTTAACTGCAAGAGACATGGGCAGAAAGCTGGTGCCCTGTGTTTGTTGGCTGCTTCAGGAGGGGTTTAGAAATGGGATAGGTGGCTTCTGACAGCAAGGAAAGGACTGAGGCACTAATCCTGTCCCTGCTTGTGTCTTGGCTGAGGCTTGCAGGGGCTGTTGAGGGGCTGAGATTGTAACTACATCTGTGGACACTGGCCAGGCATCTGGGAAGGGAGCTGAGGGCCCCTTCATTGCGGGCAGCCCCAGCCCCAGCTCCCCTCAGGAGCCATCGTCCTTCTGCATCCTTCCAGTTGCTTTCTATCAGCATGAAGTAATTAAGTTCATAAGGCATCAGACAATCAGCTAGCAGCCCACAAGACGTTGTGTTTAATCATGTACTAATGGCATGTTCTTGGCAATAATTACAAGATAACAGTGTTTGCAGGCTGTAATCAGAACAATTCTAGTAATTAAATCAGCCTTTTGTCAGCATGCTCCTTCCCCCCTTTGCCGGGTGCAGGAGTGGGGTGGCAGGACCCCCCCAGAGGAGGACTGTGCACCTCAGAGAGCGCTGGCTGTGCTGGTGGCTGCTGCCACTGCCACAGTTGGCACCAGTAACTGAAATCAAGAGGAATGGGTCTGTTTGCAAGGAGCTCATTGCAGCAGCAGCTGGCTCAGGGCTATTGCTGGCCCCAAACCCCCCTCCCCAGTGATGGCTTGGGGGATGCGCACCCCTTCCGAGGCTGGTGACCTTGCCCTGCTCTCTGTGGGCTGGCCCCAGTTAAGTGCAGGGCTGTTGTTCTGCCCCTAAGGGGTCAGTGGCACAACCCCCCCAGCCCCCTCCTTCCCATCTGCAGGGACGGGCGGTGGGACAGGCACTGACCAAACGCCTCCAGCATCCGCCTAACCCCAAACCCACCCTCCCCTCCTCTGCCAAAGGTGTTTGCTCTCTGCCCAGCTGCAAACCCACACCCGCAGCACCTTTCCCCCCCTGGAAGCCCCTATCTCACATTCGGGCCCCCTCCTGCACACGCTTACCCACAAACCTTTAATTTGGTCTCTAATAAGATTTCGCAGGCTCATTATAACAGCCAGGCTCACCATTTACATTTAAATCAATGGGCTATTAGCAAAGTTAATTCCCTGTGACACCGTGTGGCTGTGTCCTAGTCTGGAAGAGTCGTGTCACTTTTTTTGGGTAGAGCCAGTATCCAAATTTGACCTTTTCCTTGGAGAAGTAGGATCATCTCCTCCAGCTGCCTGCACGCCCCTCGGGCATCCTGCTTGCCCTGCCTCGGGGCACGGTCTGGGATGGCAGCATCATTCCCAGCACAGAGGGGAGGTTCGTTTCCCCTGTGCTGATGGAGCACGAGATTCAGTTACACGATGCATCCCGGCTGGCCCAGCTACCTACAGCACTCCTGGCCACCAGCAGCAGAACAAGACATTTTAAAAATAACTCCTTTTTAACAGGGGGGGGGAAAACATCAAACAATAATCCAAGAATAAAAATAAGCCGTTTTATGGCTCCTCCAATAATTAACTTAGTTCTCAGCTGTTAATTTACGTACCCAAAGTCCTCTGTTTAATATTCTAATTTGTGGTTAATCATCTATCAAGAGAGAACAAACGGTGATTAGCTCATTTTTACCTCCTTGAGGGTGAGGGAGGCAATTTGGTCTAATCAATGCATTAGCTCACTCAAGGAAACTTTTATCTCATTGCCCTGAATTATTCATGTTGGCAGCGTTGCCCTTTGCCACGGGCACGTGCAGAAATGTCACTGGGGTGGGATGTGAGGGTGATGTCAATAGGTGACCGTGGATGACAAAGCCGGAGTCAATGCCCTGCTAGGGATGCTGCACAGGCGTGGTCCAGGAGATGGTAGATTCCCCTCCTCTGCTGGATGTCCCCTTTCCTGGCTGCTGTGCAGGTGGGTGTCTCTTCTCCCAGCTTCGTGCATGGGAAGGGTCTCTGCTGGGCTGGAAGGGAGCAGCCATCGCTGCCTCCTGCCAGGGCTGTGCCCGAGCATCGCGGCACATTCAGCTGCAGCGCCGGTGCACGTGGCCCTGGAGCGGAACAAGTGGTGCTTGGCCAAGTGCAAACTGCAGCCAGCACCGCTGGCCTCATCAGCCTTGAACGGCAGTCATCGGAGGACCTCTAATTACTCCAGGCTGCAGAAATTGGACTTCCATTTACTTTTTCCCCATGGCTTTCACAGGAGAGGGGGAGGGAATGAAAGCTGTGACTCTTGCGGGAGGTCTGGGCAGGGCGATGGGTGTGACTCCAAAGGGATCTGCCTTGATTTCCTTTCATTTCTTCCCTTTTGTCTTTCGTATCACATGAAAGCCTCATGATGATGCTTCGCTCCACGCCCTCGTGTTTCTGGAGCCTTTGTAGCTGAAGGATCAAGCTTGGGAGCAGTTTCTTAAACCCCTTGAAATAATTTTTAAAGCTGCCACACGTTTTTGCTTTGAAAATGTTTTGGCTGGTCATGTCCCAGTCCCTGACGTTTGAGTGACTGGGGATGCTGAATAGGTCGGGCTGCCTTCAGCTGCTGTGTGTCATGGGAGCTCCACAGCCCCGAGACCCTTTGCCTGGGACCAGTGGGGCAGGCAAGGTGATGATGTCCATCCCAGGACCACCCCGCGTCTGCAGGAGAATCCACAAAATCAAATTCAGGCATGAGCAGCTGGGAGAGAAAAGAGCAAGGGCTCCAGACAGCTGCTCCCTCTGCACTTTAATTAAAGCTGGGTCTTTTTAATCTCCCCAGACGCTGGCCTTTCCAGCCTCTGCCCCGGGAGGCTGTGCATCCTCTTGACTCCTGCCCTTTAGCTATTGATCAGCATTGATCCGATCCCCTCTGTCTTTTCTGCTCCAGGCTGAACAGCCCCAGGGCTCTCTGCTGGGCACAGAGATGCTCCAGGGTCCTCAGCACCTTCGTAGCCTCCTCTGGACTCTTTCCAGTAGCTCCTTGTCTCTCTTGAACTGGGGAGCCCAGAACTGGACACGAAACCCCAGAAGTGGAGTAGTGGGGCAGCAGAGCCGTGCTCCAGCTCTGCCGTGCTCATCCCGGAGGGGGGCTCATCCTTTGTCCCCTGCTTCCAGCCCCTGGCAGGGCCGGCAGAGGTGGGGATGGGGATGGGAAGCGACATTCTGCGGGCTGGCAGCTCCCTCTGCTGGGAAAAAGCCAGAGCGAGAGCGGGGATTCGGGCTGGGGGCTGGGATGCGGCCCCAGATGTGCTGCGCAGCTGGAGCGCGGGGCAAGCCCAGCCTCGCTCTGTCCCCGAAAGGGGTTTGAGAACCCGAATTTCTCCCTGAAGAGGAGGAGGAGGCTGAATCTCCCCGTCTGTCCAGAGCCCGAGGCAAGTGCTGCGCGGGGCTCCTTCCCCATCCCTCCCGGCACCGGTTTGTTGGTACTTTTGGGGCAGGATTGGCCGCTCTCCAGCTGCCTCATTTCCACAGATACTTGGGTTTCAATCTCTCTTGTCCCTGTCATGGCATCCAATCTGCTATTTACCGGATGAATATTTATGAGGGCTCTGATGAAGAGGCAGATTCAGAGCGCGCTTGCCACTCACTGGAAACAACCAGAGTTTGGCCTCTAATTAATATGCAGCCTTCTTAATTCCTTGATTAAATTCCAACTCGCAAATAAGACATTTGCAATTCCCTTCCAATTTTATTTCTTTTTTTTTTTTTTTTTTTTTGGTAAATAAGAGACAGTCCCCTTAAAGTAAGTTGATTGCCCATTAAGTGGCAAGGCAGCAGTTTGCAAAGGGCACAGAAAAGGTAATTTAAGTGGAGAATGAGCCTTGGACACGTCTGAAGAGTCTGGGGACAGACAAGGGGTGATGGTTTTATACAAAAAGAGGGGGTGTTTGGATGTAAGACGTTTGTGACACTGAGGGTGGGGAGAGCCTGGCCCAGGCTGCCCAGAGAGGTGGTGGCTGCCCCATCCCTGGCACCATTGCAGGGGAGGTTGCCCGGGGCTCTGAGCACCCTGCTCTAGCTGCAGATGGCCCTGAAAAGTCCCTTCCCACCCAACCCAGTCTGATTCTATAAGGATCTGTGCAGGGAACTGCTGTGCTACACAGCGAGGTGTGTATGGGGAGAGAAGAGCAGCTGGTGCTGGGTCTGCCGGGGCTCGGAGCTGGTCCTTCCCAGGGTTGGTCTCCTCCTGCTGAGCCCCGGTTTGGCTGCCATTTGTCCCTGGGTGGGTGGCTCTGTTGCTCTGTGTCACAGGAGGGGCCCGACCAGCCTTTCCCACCACCGGAATTCGCTACCCTGCCAAGCCGAACACGCCTTGATAATAAACCAAAATTGATTTTTATTTATCTTACAAAGCGCAGCGCCGTTGCTCCTGCTGCACAGCTTTAATCCTTTCTGCTGTCGATGGCAATGATGAGAGAGACACCTGCGGATCCTGTTAGGGCCACAGGCCTCCTTGTGGAGAGCCTTGTGAAAGAGTGGCTTGAGGAGTCAGATCGAGGCCATATGAAGCTTGTCCCCCTGGACAAGCTGACAAGGGCTGAGGCAAGGTCGGTTTGACCTTGCCCCACTGTGTGCGTGCTAGTAGATGATAAACAAGGCTGTAAGAAGGAAACAAAAGTTACAAGCTGACCGAAGGAACAGGATGGGTTAATTGCAAAAGGCCAAAATACTGCTGTATGTGCAGACAGACAGGAGCCAAAATGTTGCTATGTGCAGAAAGACAGGAGCCAATAAGGAGCTAAGCTTTTGCACTATGTATGAGCCTCATTAACAACTGTATAAAAGAGTGTTGGTCTTAACAATAAACGAGACGGGCTGGATGACCATAGGAGTGTCCGCGTCTTCCTTCACCGACAAAATGGTGACCCCGACGTGCCTCCCATGTCTCGACTAAAAGACGCGTCTCGACTAAAAGACGGCGGGGGAGCACGCCCATCGGTCGGTGAAGAGGGGTTGGGGCCTGCTGCAACCAGGTCGGTGCCGTAAAAACGACGGGGAGGCACCCTCGGGAGCTATATAGATAGTCCCGGGCCATACGTGCTGCCGAAGCCGGAAAGTTGCAACAGCGCTGACGACATGGACAGGCAAGCAGCATATGATTTATTTTATACTTACTTAGAAAAAAGGGGAGTTAAGGAGATAGATCTTAGGAAGGATCTGCCAGGGCTCTTAGCCTGGGGGTATGCAAAAGGGGTCTTTGCTAACCCGCACACGGTGCACGAGCTGGCAGAATGGAGGAAGCTAGGGGATTTGTTGTGGGAGGCGGTGCTAACAGAGGAAGACAAAACGACAAAGAAGTTAGGGAAAGTCTGGAGAGTTATTCATAACACGCTTTTACAGCATCAGGCAGAGAAAAGGGCTGCTGAGCAAGCGCTGCAGGCGCATAGTCGTAATGCTCAATATAGCCACTCTGACGCCCAACTGCCTCGCTCTAACGAGATACTGGCACCGGCAACAAACACAGTCGTTATGCCTGCCCCAGGGGGTAGTCCTGCTTGGTCCACCGCACCGCCGCTGTCCGAGCATTCAAAGGAGCAGGTAGCCCCCCCGCTCACAGAGGCCGCGCCGCGTCTTAAAGAGCCAGAGCCCTCGCCGCAGCCCGCCGCGCCGCGTCTTAAAGAGCCAGAGCCTGTCCCTGGGGCACTTAGTGACCTGTGGGAGGAGACGGCGAAACAGCGCCGAGAGGCTTGGAATGCGCTGGCTCGGCACGGGGCAGAAACGGGCGATGAGGCAGAGTTGACGGCGGTAAACACTCATGCTTTCCCAGTAACGTATACACAAGGGGTGGACCAACAGGGCAACCCCGTCCTGCTTGGCGCTTATACGCCGCTGGACTGGAAATTGTTGTCGCAGCTCCGCCAGACAGTGAGCCAGTATGGGTTTAAGAGTGAGCCGGCAAAGCAAATGCTCGATTATTTGTTTAATACGGTACTGCTACTTCCGAATGATTTAAGAGCTTTGATTAAGCTGATCTTTACTCAACACCAGCAGCTGCTATTTAATGCGCATTGGCAAGCATTAGTAAATGAGACTCTCGCGGTACAAAGGCAGCCTGGGGACCCTTTACATGGAGTTACTATGCAGGAACTAATGGGTTTAGGAGCATACCTGCGTACAGAAGCTCAGGTACTCATTGGACCTGATAAAGTCCGGGAGGCTATGAGGTGTGTAAGGGAGGCTATAGATCGTGTTAAAGACGCTGGGGGAGTACCGATATATATGGGTATAAAGCAAGGAAGAGAGCAATCTTTTGGAGACTTTATAGATAAAGTCGCTGCAGCCATAGAGAAAGCTGGGGTGCCTGACTATATAAAGTCAGTGATGTTACGGCAGTGTGCCTTACAAAACAGCAATGAGGCAACAAAGAGGGTCATAGGAACCTTAGGGGCAAACTGGACAATAGAGGAGGCATTAGAAAGGATAGCTTCTCAGCCGTCAGGGACTCAAGCCTTTTTGGTAAATGCTATTAAGGAACTAGGGTTAGGTTTGCAGAAGCAGGCAGAAAATCGCAAGTGCTGGCCGCCCTTGCTCCTCTCCGTGCTGCGGCAGCTACCACGGCCACTGGTGACCGGAAGCCCCCGGCCCTGCGATGTTATCGGTGAGGGGCAGGAGGTCACATGCGAAGGGAATGTCGAGCTCCCGGGGTGTGGTGCCAGAACTGCCAATCCCAGACGCATAATACCACCGCTTGTTGACGTCGGACGGGAAACTCGCGGAGGAGCGCGAGTGGCAGCCGCGCCCCGACACAAGTAGCCGCCGCAACTACAACGCCCCCTCCTGCTTACAACCCGCCACTAGAGGGAGCCTCGGGCTTGACTTGGCAGCAGCAGTAACTACAACCTTGATGACTTCTCATCCAGTTAAAATCCCAACGGGGGTCTACGGGCCCATCCAAATTCAAGGACAGTTTTATGGAGGACTTCTGTTAGGACGATCATCAATCTCTGTGATGGGACTGTTTGTGTTGCCTGGAGTTATTGACGCGGACTATACGGGTGAAATACTAATCATGGCCCACAGTGTTTCCACCCCTACAGGAACGTTGTGGATTCCCGCTAGATGGGTGAAACCGGCCCTTCACGAGCAACCAGTGGGAGCGCCTGACGCCGCCAGATCAGCAGAGGATCCAACAGAAGTTGACCCTGATCCTACATCCCTACTTGCTGAATTTAGCCCACTACAATAGTGAGGCACGCGCTGCCCTAAGGACTACCCCAGAAGATTGGGTGGGGTGGATTGAAGCGGGGGACGAGACAGGCTTGTTTTGGCCTCGGTGGGCGGATAACGAACTTTGTTACGGTTGTGGGAGTTGCTTTGTCACAGTTGTGGGAGTTGCTTTGTTACAGTTGTGGGAGTTGCTTTTGCGAAGCCTGGATAGCTTTTCAGTGCGGGGGGTGTGGCCAGCGCCTTTGGCAGCAACAGAGCCGTCCGAATCAGAGAGATAGAGGGAGGAGATAAGACGTAGACTATTCCTGTGGATAATGATGATCCGTTTAATTATTTTAGGCATGATGGGAGCCACCTTGACAATGAAAGTAGAGGGATTTTTACACAAGATTGATTCACGAAAAAATTTGTGGGTAACCTGGGCTAACCAAACAAACAGTTCTGCGTTTTGCTTGTCGCTTGCTTCGGCTACTGACCCTTTTCGAACATGTTTGATAGGAGTGCCTGGTTTTGATAGAAATGCCTTTTTACCTTTTTCTAGAAACAATTGCAGTATGGCAAAAAATAGTAGTCATTGCACAGCGTTATTACTGTCCGGTCTAAACACCTCTCTTCCCTGGGACCCTCAAGAGTTAGATTTATTAGGAAGTCGTAGACTAAACTACAGCGCAAATGAGACTGGATGCGTTGGTCTAGGAAGCCCGAAAATAGAGGGTAACATTACATGGTTAACTCCTACGGCCAATGTATTTGCCAATGCGACAGCAATGTGTGGTCCGTATCGCTCCTATGGATGGGGTGATGGCCATGTGAAAATGTGGGCAAACAAGAGTGCGCTGGCCCTTCCTGAAGGTGTTTTCCTCATTTGTGGGGATAGAGCATGGCATGGTATTCCCCGCTATGCGCATGGAGGACCCTGTTATCTTGGTCAATTAACATTGTTAGCATTAAACAAATCAGCTATAGTTAGGCTGAGGCATAATACCGCTAAATTCCGTCGGCGACGCTTTGCTACTCAGTTATCACCTAATTGTAGAGATAATGTTGAGCTTTGGGGAGAAGCCACAAGATTTTTTGCAGCTCTTTTTCCAAATATAGGAACTGCACACGCTTTAACGACACTCAATAAACTTGCTTGTTGGGTAGCGAAACAGTCAAATGTAACCACAGAGATTTTGGAGCAACTTTCACAAGACATGGATAGCCTTAGACATGCTCTTTTACAAAATCGTGCTGCAATGGATTTTCTTTTGTTAGCTCAAGTGCACGGATGCGAAGAATTTGAAGGCATGTGTTGCTTTAATCTCTCAAATCATGGAGAATCCATTCATACCCAGCTGCAATGGTTAAAGGAACATACTTCTAAGATTACTGTAGTGCAGAGCCCTTTTGACGCATGGCTTGCGTCTTTGGGGTTAAGCCCATGGCTAAAGGATATTGTTAAAACTGGAATGCTTATTGTTGGGGTTATCTTAGTGATCTTGTTGCTTTTGCCATGTATGTTTAATTGTGTGCAAGGCTTGGTACAGCGAAGCATGCGAAGAATGCTTGCATCGCATATGCTTGCGCAAAAAGAAAACAGGGGAAATGTGGAGAGCCTTGTGAAAGAGTGGCTTGAGGAGTCAGATCGAGGCC
>JANVCC010000120.1:5924258-5984071 GCA_025345505.1 Todiramphus chloris collaris | reverse complement strand
CAGCATCCCAGCCTGCCCCACAGCATCCCAGCCTGCCCCACAGCATCCCAGCCTGCCCTGAATCCAGCCTCTGGGAGGGGACAGGGCAGAAAATGATGGAGAATCCTCCCCCCAAGCAGTGATGAGAGTGGGGCTCTGCCAGGAATGGGCCCCTGGCCCCCAGGAAGCCAGAGGGACAAAGGTCACTTCTTGGCCATTTTTCCACCCTGGGAAAGCCTTTGAGAGGGGCCGGGCAACCTCCCTGCTCTCCCCAGGCTGGGAGGAAATTCCTCTCCTGGCTGAGGCTGCAAACCCAGCATGGCCCCGGGACCACTAATCCCTGTGCTATTTGCCCCCCTGGTTAATCCCTCGCCCTGGCACAGCAGGACGGGGCACAGGACAGCCCCTGACCGTGATCAAAGTGAGAGGGGCCGTGCAGGTGATGCCAGCCGTGCCCCGCTGACCCCGTCCCTTCGGGCTGAGCATCCCCAAGGGGTGCCAGGGCAAAGCCTGTTTCCCAGCCCCGTTAGGAGTGCGACTCACCATCTTCCCCTGCTCGCCGGGGGGGCCCACGAGGCCACGTTCACCCCTGTCACCCTGCAGAGACCCAGGACGAGAGTAGTCAGGGGTGGGTCCTGGCACTGCCCGAACCCCACGGTGACCCCCAACTCACCTTCAACCCGGGGACACCCTGCGGTCCCTGCTCACCCCGAGGTCCAGGCTCACCCTAAGAGGGGGGGGAAACCACCAATAAAACTGCAGACCAGCTGCCTCTCTCGCGTTCACGTGCCACCAGCTGCCCTTCATCCTTCTACGAGGGTCGTGTGGCCCTGTCCTTGTCCCCTGCAGCCACTGTGCCAGGTGGCCAAGGAGGTGCTGGAGAGGTGGCCTCAGGAGGAGGGTTGAGGGGCATAAAGAGCCCAGCTCTGCTTTCTCTTTGACAGCAAACGGGGGGGAAAACAGGGCAAAAGAGAGCGAGCGAGCAACCCCCAGGCTGTGCCTGGAGGAGCACGGTGCCAGCTCCGTACCTACCATCTGCCCTGGGGCACCGGTGACTCCAGGCTGGCCCCGAGCACCCACTTCACCCTGCGAACAGGAGAGCAAGGCTGTTCAGGGACAGTGAGGACAGGGGAGGGGACAGCATGGGGACACCAGGGATGGAGCGCAGAGGCTGCCCCGGCACGGTGTGGGATGCGGGTGGCTGCTCAGAGGGGGTGTCCCCAGCTGTCCCGGACCCACCTTGTCTCCTGGGCCACCTTTGCTTCCCGGCTGGCCTGGCAAGCCCTGTGGAAGCAAAGCTGGGATCAAATCCAGTGCGTAGTGCTGGAGGCAGTAGCCCTGCTGGGTGCTGGCCCCAGGCCCTGGCACCGTGTGGGGACAGGGATGCCATCCCACGGGTAAGGGGGTACCCCTGGGTGGGGGGGGGGGTCCCACACTCCCATACTCACAGCTTGTCCCCGATGTCCCGGTGTTCCTGGGTGGCCTGTCTGTCCCACACCTCCCTGCGAGGGACAGAGAGGATGTTACGGTGTGACGAGGTGCAGAAATCAGGTATCCACAGGTAGGACAAGGGACCCCTGGCTGAAGTGGGACACTGCCCTTGACCCCTTGGGCCATACCCCGCTAGTCAGGAGATGCCAC
This sequence comes from Todiramphus chloris collaris, assembly GCA_025345505.1. Taxonomy (NCBI): domain Eukaryota; kingdom Metazoa; phylum Chordata; class Aves; order Coraciiformes; family Alcedinidae; genus Todiramphus; species Todiramphus chloris. The sequence continues at coordinate 5,982,451 of JANVCC010000120.1, read as the reverse complement.
ATCAAGGGCTGGGACCTTATGCTACTCTTTGTCCCCGTTATTTCCATCAAGCACTGGTATGAGGAGCAGTGTATATGGGCTCCCCATTGCTGGCAGCAACCAGCAGCCCCTGCCCGAGCAGCTCACCTTCACGCCTGGGATACCTGGGGTGCCATCCTTGCCATCGATGCCTGGGAGACCCTGCAGAAGAGGGAAGAGTCACTTGGTCTGACACCCCGAGAGGGACTGAAAGGCTGGTCACCGGGGCAATAAAAGGCTGGGAAGGGAAAGGAAAGCTCCAGCCCTGCGCTGAGCCAGGGTGCAAGGATGTAGGATGGCCCTGAACAGGATAGAGAGGGACTGAGAGATCTCCTTGCGAGGAGCTCAGCCCCAGATGTGGGCACAGCTGCCCCCAGCTGTACTTACGTTCTCCCCCTTGGGGCCAATGTCTCCCTGGGGGCCCCTGATGCCACGGCCACCCTAGAGCAGGAGAGAGCAAGTGTGATTTCAGACACCCTTGTGGTGCAGGGGATGGATCTGGCAGAGGGAGGAGATGCTGATGGAGGCAGAGGCCCTGTCTGTGCCAGGGAGTGGGGCCAAGCTGGGCAAAGGGGCACTGGCATCACATAGGGCATGGTTACCTACCAGTTCTCCCTTCTCACCGGGGTCACCGGGTGGTCCCTTGGGGCCTTCCCTGCCCTGGAGGCGAGAAAGATGGGGGCTGAGTAGCCAAGTGTGGAGCCCCCCACCTGCCCCGCAGCCCCCGGTGTCAAGGGAGGGCACTCACCGGCCGCCCGGCCGCTCCGATGGTTCCGACCATCCCCTTGTAGCCAGCAGGACCCTGCAGAGAGAGCACGGTGGGGTCAGTTCCTCCCATCCCAACCTCAGCCCCCAGGCAGGTCCATCCCCACCAGCGAGAGGCAGCGCCCAGCTCCCTGACGCAGCCAAGCAGCCGTGTTAGTGATGCTCCTGGGAAGCATCACCATGGGAGCTGGTCCCTCTGACCCCGGAGCTGGGCACTCACCGTCTCGCCCTTGGGTCCCGCCATCCCAGGATAACCCCTCAGGCCCTGCGGTCCCTGCGGGGAAGGAAACAACAGCCGGCTTAGCTGGGAACGGCCCCAGGAGCAGCCCAGGGGGAAGCTGCAATTAGAGCAAAAGCTGGGACTGGAAATGGGCCAGTTTTGCGGAAGGTGAGGTATTTCGGTCCCCCCCGCACGCCCCTAATCCTGCAGCCCCCCACCAGGCGCCTTCCCAGCTGTCAGTTCAAGAACAGCAACAGGCCCAAACTGGTGCTGCTGGCCCCACCACGGCTCCCGGCTTCAAAGGGGTTTTGCCCTTTCCTGGACCGAAGGGCTCAGCCCGTTAATTGCTTTTCATCTTCAAAGTGCTGGGTGAGCTCAGACAGCTTTAATCCCCGCACCCCCGTGGTGAGCTGGGCACTGCACCCCCCGTTCGGGCTGGGGTGAGGGGGGCTCTCTCTACAGGAGTGGGTTGTCCACGGTAACGTGCGCTAACGAAGGCGCCGGGGCCGGGGCTGACCATGGAGGTCTCCGTTGGGATGTGGCTTTGCCACCCTCCTGGCAGCGGCTCCGTGGCTGGGAGGAGGGAGATGGATGGGATGAAGGCTTCGCTCTGGCCCCAGCAGTGGGTCCCAGGCAGGGGGAGATGCTGCTGTTCTCTCCCCGATGTCTGGGGCCAAGAGCAAGCTGGTTGCCTCCAGTCCCTGGGGCAGCCGGGGGAAGAGAAACAAAGAGAAGTGAACGCATTACCGGAGGGCCCGGGACACCTTGTTCTCCAGAGACACCAACGTCACCCTTGGAGCCCTGAGAAGGGATGGAGAGGAGAGAGGTGAGTGTTGGGGTGCAGCAGGGGTACAAACTGCCCTGAGAACCTGAGACCCTGGCACCAGGGAGGGGATGGGGACAGGTTCCCCTGCTCAGGGAGCCACCATGGGAAGACCACCCTGTCCACCCACCATCTCCCAACCCTAGACCTCCCCAGTTCCCCCAGAAGCAGGCATGCCTGGGTCCTGCTGGGAAGCTGCCAGGGAGGTCACTCACCTGCCTGCCCTGTCTGCCAGGCTCTCCAAGGGCACCAGGGCGGCCTCTGTGTCCCTAAGGGCAAAGAGGAGGATCGTGAACTTCACTGGGCAGAGCAGCAGGATTGGGGCAGCAGCCTCACCGCTGCATCACCCAGAGCCACCCTGCTTATGACACCCCAGCCTGGGGTGCCCACTGGTGATGCAGTGGAGGGCTCAGCATCCTATCGGTGACATGGTGGAGGGCTCAGCGTCCCACCAGTGCTGTGGGAGGGCTCAGCATCCCAGAGCTGGGAGGGGCTGTGGTGGGGATAGTCACCGGATTTAACCCTCTGGGCATTGCTGCTCAGGGAGCCTGGCAGCAGCACGGCTGGGGCTTTGGAACCTGGTCTTGCTCCCCGGGCACTCCCTGACAGCTCCCTTACCTTCAGTCCCTGCAGTCCCTGGGGGCCCTTGGGACCTGGTGGGCAGCTGGTCGGGCACTGGTGGGGAAGAAGAAGGGCAGGGTGAGTTGGGAAAGGACCCAGAGGCTGCAGGGAAGGACGGGCTCCCATGCTGTGTGGCAGAGCTGGGCTGTGCAGCGACACAGGGGACGCAGTGCTTGCAGCATGGTTTCACCTGGGGACCCTGCTCCTCCCCTCTCCATTGGCCCCCAGTTACCAAATGACACTGGGGCTTCATTTCAGGCTGCTCTTCCAGCGGCCGTTACCCTGCCAAGGCCTGCTGAAGGGACAAGGCAATGGCAGCTCTCACCAAGAAATCAGCGCTGCCTTCCAGTCCTTGGATGTGTCCTGGGGGGCCCTGGAGGGAAGGAGACCATCAGCAGCCGTGGTTTCATCTCGGCATTATTTTATAGGAGGGGTGAGTGTTAGACCTGGGAGGGAGGGGAGCAAGGCACGGGGTGGGAGGTGTGTGCCAAGTCCCAGCCCCAAACCCTGGGCTGAGCCCGGGTGGAAGCTTCTCCCTCCTGCAGAAGATGCTGGTGACTGGATACTCACAGGTTTCCCTGGAGGTCCTGGGGGACCCCGTGGGCCATCGGGTCCAGGGTCACCCTAGGAAAGAATAACCCCAGAAAAGGAGATTTAGGGATGGGGACGTGGCAGGTGCTGCTGGAGTTGGGATATGAAGGGGTGATGAAGCACCAGAGGTCCAGGCTGCCACAGTGGGAACTGGGGCATCCCCAGCTGTGAGATGGAAGGGGATGGATAGCACCCGGGGGCTCAGCTGTAGGCAGAACCCACCACCCCTCTGTTCCCACTATAGGACCCTCCTCTCCCACATGATGGGCTTGTCCCTGTTTACCAGAGGAGCCATGAAATGTGGTGAAGCAGATGCAGGCTGTAAAGAGGGGAGGGTTTTTTTCATGCCCCCTCCTGAGCCCTCACCTTGGGTCCCAGCACTCCCATCTCTCCAGGAAGCCCAACCTGGCCTGGAAGCCCCTTAAGGAGAAGAGAGACATTCACTGAGTGAGAGAGGTCAGGCCCCAAGACCCTCCTTTGAGCGTGCTGAGACTTGAGCTCTTCCAGCACAACCCTGAGCAGGGTCCCCCCCCAGCCCCACAAGTGTGGCACTTACAGGAGGTCCTGGCAGCGAAGGACCCTGCAACAAGAAGAAAGACATAGTTGGTCCAAATTATCCAAACCCCCAAAACTGCCAGCATCCCTGCCCTGAGCAGGGCAATGCCCACACCACCACCAAGGATGGGGATGGATCCCTGCTCTGCTCCCACCCTGCTCATGGGTGCCAGAGCCAGGAGTGGGTCCATCACCAGTACCTGCAGGAGAGGCAGATACTCACAGGGAGCCCCGGTGGCCCTGGCAGTCCAGGCTGGCCCTGATGGGACAGAAGGGGAGAGTCAGGAGCTGAAACAGGAAGGTCTGACCCCACCAAGCCCTACTCCGCTGCTGTCAGCTGCTAAAATTCAGCACTCTGTGGACCCCAGCTTCAGTGCCCCGCTTTGCCAAAAATTCCATCACCCTGTGCAGTGATGGGGCTTCTCCCAGCATGCCCAGTCCCCACTGGCTCCAGGAGGGGAAGGTGGGAGCCTGGAGCAGGTGCCCCAGAGCAGCCCCTCACTCACTTTAAGTCCTGGCCCACCGAGGGGCCCCGGCTCCCCTTTCGCTCCCGTCAGGCCCTGCAAAAGGAGAGATGGGGGGAGGTTATTGCCAGTCCCACCTTGTGACCTGGGGGCTGTGACCAGGGGTGCCATGGGGGGACAGGGGGCTGGTACTCACGTCAATGCCTGGCTTCCCTGGAGGCCTGTCTGGACCGGGGGCCCCAGGCTCCCCCTTGACACCCTTTGAAAGAGAAGAGCCATGGGGGCAGATTGGAAGGAGCTCCTCCAGAAGGGACAAGACCGTGTGGTGAGCTGCAGGGAGAGGTGGGTACTCACCGGGGACCCAGGGGCTCCAGCAGGGCCTTTGTCACCCTGGGGAAAGAGAAGAAGGGTGTAAAAAGGGGTTTGTCATCCCACAGAGCCAGGCCCAGCAGCTCAGGGGGCTCAGGACCCATGTCTCCCATCCATCTCTGCACGCCAGAGCACGATGCTGGTTCCCCCAGCACAGAAGCCAGGTCAGGTTGGAGCCAGCGTTGAGCAGAGAGGGTTGTGCTGGGGTTGTGGGAGGGCTAAAGCTGTTTGGGGTATAAACAGCACCAAAGTAACACCCTGGGGCAAGTCTTGAGAAAGGGGCTTCCTGCTGGCTCACAGATCTCCCCTCTGGGCAAGCTCCGGAGCCGTAGCCACCTGCCTGAGCCCGTGGCCACCTCACTGCCCTGCAGGCACCCGACCTCGGGGTCCTGCTCCCTACCAGCTCCCCAGCAGCTCCCCCTCCTCACTGGGCATCTCTGGGCTGATCCCTGCATCCAGCCCCCCCAAGCATCCTCCGCTGCCCGGACAGGGGTGCTCCAAGCACCCTGCACTCAAATCTTCCTGTCACTGTGCTCCCCAGAAAGCATTTCAGTTGCCATTTCCCAAGGTGGTCAGGAGGCCACGGGCTGCTGTCCCAGGGAGGTGGCTGGAGCCTGGGATGCTCTGCGGGGACTCATCCACCCCAGCCTACAAGGAGAGCAGTGTGGGAACCACACGGCACCGGCATCCCCTGCCCTTCACCCAGCCTCTGCCCCGCACAATGTCCCTCTTTGTGCGGCAGGTCCCCTCCCTCCAGCCCGCACAGGTTCCCAGCCGTGCCATACTCACGTCGATGCCGTCCGCTCCCGGCACTCCTGGGGGACCGGGGGGACCTCGCGGGCCAGGCTCTCCCGGAGGCCCTCGCTAAGGGGGGGAAGGGATGAGACCCACGTCAGGAAGGAGCAGCTGGACCCCAAGAGATGCTGGGGGGCATGGGGAGTCCAGGATGCAACACAATCATCTCCAGATTTCTGGGGTGGAGTGAGGACCCCAAGATGTCACAGCTCTGCCCCTCTCCATGGGTCCTCCACTATCCCGCAAGGGCATGGGTGGGGAACTCCAAGAAATCTCCCCACACACCAATAAAACCAGCTTCCCATCCCTTGCCTGGGTTCTACCCCATTGCCCCCTCTTGCCCTGGTGCCCACAGGGGGCAGGGCAGGGTCTTGATGGGATGATGGCAGCACTTCAAAGGCCCTTCTTGGCTTGGGGTGCAAGCCCAGCACGGGGGTTTCTAAAAGCACCAGCAGAATTTAGGTGCCCGAAGCTCTGGTATGAAATGGGGACCCCAAACCCCTCTGTGGGCACTCCCCCCCTGCTCCGGGCTGGCTCACTGCCCGCAGCATCACACAAAAGCACCATTCAGCCGGCAGCACGGGAGCTCCCCGAGCAGCCTGGCCCCAGCTTTGAGGTTTTCACAGGACTCCGCAGGAGAAGCTTTGCAAAGAAATCTCTGTTATCCTAACGGGGTGTCTGGGGGGGAAGAGACTCAGAACCTGGAGCCTGAACCCTGGTGTTCCTGGAAATGAAAAGCAGACAGGCTGGCTGGGGCCGATTGCCTGCGACTCCTCCATCCTTCCAGCTTATTTATTTTTAAGTGCAATAAATGTATGATTGTTCACGGGAAAAGGAGAGCCCCGGCTTCGCCTTGGAAGTGAATCTCGTGGTCGGGGTGGGAGCGAGCCCCCATGAATGGCACCTTTGTCCTGCCTGAAGGATTCCAAACGGTTCCTTGTTGCAAGAGCTCCCACATCCCCCTTGCTCCGAGGGGAACCTGCTCCCCTGTCCAGACCCTGCTGACACAAGTCCATGGGCATCCCGGGGGGTTGTTTTAGGAAGGCAGCTGCCCCCCACCCCCAGCTCTCCTCAGCCTGGCTGTCTGTGCTCAGGAGCATACAGGGGAAGATGTTATTTCTTTTTTCCAAAATCTTTCCTAAAAATCTGATTTTTGCAGTTGGGAGGCAGGGAGAGTTTTTCTCTTTTTGAGTGGGATCGCAGGAGGGACGCTGCCTGCCCCTCTTGCCCGAGGAGCAGAGGGCATCATCCCTTCCCCTTTCTCTGATGCATTTTCTCCTGCTCCTGGGTGAGTCCAGAGAGATCACTGGGATCCCCAGCACCTCCGCGACTGGGGTCCCTCCCTGCTGCCCCTCGGCAAGCCCCTGCGGAGCCCTGGGGCAGCAATGGGAGAGTCAGCGTCCCCCTCAGCCCGGCTCCCAGCATCCCAGCACAGCAGAAGCAAAGAAGCATTCTCTCAAGTGATGGGATGTGGAACATCTGGCAGAGTCCCCCGTTTATTCCCCAAGGGGAAAATAAAACTAAACTCGTTTTGCTAACAGGTCCCAAACTTCAAGGCAGGCAGCCCAGCCCTGTCCCTCTCCCGCCAGGCTGGAGGCAGCTTTTGGCACAGAGAGGTTCCCCAGTGGGCTGGGGGGGTCCAGGCTGGGGGCTGCTCCCACCACCCTCACAACGGGGCATTCCTGGGGAGCACAAGGGGAAGGTGCTGGGGAAATAGGCAGAAAGTCGCAAACGCTGCGAGTGAGCGCCCGTGACGGGGGGAGATGGGGACCAGCCCCTCTCCATCTCCTCTCCGTCCCCCATCCCAGCCCAGCGCAGAGCGGGCACCCAGCAGAGGACTTACAATCTGGGCCAGGCAGAGGCAGGCGGCTTGGAGCAAGAGCCAGAGCTGGAGCGCGGGGCAGCAGGAGGCCATGGCGAGGGCGAGCGGCAGCGAGTGGCGATGGCCTCGTCCCGCTGCACTCAGGTATGGCGGCTGCACTGCTGGACACCCGGGAGGAGGAGGAGGAAGGAGGAGGAGGAGGAGGAGAGGGGGGCTCATTAATATGGAGCAGTGGGATGAGGGCAGGCGGGCAGCCCCAGCCCCCCGCCCCTGCCCAGGTGAGCCAGTGGCTATTTTGGGCTGGGTGGTGGCGGAGGATCTGGCACCATAACGGGGCTGGGACAGGAGTGGGGTGAGGGTGGCGGGGGGGCTGCTGTGGGAGCATCCTGGTGAGACTCAGCCAGGACTGCCAGGGTGTCCCCTGTGATGTCCCTATCACAGTGCCTGTGCCAGTGCCACGGGGCATCGTGCTGCCCAGGGCTGGGGCTGCGGTTGCCCCCACGGCTCGTGACGGGTCAGCACTGGGAGCTCCTGACAGTCTGGGGAGGGTCCTGGGGGATTTCTGTTGTGTCTGACCCTGGCCCTCTCATCACCCCGCTGTGCCCAGCTCCCCCTCCCAGCTCGCTTTCGCTGGCAGCCGCCCCCCAGACTCACCGCTCCCCAGCTCCCAGGGAACGGAGGATGATTCATCCTGGCGATTTCTTCCTCCTCCTCCTCACGGAGGGCTCGAAGGCTCCGCAATGAGCTGCTGCAGACTGATTCATCATACTGGGGGGCGCAGTGGACCCCCCCCCCCCCCCCCAGAGTGGGTGCAGGCCAGGGATGGCAGAGCAGTGGTCCACATCCTCTCCAGTGGGCACGGGGCCATCCCAGCACATGGACCAGTTGGGACTGGTGACACACTGGGATACTCTCTGCTCCCTGTTTCTTTCTCCCCATGTCCCAGCAGGGCACAGGGAAGGCTGATGGGCTCCTGCCTTCCCCATGCTCTGGTGGGCAGCAAAAGCTGCTCCGAGCCTCGGCAGCGGCAGGGAAAAACACCAAAACTTGGCGTTTTGAGACAAAAATCCCTTTGGCTCGAGGCTGAGAGCGCCTTGTTTTCAGAGCAGCTAAATCTGGATCCCACCATTCATGGAGCCACTGGGATATTTCTGCCTGTACCCGAAGCAGATGCGTCCCAGCACCGCCACCGAACCCAGCGTCTTTCTGGGACACGAGTGTCACTTTGGGAAGAATTATGTAATTTCAAGAGTCTCCCAGGTTACTACATAGTGACATTATTTTTTTTTTCTCTCCTTTTGATGCTATTGCTCATTTGATCGCAGCTTTTCATGTGCTGCCATTTCTCAAAATCTCTCCCCAGCACCTCGGCACGGGAATATGGGGTTTGGGTGATTATCTCCCACTTTGTTTTTTAAAAGAGCCTTTTTCTCCCCCGTTAATTTTGCCGTGGGATCCAACCGGAACATTCGTCTTTGACCAGCGGTCCCCCCCACATAGCTGGGGGTGTTACTGCCCTGCTGCCCTTGGGGTCCTCCCCAGAGGAGCTGCGGGAGGATCGGGCCCAGAGTGACCAGAGCAGCCGTGTCCCACAGACCCCTCCTCCATCCCCCACCCATCAGCCCCCAGCCAGCATCTCTATAACCCCACGCAGCACCCCTAAACCCCCCGAGCCCCTCCACACAGCACCCAGTCTCTCATCAGCACCCCTGTACCCACCACGCAGCAACCCCCAGACCCCTCCTCCATCCCCCACCCATCACCCCCCAGCCAGCATCTCTATAACCCCACCCAGCACCCCTAAACCCCCCGAGCCCCTCCACCCAGCACCCAGTCTCTCATCAGCACCCCTGTACCCCCCACGCAGCCACCCCCAGACCCCCACCCAGCACCCCCGTACCCCACCTAGCACCCCACAGACAGCACCTCCAGAACCCCCAGCCCCCTTCCAGAGCCCCCGTACTCCCCCCGAGCCCCATCCAGCCCCCGTGCCCCATCCAGCCCCCCTAACTCCCCCCCAGCACCCCCAGTTCCGCCCCCATTCAGCTCCGCCCCCATTCAGCTCCGCCCCCCCCCGCCCCCGGCTCGGCCCGTCACGTGACCCTGCCCATTCATGCCTCCCCCGCGCCCGCGCCCCCGCCCCCGCTTCGCCTTCTCCGATTGGCTCCCGCGGGCACGGCCGCGCCTCAGCCAATCAACGGCCAAGGAGAGCGGCGAGGAGGGGTGGGGGGGGGGGGAAGGCCTTAAAGCGCGCGCGCTGCCGCTCATTGGCTCCTCCCTTTCTCTTCTGGTCCCGCCCACCGCCGGAAGCCGGAAGCGGCAGGTGCCCGGGACGGCGGCGCCGTGACCCGCGGGCGGGCTGCGCTGCCCCGGCCGCGCCATGACGGGCAAGTCGGTCCGCGACGTGGACCGGTACCAGGCGGTGCTGGCCAGCCTGCTGGCGGAGGAGGAGAACAAGTACTGCGCCGACTGCCAGGCTAAAGGTACCGGCGGTCCGCGCCGCTTCACGGGGGGGGGACGGCGGGGTCTGGTGGGACCGGTGGGCTCGGCCCGGAGCGGCCGTCGCCCCCTCGGTGCCGGCGTGTGGCGCGGCTCTGCCCCCTTCGCCCCGCCGCTGGCTGCCATGGGCTCCCGGGGCTCTCCGGTGCGTCCCCTCCCCGGGGGGGGGCCGAGGAAGGGGAGAGGGGGGGATCCTCCGGGAGGACGGGCCCGGTTGGACCTGGCCGGTAACGGCTCCGCGCTCCAGCTTCCCCCGCGAGCGGAGCCCCGTCCGCGGGCAGGGGCAGCGGTGCTGCCCTGAGGCCGCTGCCGGCGGTTTGGGGCTTTGCCGCACGGCCGGCGGTTTCCCTTTGGCTCGGGCAGGAGCGTGTAACGGCAAGAGCCTGAAGCGGCCCCGATCGGGCTGCCGCGGAGCTTAGCTCGGCCTCGGCCGCAGCAGGATGTGCTGGGGGAGAAACCGCTTCCGGAGCCTCGCCAACCAACCTCCTGCTCTGCAGCCCCTCGTGCGGGAAGGCAGAGGAGTAGGAAACGGCCCGGAATGTGCTTCTGGAGCTCCCCGGGTTCCTGGCCGTGCTAGGGCCTCATCACGAAAGGCAGAATGCAGTGAACCCGCAGTCGTGTGTGGGGCTGCTCACCTGTGTTGAGAGCAGCCTGGAGAGCTGGTGGTGTGTGGTTCAGGAGAGCAGCCCGGAGAGCTGGTGTTGTGTGGTTCTGGAGAGCTGGTGTTGTGTGGTTTGGGAGTGCACCCCAGCCCAGGAGGGATCTCCTCTAAGTCGGAGTGGTGATGTGAGCTGCTGGTCCTCCTTGGAGCATCCGAGAGGAGCAGCAGTGGAAGGTGCTGTGTGTAAGGAAAAGGAAGGATTTGTAACCTAACCCAACCCTGGCACCACCTTCCACTGGAGGAGTTTCATTTTTTTCACCCTGTCGTTCCTTTTCCACCTGATACTGCTTTCAGGGCATGGTGTGGCCCTTGCCTTTTGTAGATAGCAGCAGGAGGAGGGTAGAGAGGAATGTCTGAATGTCTGAATTCCAGAAGACAAAACAAATGACTCAAACAACTGTTACTTGTTCCAAGGTGATGCAGGTGCCTTTCTGTAGCTTGCCACTGTGAAAATCTTTGCTTTCCTGTAGCCAGAGAGTGAAGGTTATGCCTGTGTTTACCTAAAATCCTATCTTAATGAGCTCTTATGATGATTATGGAGATCTGAACCAGCAGCTTGTTTCCCTGATAGCTGCAATAAATGAACTTGGAACAGGGTCTGTGTTTCCGAGGCCATTGGTAAGTGGGAGACTTTGTCACCTCCATGTGACCTCTGCCAACAGCAGAGAGCACCACTGAATACCAGGAAGTATGGTGCTGTCAAGTTTTGCTTTCAGTCCTGCTCCAAAAGCCCCCAAACAGCAGTAAGCTCATCGTACCCCCCTGCCTTACCTTGGAGATGGCCTGTTTTCAGATGTTTCACACCTGCCTTTGCTTGACTGTTGTATTTTGAACGTGCCTGTTGTTGGCAGAGAGCAGAATATTCCTCTCCCTTGCAAATCACTTATCTCTTGGCTCCTAATGCCAGTGCCGAGGGCAAAAATAGCTGCCTTATCTTGTCTTTCGAGGCATGAGGCAGTAATGTATGCGCTGGGGAAACAAATTCTCCTACCAGTTCCAGGTTTCTTGTCTTGGTGTGATTATTTAGCACCTCCTGCTCATCGTACACCCCCGCGATGCAGTGTTGCACTGAGTTACGTGTAGAGGTCCCAGTGTATGGCCCCAGCATTGCCACCCGAGCTGGACGCTGCTCGTGCTGGGGAAGGCAGGTGGCACTGGGTGTGAAGAGCAGGCTCCTGTGGTACTGGGTTATCTGGGGAAATAATTATCCGGTCTACTGATGAGATTCACAGAGATGTGAAATCCCTTTCCCGAGGGCAACACGCGGAGTCTGTGGCCTCGGGAGGTGTGTGTGTGCGGTGAGCTCTCCAGACAGGCATCTCCCTGGGAGCTGGTGCCAGTCAAAGCATCGTACTGGGCTGTGCTTCGGGTGCTGTGGCTGGATGTGGAGTTCTCCCACTGCAGCTGGTTTGCAGACGTGGTGAGAAGGGCCTGATGTTCTTCCTGCTGCTGAAAGGGCTGACAGTGTTCTGCTTTGTGCACAGCAGCGAGCCCCAGGTGTGCTTGTGAGGGGTGAAGGACACGGTTTGAGATGTGGCTTCTTAACTAAAACTCTCAGCCAGTCTGTGCTAACGAGAGGCCACGTGGGCTTTGCCAGCTCCAGATGGCTTCCCTCAACATCTCCAGTGCAACCTGGAGGAAGAGCTGCTTTTCTGTGCAGCTGATGGTTGCTGTGGTTTTAGCTGCTGGCAAGTTGAGGCACCCAAAGAACAACCTTGTGTACGGTTCTGGGAACAGGAGTTTGCCAAGTCATGGATGAAATCTGGTCACTTGGTAAATGATGTTGTGGTGGTGGCAGGGGCAGGTGGTGCTTATGGCAGCTCCCTCCTTTGTCAGCTCATGTTCAACATTATGGAACACCAGGGAGGTGCTGGAGGAGGCCTCATCCACGGAGATATTCAAGGTCAGGCTTCATGAGGCTCTGAGCACCCTGCTCTAGTTGAGGATGTCCCAGCTCACTGCAGGGGGGTTGGACTCAATGGACTTCGGAGGTCCCTTCCACCCCGGGACATTCTATGATCATAAGGATTTTTGCAGGAGTTGAAGGCAGAGTAAGAACCTGTCAGCTCATAGAACACCTATCGAGACACTTTGAGAATAAAAACACTGGCTTTGGACCATCTGGTTTTATGCTGAAGTCACTGGATTTTGTAGTGGTTTGGCGCTTGATCTGAGCATTTCGGAGCTCGCATGACACATAGGCAGAGACTGTGCAGATGCCACCCACACTTCCATTATTCCTGTTCCCAGTGACCTAGCTACTTGCTGGCTTTCGTTACTGTATTTTTTTTTCACTTCTATGTACAGGAGATTACCTGGTAGTGGGAGCTGCAGCGCTCCTGCGTACCCACTTCATCTCCTGCTCAACAGAAATTCTCAGTGTTAGGGTAAAAGTCTCACTTCAGGAGCATCAACTCTTTGATGTTGGCTTCTGGTTGGGCCCTGCACTCAGGGACCAGTACAGCAAATGTGCTCTGTGCTGGTAAACAGTTGGGTATCTTCCATCTCTTCTGCTCTCAAGGTGATTGCTTAAAGAGAAGGTTGTGTTCTTGTTATTACTCTCCATCAGATTGTGCATACAAGTTCCCAATGTGCTTCTTTAAGTGTGATGATGGGGGATGGGGGGGAATGGGGGGGGACAAATTTCTCCAATACGTTCTCCTTCCCTCATGTCTGGGATTCAGTTAACTTCCATGGGGCACATCACTCTTCCCAGGGCATTTCTTCTGAGGAGCTGTTGGAGACAGTGGTGGCTTCACACGCTCTCTGTGTAACTCTTCTGTACGAGCTAGACAGATGAGCCTGAACGGAGAGCTGCAGAAGCATGATCCTGGTGGCTTCTCTTTGGATTAATGTCTTTATATCAGCTCATGATGTCCTGGGTCTAAGCTGTTGGAGGCGGGGCAGGGTAGGGTGTGGGGAGGACAAGTTTACTGGGAAAGAAACCTTGTGGTGGTTTTTTGCTTCTGCAACAACAAACACTTGCAGTGGTTAGAGGGTCTTGTTTTGGAGGAAGTTGGGTGAGATCTTTCTCCTCCTTCTTCCTCTTTGCACTGCAGGCTTTCTGCCCAAAGTGACTGTGGGTGAACTGGGTGATCTGATCAAAAGTGGGTGGGCAGACAGCGAGACATCCTGTGCCAAAGCAGAGTGCATCTGAACTGCTTTCAGGCAGTGGGGCTTGGGAGCGACAATTGACGTGCATGTGAGAGGTCTTCATTACCTGATCAAACCAGGACTCGGGAGCTCAGGGGCAGCCTTTCAGGGCATCATCTGGCAGAGTTAGGCACAAACAGAAGGGCAGATTTCCTCTCCAGTGCTGTTGAAGGCCACTCGTCTCAGTGGTGTTCATGTGGAGCTCTGAATGCTCTCACAACACTGGTGTCAGTGACCAGAAGCAGGGATCCAGCAGCACTGCCTGGCGTGGCTAAGGTGGGAGGGTGGCTGCCTTTGCTAAAAGCTGGGGTGATGGGTTATCATAATCCTCTTTTTGAAGACCTTTGCTGTATGAATCGCTTGGATGAAACGCCTTCAAAGAGAAGCTGTTGATGAGCGAGTGGGATCTCTTCTGCCAGGATGTTTCTCGTGGTGAAGGGCCTTCTGAGGGCAGTTGGGTTGTTGTCGTGGATTCATGTGTGTGAGTGTGACTGTCAAGCAGCCTGACCATAGTGAGTACTGGTCAGAAGACACTGCTGAACAACAGAATGAGTCTGGAGGCTGAAATTGCAACATAGATGGAGGGATGTGGTGTAATCCATGCAAGTTGGACTTGACCTGAGTGTTCAGATGTCTTCCAGTAAATGGAAATGCGTTGAGTAACACTTGCTCTAACTGGACTCTTCTGTGCCTTTCTGGCTCTAAAGCTCTGTGCTGAACTTGTGTAATGTACAGCTAATTCTGTCTGATTCTCTCCTTCTCCCAAACTCTTCCCCCCCACTCTTCCAGTCCCATCTACCCAGCAGGCGCCTCGGATCCGGTTGCGCTGACGTCCGAACAGCAGGTTCCTCCGCAGGGAACACCAGCAAGGACTGCTCTGTCCAGCAGTTAAGGTTGCCCTGTGCTCCTCCTGGTTTGTCTGACTCTTCCCTTCCTCCCCTGTGTCTTGTGAGAGCTGTGGGTTCCATGCTCAAATCAGCCCCTTCTAACGTCAGTGGTTAGACGGGGAACTGTTTGATGCGGAACACAAGCTCAGATCGAATTCTTCAAGTGGTGTTTTCTGAAAGAGGGGTAGAACTTGGGAAATACCCACTGAGATTAAAGAAGAAGGTTAAATACTGGGTGGGGAGCAGGAAGAGCAGGGTAAAAAGCTTGGGGCTAGAGCAGGTGCAGTTAAGGAAGGATGACTTCCGGTGCAATGGGGGAGTGAGTTAATTACAGTTGGTTTAGTCCAGCCAAATGAGTATTAATATAAGACATGTTGCTAATACTCAACAAAAATCTGTTGACTCAACTCCTCCATCAGCAGACTATTGACTCGCAGCTGAATTTCCTTTGCAGTAAAAGCCATATGAAGAGTAACTTTTGAAATAGCTGCCTGTGCTGAAGGAATGATCATTCTGGGAGAGCAGAGCAGTGGGTAGTGATGCGTATACTGTTCTCCTGCAGTGGGCTTCAAAACCCAAAGCAGCAGGGCTAAAGCTGTGCAGTATGCCTTAAAAAAACTCAAAAATCTTGTTTGAGGAAAAAGCTCAGTCTTATGTAATGGAAGCTTGCCAGAGGGGGGGCTTGTGGCTTTCTATACTCATTTTAATTCCTAGCTGCAGTCATAATATTCTGCAGGTACCTTAATGAGCGCTGCGTTCTCTGCTGCTTTTGAACTGTTCTGCTCTTTGAAAGTCAGGCCTCAAAGGGTTAGTTTTGTGCATAATCTTGTGCACCTTGAAACTGCGGTCAGTTCTGGGCCCCTCACTCCCAGAAGGACACTGGGGGGCTGGAGCGTGGCTAGAGAAGGGCAGCGGAGCTGGGGAAGGGGCTGGAGCACAAGGGTGGTGAGGAGCAGCTGAGGGACCTGGGCTTGTTCAACCTGGAGAGAAGGAGACTCAGGGGAGACCTTCTGGCTCTGGACAGCTCCTTGAGAGGAGGTTGGAGCCAGGGGGGTCGGGCTCCCAAGGAGCAAGCAACAGGACAAGAGGAACTGGCCTCAGGTTGCACCAAGGGAGGTTTAGGTTGGAGCTGAGGATCTTGTCCTTAGAGTTGCAGGAAGATGGCCTTTCAGCAGAGATACGCAGAGCTCTGAGTCACATACACGGGTGCACGTCTGCCAGAAAGAGATAACAGAGATAATCCCCCAAGCAGAGGGCACCTCATCAAGCCATGTCAGCTTTAAGAGCGGTGTTCTTCTCTACCGGCTGTATTGACCCCCCTGTGAGATGGAGAGGGGCTGTATGGCGAAGGGTGTAAATTAAGGGTCCAAAACAACCATGTGACATTTTCTGAGCATAGCTTCAACTTTAGTAAAAGTTTGTTCCTATAGTAACTGCTGGAAGGATTACATAAGGCATCAAAAACGCTCCGAACTGGTGTGCCAGCCTCTCCAGAAAATGCCTCTGCACTTGAAAGGCAATTCATCTTTCAAAATGCAAGTAGGTTATCAAAACCAACTAGAGAATCAAGAATAGCTTCAGTGTCTCCTTCAGGTTGATCCAGAATAGCGATCACTGTGCGTGTCCCGGGAAATCTGGGACAAAGTTTGAGCTTTTAAGGGAAACTGTCTTAGAGCAAAGCTTCCCCTGACTGCGAAGCTGGATTTACCTGTGCTACAATCGGACCTTCGGTGCCTTCTTAAACTGCTTACCTCTATTTTTGGGAGAAGGTGCCATTCCTTGCTGGCCAGGTTATGCCCTTTCCTTATGAATGTCAAGTAGTTCTTGGTAACTGAGAGATACCAAATAGTTCATATCTAGCTCTGGATAATGAAGAGGTTCTCGATCAAGCAAAATATGGCCCAGGAGCTGAGACTCCTTCCTCTGTTAGGAGCTGTTTTAAGGACTTTGGCTTCTGTATATCTCCACGACTCAAATGAGATTGGAGCATAAGGTCTAAATATTTTTAATGTGCAACAAAAAATTAAAGACGTCTCATAAGGGATTTGATAGTGGAGAAATTCGAAGTTGAATTTTGACGGTGTAAAATAGGAGTGATTTTGTGCGTTTCCATCCTGCTGCTCTGTTTACCTGTGCATTTGGGCACAGGGATGGTGTTTGCCTACTAGCTAAATTTTTTTGCTTTTCATAGAAATTCAGGCCTCCCTGAAATCTGCCTGTACCCAGCAGCCCCTGGGACTGACGAGTGTGTGGGTTTGCTCAAAACCTGCTGACCACTGTGGATTGTGGGAGCGAGGTTTGTACCTTGAGGCTGTTGCCATCAGTGACCTTCGCCAGTCATGGATTCTTATAGCATCTGCTGGAAATTGTCACTTGCACAGTTTATTTACTGAAGTAATAAACATGGCTTTCTGAAACAGCAGGAAGAACCCACCCTGCTGTTCACAGCATCGCTTTTAATTTCCTCCACCTCCCTCCGTCTGCGGTTGTATCATCACAGTGCTGCTTCAATGAGCAAGATGGTTGCACCGATAAGGTGTGCTGAAGGCAGCTGCTGCAAGCTTCCTGCTACTCCAAGTTAGACCAAATGCTGCTGTGAGCTGCCTTCGAGGTCACCGAGCACTCAAATGTTCCCCATTTCTGGTAAACTGTAGAAGGTTCAAAGCTTGTTGCTGAGAGGAGATAGAGCCAGCGCCAGTCAACTTGATCTGGCTTGGCCAGTTGGGTACCCGTACCAAACGTGAGGGTTTGGGGAAGGAGAGACTATACTGGTTGCTCCTAAAACAGGTTTTTAAGACAAAGCTCCAGGCTGTTGTTGGAAACAGTGTTCTCAGCCCCTGTAGATGCCTCTGGCTCTTCCTTTTTCCTGCAAAGAGCAGTTAAAGCCTCCAATTCCTGCAGCAATTTTTTTACTGAGAGGGAGAAAAAACAAACCCCAGACAAAGAAAAACCCTGAAAAGAGCCCTTTCTTCTTTCAAAGGATGGCATAAAGTTGAATGTTTACCCACTAAACTACTTCATAGGCATGTATCTGTACTGAACTCCCTTGCTACAGAGCTTTTGGATTTAGTATCCCTGTGTCACTGGTTTCCAGTGGCTTCCTGAAACCTACACAGAGGGCTGAGTCTGGTACTAAATCTGAGCTGGGTCCATGAATCCTGCATCAGGACTTGTGCTCAGGCCAGTAACTACCTAGCCTGTGTTAATAGCTAAATGGCATAATTTGGAGGTCTTGAAGCTGGGCTTAACTGGGCTTTTTACTCACCAGCTGAGTTTACCTTGTTTCCCCAAACTCATCCAAACACTTGACTGTGGGACAGACATTGACAGCAAAGAGCAGAGGAAGTTGTTTTGTAAGACAGCCTTTGTCAGAGCTTTTCTATGAGTGGAATGAATTTCAGTAACTCGTGAAGTAATCTCTTTCCAGAATAAGGAAACCACAAGTCAAAGGAAGCCCTGGGATCCGCGGCTATTTCCTCATTTGGCTCTGCAGAAAGTAGGGCTTTTCAGCTTTGAGAAATTCCCAAGCACTGGCGAAGGCTCCTACGGGAGGGTGTGGATGTCATCTCGCAGGGATCACCCAGCTCCGAGGAGCATTTCCCCCATCCCTGTCCCCGCGAGCGCTGCGGCGATGGGTGCGTGATGCCGTAGCCTGACACGCGTCGCGCTGTCAGCCAGGATCGATGGGCTGCACGGGCACATCTGCTTACAGCTGGGCTTTTGCTGGAGCACTGGCAGGCAGGGAGCCTGCGAAGGCAAATCATTGTTTGCACCAAGAATATTTCATCAGGCTTTGAATAGCGAGGCGCTCTCCTTCCTGTTGATGAAAACATCTATTTTTTTTTTTCCCTGACCCACCCACCCTCCCCCCCTCAAAAGAGCAGTGGCTTTGCAGCCAGCTTCTGTTTTATTTTTAAACGCCTTCTGGAGGGTTATTACTGAAGAAATTTGCATGAATAGCTTGAGCCAAAACCTAAAGCCTGAGGAGTGAATCCCCTTGGAATCCCTTGATTAAAACCACTCAAGGGTGTGAACTTTCAGTGGGTGACTGAGACATGGTGTGGACCAGCCAGGCTGTGCTGGGGTTTTAGAGGGAATTGGGAGCCTTCAGTAAGGGCAGATCATTTGGGCAGGCTTTATAGGCATTAATGATGCTAGCTTAGGTGCTAACTTGAGCTGCTATGACCAGCTTGGTATGTGGTGTTTATTTTGACAGGCTGGGATATAAAACAAGCTGTGAAAGGGTCTCCTGGAAGCAACGACTGGGCAGCTGAGCTTGCACGTAGCTTTCTAGGTTCTGTTGGGTGATGAGTGTATTGCTGAGCAAGGATGCACCAAGCGGTCAGGGCAGCTTTCTGAAATGAAAACTCGACTGAGCATTAGATGCTCCTAAGTTTGTGATCTTGCAGCCACTGCCGGGCTACGAATAAATCCCAAGGTGGTCTGATCTAACCTTAATATTGTGCCAGAACTGAGTCGATAGCTGGGCTCTTAAGCCTGTTTTGATTTTTTTCACTCAAAACTGTAATTTTCTGTAATCCTGCGTTCACCTGCAGGTGGTTGGTGCTATCCAGGGAGGATCTGTGCCCTCGGGAGGTGATGTGCAGGGGCACAAGATGCTTGATCAGAACAAGCCGTGCTCACCTCGGGGTAGAGCCAAGTAGCTTGCTTACAGTAGCTGTTAAAAATCAGCCACAGTACTGAAAGGGAAGCAGCTGCAGCATCAGGCTCGCATGTCTGATACCGGTTGGCAGTGCAGCCAGCTCCCAGTTTTGCATATGGGAAGCGAGGTTTTCCTTTCGGGCTGGCGCTCCGGAGCCAGCTGGTGACTGCGGGGACGCCAGCCCCGCGGGGAACCATTTCTATAACCTTAGTGAGAATATTCACACGAGGACCGGTGTCTTCCTAGCAGTTTAACAAGCTAAACCTTGCTGTTGGCCTTGTCCTGAAACCTGCTTATAAGTTCCCCTGCTGGAGCTCGGGGGGTGGGCGCCAAGGCCGCGAGGGCAGGCAGAGCCCCAGTGGTACTGATAAATTCTGCTGCGGTGGGCTCTGCTCTGCCTCGCCAATATAAAACCAACTTTCTCTGGAGAAAGTTTCGCCCTTCGCTTCTGCTTGAGGGGGTTTTTGCCCCTTCTGTTGGCGCTCGGTCGCTGCGGCTTCCGTGCGGCCTTCGGCTCGCTTTGGTTTTGGGGAAGTGGTGCTGAGTGTGAAGGAAATGGCATCTGCCGGTACCACCTGGGGCCTGCTGCCAGGCAGTCGCCTGGAGAATGGCATGTGAAGCTGGGGAAATGACTGGGCAAAGGTCTCCCCGGCCAGCCCTTTACTGCTCACTTCCTCCTGTGGCTCCTAACGTCAGCTCCTTCGTCGTGGCCTCCGAAGAGGGAAGTGGGAGCCTTGCTGACGCTTGCAGTGAGACCCGTCAGCCTTGCCCACAAAAATAAGTGCTTTACACAAAGTGAAATGGTAAAAACACTGTCCTGGCTTCATGGTTGGAGGCGTTAGATACTAGGAAAGCAGAGGGGCTCGTAGGAATGTGTGTTTGGCCTGGTACCCCTGCACGTGGCAGCTGAGCCAACCGAAGTGGGGCATCTGGGCTTTGGCCCGGCGCTTCCTTGGTGGCAGCTTGCTTGGGACAGGACATCTTGTGTAGGAAACCCTCATTTTCAGGGGGAAAAAAACCCAACCTGTCATGTTGCTCACTGCCCAAGGCACCAATTTTAGTGAGCATGAAGTTATTTGGAGTTGGATTCTGCTGGATGGATTTCGTTCACCTCGCATCACCGTGGCCAGGCCATGGTTCTGCTCAGCCCTGATGGTTGAAGCAGCAGCTCCTGCCCTGTCGTGTTGCACCTTCCTGTTGATGCTTCACTGCTGTCGAGGCAAATGGTTCCCTCCTGCAGCGGATTATCTCGCAGGAGCTTTTCACTCTGGAGGGGCGTAGCCGTGTCTTGTTCCTCTTTATCGGCATGTTGGTAGAATACAGGGCTGTGTGCCTAGGCTGAAGTGATATCCAAAAGCATGGGGTGCTCAGATCCAGGGCTCAAATCCATGTGCCTTGCAGGTCCCTGGAGCTGGCTGTAGGCTTCAGGCAGCATTTCAGAGAACGACCCAAGTATCCTGCTTGTGTGGCTCTGGAGTCGCCACGGGGTCAGAGCAGACTGCTGGGATCACCCATCCTTCTCCTGTCTCTGGCCAAAAATGGCTCTGTCCCCAGGCTTCTGGCATATCTCTAGTCTGTTGATCTGAAGCCTTTTATTTTTTTTTTAATGGTACTTGTTGGCACGACAAGGACGCCCAAACCCTGCCTGGAAGTGAGGAGAACTTGGTTGTATAATATGTGAAATCACCCAACCAAATGCTGGCTGATAGGAGGAGTTTTTGAAAGCCTTAAACATGACTTAAAAAAAACCCCAAACTGGCATGGTGAAGCTGCTTCAGTACTGGGGTCTTCCAGAGCTGGGAGGTAGGGGTGCATCAGGTGTCATTCCTGTACTCAGCCTGTGCCATTTCAGACCCTGCCTCTCAGATGAGGGGTCACTAAAGCAGGATGGGTGTAACAGTCCGTGCCACTGAGTCATTCCCTTGTGTGGCATCACAGGGTAGGAGGCTGCAGCGCCTTGAGCTCGTACATGTGACAAACCAGTGAGCTGATTACTACAGCCCTGATGGAGTATCTGTCTGACTGATAATCCTTTTAGTCCTATAAAGGCTAAATATATCTAGAGTTTAAATCTAACCTTGAATCTCATGCTTAATCCTGCTGGCAGCCTCATGTTACAGCCTTCAGGGTATATCTGGGAGGAAACTCCACAAATAAAACAGAAGATTCCAGGTTTTCTGGCTTCCCCTGGGTGTGCTGCAGGTGTAACACTGAAACAAGCCTTTTATTCCCATGCCATGCTTTGGAACTGACACTTAGGGGCTGTCAAAAGTGTGGGTCCTCGCTTTGATGGGTTGAGTCCTAAACTTTGGTAGGTGCAATAAAGGAGCTGAGGTATAGACAAGAGTATGCTTCTGCTGAGGTCTTCACCAAGAGCTGTTCCTAAGCTGGGACGTGACTTTCATCAGCATCATTAAATTAGTGTCATTCTCAAGGGCCACTCTTCTAGTACTGAAGCAGAAGGCAACAGCAGGACAGGCCAGGAGACTTAAAGGCTTTTTAAAAATCCTACCATGAGTTCATTGACATAGGTACTGGAGGTGAGGCAGGAGGTGTGTGCCTGTGCTCTGGAAGGAACCCTGAGCCCCTTATTGCTTTAGCAGTGCGAATCCCTCGGGATACTCCAGACTTTCCCAGTAAACAGGAATTAAACCGTTAACCATCTAGCAAATCTAGGAGAGACAAATTGAGTGCTGCTTTTTTAGGGCTTTGAAATTACACTTTCCCCCTCTTCCCCCTCCCACCTCAGTCTCATTAGCTTTGAGGCTTGCTATTTTAACTTTGGCAAGAAAAGATTGAATAGCTCATCAGAACAATGCCTGTAATGCCTATAAAAAGGGCTAGCAAACTTGACTGGGGACTCTTGGGTCCCTGATTCAGGATGTGGCTTCGCTGTGGCTCTTCGGCCAGTAGCCATGGACAGTGGTGTGCAGCCCGTGGCAGAAGCTGGCCCGTGGCTGGCTGGCAGCTTCAGCCAGGTGATGTAGTGTTCAAACCTGCTTGTCTTGCATGTCAGGAATACTTCCCAAGCTGGTCTTCCCTCTGTGGGACCAAGGGTGTTGATGGCCAGGGTCTGTTGGCCCTGGCTGGGCAGGTGGGCTGCACGTGGTGGCAGTGCCTGTGGACCTCTGCTGTTCCCTGGGTAACACATTTTGCTGGGTTTCCTTCAGAGAACTGTTTGCAGTGAGTAAAACTAAGCTTGTTAACCTCTCCCTTGTGGTTTTTCTGGTTTGTTGTTCCCCTGGCATGATCTCCCTTCTACACCTTGGAGCTCTCCTGCCTGCAAGCCGCATGCAAACCTTCAATCTGATCAGAGACACAGAAACTGCGAGTGAACTGTTAATGGTTCTCATAAAGGAAGGATTTTAACCTGGGGGGCTGCCCCTGGCCCTACTTTTTTGGTGGCCAAAGCTGTGGTGCTTTGTGCTGCTCTTGGCTGTAGCTTCCTGCATAAAGCTACCGGCGGATTTGATGATGCAGTGCCTGTGTCAAACTGAGCATCTCATGCTGCTTTTCCTAGAGCAGCAGTGAATATTCTGGAGCCATTTCCACTGCAGAAGGTTTTCTGAGAGGTTCTCCCTTCCTAAAGCAGGATCACAGACTTCTATTGATGTGACTGTTACATCAGTTTAAGCAAGATGAAATTGGGGTTTGGTAGTGTCTTGGGTTGCTTGAATGCCTATTTTTCTTCCCTCCTTCTCTTAGAGTTGTTTGTCATGCATTAGAACTCTCAAGATGGAAGAGGGAGGCAATAAATTACTAGCTCGAAGTATCACGAATGGGAGACAACCTTTAAGCATTCTGCTGATGTTCAGTTCCAATTTCTAATCTGGATGAAAATGCAAACGCCTCAGTCCCAGTTCACTTGGTACAGTTTCTCAGTTGCTCAAGGCAACTCCAGGTCGACTTGACGGTGTGTAACACTTGTGTCTTTGCAGGGCCACGATGGGCATCCTGGAACATTGGTGTATTCATCTGTATTCGTTGTGCTGGGATCCACAGGAACCTCGGAGTTCACATATCCAGGGTAAAATCCGTCAACCTCGACCAGTGGACACAAGAACAGATACAGGTAACAGGACTGGCACGTGAACAGTGGGTGTTCTGTGAGCAGGGCTTTGGCAGCTGGGAAGCAAATGAAGTTTGAGTAGGCCAAAGGTGTGGGAAGTGAGGCAGGAAGGAGAGAGCAAGCTAGGTCAGACTGGGAGGGCCAAACATCCTAACTTCAAGATCAGCAAACCTCAGAGGATGAAGACAAATGCTCTGAGTTTTCCAGAGGTACCTGTGCTCTGGAGCTGCTGCTCGCATCCTCTCCTTGAGGTTTCCAGAAGTCAAATCCTGGACTTACAGAGTGACTTTAAGTTGCTTGTGATATTTATCTTGCCTTTGAATAAATATTGTTCTGTGGTGTTTAGGATTGGCTCATTTTAGGGGGAGGGGGGAATATCACATCAGCTACAATCGGGGATTCCCAGCTAGTAGGCTCGCACCTAAAGCCTGGAGAGTGGCTTTCAGGTACAGAACAGACTTCAAAGGCCTAAATGTGCCTTCTAGTTAACACAGGTAGACTCCTGGTAGCCTGGCACGCTGGTGTGTGTGAGAGCTTTAATGCCTGCGAAACAAATGGTTGAAGAATTCTCTTTGAATTGCAGTGCATGCAAGAGATGGGCAACGGAAAAGCAAATCGTCTTTATGAAGCCTACCTGCCAGAGAACTTCAGGCGACCTCAGACAGATCAGCATCCTTTCTTCCTTCGCTGCTGGGGAAACACAGAGCCTTTTCATCTTGTTGCTTTGTAGCTGCCCTCCTCGCAGAGAAGGCTTAACTCCGTGTGCCTGGGCATCAGCTGTGAGGAGGAGTTCCTAGCTGGGCACCCTCCGAGCATTGCTTTGCCCACAGGCTGCTCGCTTCCAGAAGGAAGGGGAGAGCTAAAAGGTTGGCTGCTGAGCTCTGAGGGTGGGCAGCTGGAACACCGGTGTCACAACCTGCAGCTATTGCACCAGGTGCACTTTAGAGTCTGTGGCAATAGGAGAGGTTGACTTCCAGAAGGGCTGAGCATTTAAAATTCTCAGTGGAGGTGGATAAAATTTCACGTCTGAAAAATGAAGCTGTTGCTTCTGTGGGAGGGTTTCTAGATGCAGAGTGCAATGGGGTCTCGTGGTGTGAACATAAAGAAACCCAGGAGCATCTCCAGCATCACTTTTGTCTTAAGCTGTTGGCTGAAGTGCTTTTGTACGTGCAGGATCCACTTCTCTGACCACTGGTGTGATTTGTGCTAATGACATGTGTATCTACTTCAACCATCACTTCAGAGCAAACATCAGTGCAGAAAATACGCTAGGAATTTCAGCCCTGATTTAATGAACCTTTTATAGCACCATCATGCTTGGAATAACCCAAGGGCAAAAATTGAGTAGGTAAAGTAGTTGGATCCAAATACTAAATTATTTTGAGAGCTACTCTTTAAACAGATGTCGGTTTGGTTACAGCCTGTACCTTGTATCCACATGTCAAATAATACCACCTAAGTCGTTTGTCTTTAACGAGCTGCTCGCAGAGCTGTGGAGAGCTTCATTCGGGATAAATATGAAAAGAAGAAATACATGGACCGAAGCATCGACATCAGTGCATTTAGGGTTAGTGTCTCCTCACTTCTCCAGGAGCTTGGATGCATGTGGAGATCGAAGTGTGTGTCTGTCTTATGAGTAAGCAGTGACTGCATGGAAATAGGTGGTGGAAATGTTTCCTCTTAGTGACTAATCTCTCATCCAAGGCTGATTGCATTCCGTTGTTCTGGAGAAAGCATTTAAATTGGAGGGTACCTTTTAAGGGCCATCTTGTCATCTCCTTGCTCAATGCGGGATTGGCTTCGAGTCTAGAATGTCTTCATCTGTGTCTTTGAGGCTTTTTTTAGATGAGTAACAGCATCACGTAAAGCTCTGTATGGACTTTCTCTTGGTATGACGACACGAGTTCTGATCCTCATGTCAGTGGCTGTTTCCTTACAGAAAGAAAAGGATGACAAATGGAAAAGGAGTAATGAGGCAGTGTCAGAGAGAAAACTGGAACCCATCATCTTTGAGAAGGTGAAAATGGTAAGACCAAAGGCATGACCATGGATCAATTGTAAAGACTTCTCAAGCAGAGCAGAGGTAAACCAGCTTGCTATGGAAGCATTTTTCCTGGCCTCAGTCATAGCAGTGGCTGCACTGAGTCACACTAATGGTAGTAGCTTGTTTTCCTCTGCTCAGTCTGACACTACGCAGATGTGCTCTGCCTCGCAACGCAGAGCAGATTGGAATCCAGCTACTCCCTGCTTGGCTCTCCAGCTTGAGCTGTTACTTCTTCCTAGTTTAGAGCGTGGTTAATTTGACAGTGGGTTCCAATAATGGGTCAATAAAACAACTACGTAATATTCAGTCTGAAACTCTGTTCACTCTGGAAGCACTTCTGCCCACTGGGGGGGAGGGAGATTTTAAGGGTTATTCTGTCATTAAAACCTCTAATGTATGGAAGTAAAATCAAACTTTGAACAAGACCTCTGGTGTTCTTTTTCCCTAGCCTCAAAAGAAAGAAGAAACACAGCAGTCTAGAAAAAGTTCTCCTAAATCTACTGAACCAGTAATGGACTTGCTAGGCCTTGGTAAGAGCCTTTCCAGCCCTATTGCACTCATAGCAGTGACCCTATAACTCTGTCTAAAAGCTCTTCATGAGCTTTTAGTGCTTATTTTCCATGTCAAGTGAACAGTAGCTGATAGGAATTCTGGAGTGTTTTGCTTAAACTGCTCCAGTGCAACTCAAGCACAATGCTCAGCACTGCAGCAGAAAGTTGTTGTGTATGATTTCCTTCATGCTGGAGCAGTGCTGGTGCCTGTAGCTTTGCAGGAGCATCTGTAGTGGTCCCCAAACCACTCCCTGTGGCTCCTGGCTTCTCTGAGGTTAATAGGACAGATATGGCACAGGGCATGGCCTTGGTCCTCTGAGCCAGCTCCTTATTGGCACCCAAAGGACAAGCGAAGAGCTGGTGTAACGTCTGTTGGCTGAAGTAGGTTCCAGGTCAGGTCACTGGGTTGGGTGCCATATGTGCAAACTGCTCAACTGGCAAGGAGGCTGCTCCTCGGCCCGAGGCCATCTGTGCAAACATCACAGCTCTGTCTCTCCCAGACGCTCCTGTGACCACCACCATCACAAACGGCAGGCCTAGCAGCTTAGAGAAGGATCTGGATCTTTTTGCCTCGGTGGGATCACACTCTGACTCCAGGAAGGTAAGCAGGGAACAGCAGTGCTTGGCAAAGCCCGCTCAGATGCTTGAATGAGATGATCTGTGTCTTTCCCCAGTGCTGAAGGCGGCTCTTGCCCTCGTGCTGTCTCTGTCTCAGGTCACTGGCTCTATGCCGACATCTGGAAGTGCTGGGTCTGTTCCTGAAAACCTGAACCTCTTCCCTGAGCCGGGAGGCAAAGGGGAGGAGGTGGGGAAGAAGCAGCTCTCTAAAGACTCCATCCTCTCCTTGTACGGCTCTCAAACGCCTCAGCTGCCCGCGCAAGGTAACGGAGCTCAGAATAGAGCTGTTGAGAGGCAGAACGCTAATTCGGAGTGGGCGGGCTGTCCTGATGGCTGACAGGCAAAGACGTGGGCACGCGGGTGGCTCCTGCTCGAGATCTGGTGAGAAGCATAATGAGCAGCTTAGCCTGGGTGTCACGGCCGAGTGAGGGTTGTGATACTGTCTGATTGGCGGGTTGGCATTCCAGCCTCCGACAAGGAATGCCACGCTTCTTCCCTTCATCTCCTTGCCTTTTCCTAGGAGCGATGTTCATGGCCCCAGCTCAGATGGCCTATCCTGCTGCAGCGTATACTGGCTTCCCGGGAGTAGCCCCCTCCAGCAGCATGATGGGAGGCATGATGGCCCCGTCGGTGGGAATGATGGCCCAGGCTGGAGCTGCAGGGATGGTGACTCCCATGGCCATACCAGCTGGGTACGTGGGTAACGTGCAGGCAGCTGTCATCGGTGTCCCCAACGGGATGATGGCTGCGCAGCAGGCTGGCTACGTAGCTGGCATGGCAGCAGTTCCCCAGCCCGTCTACGGCGTGCAGTCAGCACAGCAGCTTCAGTGGAACATCACTCAGGTGAGGTGGGATCTTCTGCTGATCCAAAGGTGGATGGAGGGAGGGGGAGGCAAATTAATTAGCATGTTACCAGGAGGCTTCAGTGCTTTCAGAGCCTGGCTCCTGGGGTTGGGTGAGGGCTGCTGACACCTCAGGCAGAGGAGTGACATGTTCTGAGGTCTCAGTGCCAGGTGGAGAACAAAGATTGGAGCAACATCAGCTAAAAGGAAAAACCCCTCAGCTTGCTAGATGGATGTGCACCTGAGAAGCCAGTGACTTCTGTTCACTGTAACTCTTTGGAAGAACTTGCTTAAGCCTTTAATATGTTGGGGAGCAAGAGTTTTACCTTCAACTGCTGTGGGCCAGCAGTCTCCTTGACGTGGCCTTGACTTCTCTCATCTTCCCTTTGCAGATGACCCAGCAGATGGCTGGGATGAACTTCTATGGAGCTAATGGCATGATGGGATATGGACAGTCAATGGGTGGAGGAGGTGCCCAGGGAAGCAATCAGTCCCTCAGCACTCAGATGTGGAAATGATCCCTTGCGTCGTGACCGTTTTTGCCTTCTGTTCTGTTCTTCAAAACTGCTCCATGAGACATTCAGGGTTTTTCTTTCCGGCTGGCTGCCCAGCCCGAGCCTCTTTCCATAACTGAGACCCATCTCTGCCTTTTCACTGTTGGACACGGTGAAACCTCAGTGGTCAGAACATGAGCTCCCCTGTATTTAGCACAGTCAATGCACACTTCTGGGGTGGACCCCCCTCCTTGCACAAACCTCCACTAATGCTTCTGGGTGGCACTTAATGTCCTGCTGGGTACCTGAGCAGGGCTGTGACTGAGGAATGTGGGCAATGTGGTGTCACAGGCAGTATTAAGGACAGACCTTTCCAGAATCACTTCGACTCCAGTATTGGTAGGGGTTTTGGTTAGCGGAGGGGTGGAAACCTTGCTTGGTGCTGAGGAACTGGATTTGAACCTGAGCCCAGGGGCAAGCAAGCCTTGCTACCTCTTCCCTTGAGTGGAGTTCTCTGGAGCTGAGGCCTTGCTGTGCTTGGCTCGCCAACCCTCATTGGAACCAAAGTCATTTTGAAGACCCCCTCTCCCTCCCCCCATGAGCAAGCAGGTTTCTCGCACAGTGTGGGGGCAAGCTCTTTGGAATGTGAAACTTGCACTTCAGAGTGGCTTTTATGTCTAGGATGTGCTGTTGATGTATTTAACTTCTAATGATCTAACTGAGAGTTAACTTATCGAGGGCTGAGAGCCCACTGCGAGTTTTCTTACACTTTTAAAATGACTATTACATCCTAATTTATACCTTTTTTTTTTCCATTTATTTTTTTGTTGTTCCTGTGTAATCCCGGTACCCCTTCCTGGTTAGCTTTTGACATTTTAATCTAGGCATCAGAAGCGGGTGGGTCAGGTTTCTTTTTCTCATCTTCAGTAGAACACAACTGCTTCAACCCATCGGCGTGCGCAAGAAGTCGGACTTCTGCCGTCTCCTTTCTCCTGTGTATATGTAAATTCCCAAATAAAATACTGCGGTGAAACCTCAGCTGCCTCCTCTTGTTTCTGAAGAGCCCAACAGAATGTGCTGAGTGCCGCTGTCCAGGGGGGTGAGTTGCTCACATCAGGTGTGAGGATTTGGAGGAATGACTCAATTTGGAGGAATAACTTTCAGATTTGGGGTTGTTCCTCCAAATCAGAACCAACTCCTGTCTGCTTTGTAGCAGTGCTGTGTCCCAAACCTTGGGCCAGAGCAGTGTTTGCCTACAAGTGCAGGACTGTTGGGTGGCACGGGAAGAACTGAACTCAGCAGAGGCAAAATCAGGCCCGTTGACACTTGATATACAAGATGGGCTTGGGGCTGGGGGTAAAGGCAGCATTCCAGCAGCTCTGGCTGCAGGGAGAACTGAGATTAGAGCTGCAGCTTCACCCTGATGCTCAACCTGCCCAAGGCTTCTCCAAAAGGTGAATTTGAAGCTTTTCTAGAAAAAGTGGTAACAGTGAGAATATGGAAAAGCTGTGGGTTTAGGAGTCACCCAAAGCTCAGCTACACAGGCAGCTTTTCCTTGGGCTTGTGGGTGGCTCTGTGCAGCTGCTCAGCTAATGGGGTGAGCCTTGAGCTGATGGTACTGTGCTTGCATATTAATTATGGGGCTTCTTTCCTCAATTCAAAACCTCTTCTTGGGGTGGGGGGGGGGGGGAGGGTTCTTCCTCTTCCCCTCCTGCCCAACATACCTGTTTCGGGGGGTGCGTGTTGGTGCTTTGCTTGGATGTTTTCAGAAGATCAACTCAACCACAGAACAAAGTTTTCAAGCTTTAATCATCTTCACTTGCTGCCCCAATACTGTACATGCAGGTACAAGCCAATGAAAATGTGAATACTTCAGATTTTTTTGTTTTTCCCCCTCCTTGGGAAAACTGCCTAAGAATATTTTACAAAATAGCGTGCACCCTCACAGCCATCAGTCCTGCTGCATATAAACCACAAAAATACAAGAGTTTTACATTAAGAAAGACCACGCACATATAAAACATTACAGAACACAGGTAGAAAATTGCCATTTGCTTTTTTTTTATATCTATTCCCGTTCTCAAGTATCCATCACAAGCCCATCCCCTTGTCTTGAACGTGGAACTGGGACTTAAAGGCAGCCCCAGTTCACCCCTCTACAGGCATTTACTTTAAGGTGGAGTTGTTAAACTTATCGAATCTGTCATCAAAGCAAAGTTTATCACAAAAGACAGGTGGGCTGGTGGAGGCAGCCGAATTTGTTCGCTAAAATGATCGCATCCTGGGCTCCAGAAGTACAAAGCTACCCAGGGTGAGTGTCACTCCTGTCCGAGTTCTTCACCTAATTCTCCTTTTCCCCCCCGTAGGTAACGGCCGTGCACAGAAAGGCGTAAGGTTGATGTGTGCTGCTCAAAGGGTGAGAGGTCTGCTGCCTTTCCAGTGGGAGACTGACAGCCAAGCTCCTAGGAGCAATTAACTCTCAGCTAATCAAGTTCTGACAGATCTAATGGGGCTCTATTGGTTTAGGTAATTTCTTTCTAATGCAACTTGTTGGGGGGTTTTTAGGATGGAAAATGTGAAGTAGCATCGGTTTCTGCGTCCTTGTTTGGCCGTGTTGCTTCTGTGCGATGCACCCGTGTGCAGACACTCGCTTCAGGCTGCTGAAGCAGCTCCCTGGAGAAGGGCTGGGTCTCTTGCCTCCTACCTTTAACAGTCTTGGACCCTTTGATGCCCCCTCGTGCTTTCTAGGGGGCTAACACAGTCTAAAAGGCGTAGGCTGTGTGTAAAGTTTCCTAAGGTGTAGGTAAAATCCCTCGCCTGTCTTGTTTGGGAGTGTAAATTTGGAATTTTTTGGATCAGATGAATGCTTCAGTTTGGCTGCTTCTAAAAAAGTCCTTGGTGCTTTCTCTGTGTGCTTAAGTGGGGTTGATTTTGTTGGGATTTTTTTCCCTGTTGGTTGGTTTTTTTTAATCCCTGGTGTTGTTAATAATCAAATTCAAGGACAAGCTTCAATTCAGACTTGGAGCTGCTACTTTACCAAGTGGCGTTACTAAGCCAGCTGTGTATGTTTTTACATCTGAGGTATAAACTTCTGAGATTAATGACAGATTCTTGAGCCCTGGGTAATATCTTAAATGGTCCAGGTGCTTGGTCATTGTTTAATTTTGAGGTGGGGAGTAGGACAACATGATGGGGAAGATTATTTTAACTGCATGTAAAGATCAAGCCCTTTTAAG
Source organism: Todiramphus chloris collaris (assembly GCA_025345505.1). Lineage (NCBI taxonomy): Eukaryota > Metazoa > Chordata > Aves > Coraciiformes > Alcedinidae > Todiramphus > Todiramphus chloris. Next base: position 5,951,691 of record JANVCC010000120.1, on the reverse strand, counting down.
AAAACAAGGCCACCAACTTCAAAGTGCTAACGTTCACGAGGCATCTGCTGCCAGGGTCCCTGGCCAGTTGGGTACAAGGAGGGGAGTGCTGCTCCATCCCGAGGCCCTCTGACATCCGGCATCGTTTCATGGTTCTCACCGCAAATGTTAAGACAAAATTCCCTATTTTTTTTATTATATTTTTTTTTTAGCGAGTACTGGGATCTAGCAGATATGTACAGGCAGCAATCCTGCTTGGGAACGGGATGGGTGCTCGATGCCCGTCCTCCGGCTGCAGGGACACCCCTCCTGCCTGCTGCTGGGGCTCCCTCGCCCCCCGAGCTGCGGTGAGGGGCTGGTGCCCCTCCGAGAGCCGCGGCGCTGGGCTCGCCGCACCCGAGATGCTCACCTCCTTGCCAGCTCTTTGGGGAACTGGGAGGGGGGGCTGTCGGGGACTGGGAACACCCACTGGTGTCCCGCAGCCTTCGGAGCGCCGGTTATCTACACGCTTTGAACAGGAGCGATGAAAGGGGGGTACCTGCATCCTCCCTCCCTCCAGGGAAGCACCCCGGCCTCTCGCTCCTCTTTAGCTTGGCGAGCAATAGTGCAAGTGCTAAACGAAGCAGGGGTCGGGCTGGCGGGGGCAGGTGGGCAACCCACACCCCGTGTCATTGCTCTTCATTGCACTGTTACAACGAAAAATAACCTGAATGTGAGAGTGCACTAAGCTCTGGTTCTTAGTAAAAAAAAAAAAGAGAGAAAAAAAGGAAGGGGAGGAACAAAGAAATAAAATAATAAATGAGGTATACCAATAATCGGAGCTCCAGACGGGCACAGTAGTCACACCAGCTCTGGGGGCTTGGTGGCAGCTGCTAATCCAAGCTGCTTCCTCTGGGGTTCCTGGGTGTCGCTGCGCTCTGCAGCCTGTGCCCGAGGCAGGTGAGCAGGGTTAAACAGTGTGGCGGTTATTCAGACAGCAAGACAAACACTTAGGCCCTTTACTGTACATTTTTGTTTTGTTTTGTTTTTTTCCCAAGTCCACTTTTGAAACCTAAATCTTCCTCAAATCCAGACCAGCTCAGATAAGGTCAGTGCTATTGTCACGTCTGGGCACTGAGTCTGTTCCGGGTAACTTCAGCAGATCTTCACCACACCAACTCCAGCCAGGCTGAGTGCGGACACTTCTTGCTTTTTTCTTGTTTTTTCTTCCATGGGAAGTCTTTTCCACAGCCTTTCAACCTTCTTTTTAGCTCATAACCAAAACTCTTGCACCTCTAAGGACCAGCCAAGGCTTGGGGTGGTTTCTATGCTTGTGAACGTGAAGAAGGAAGACTTCCAGTTGTGACTTTGGCACATCACAGGATGTGAACTTTCTCTTTTACCCAAGGTCATTTCCCAGACCTGTCTGGAGGTGTGTAATACCCAAAGGAAAGCAGAGAAAGCTCTGAATACCTTTTATCCATCTGTGATGAAAAACCCCGTTACACTCTGCATCCAGCCATCGAGAAGAGCGGTGCCTGAGCCCTGTTCCCTGACCTTCAAACCGTGGTTGTTTTCCAAACGGGTAACCAACGCACACCCTCGAGGAAGCTGGCAGATGTGCTTTGGCCAAGCGTTTCACATCCATCTGCGAAGAAGTGTCCGAGTCAACTGGAAGGAAAGAGAAGGTGGGCTCTTTCTGCCTGGAAAACCATCACCGGTGCTGGTTTTCTTGATGGGCTCACACCAGTAAAGACCCTGAAATCCTACTCGCTGCTGCCGAGCATCTGCAAAGCCCACGTGGAGAAGCTGAAGGGCTTGCACCGTGCTCGCTCCTCGATGTGCACGACCACGTACGAACACAGGCTCGACCCCTCGAGTCCTCGCCGCTGGAGCGGCCGCGTGAGACAGCGACCAGAAGCGATTCCCCGTCGGTGAGGGGAATCCTGACCCAGCTCCTGGGGGAATTGCTGGTCTCCTATTTGCAGGCAAGAGCTACATGGGGAAGTGCTTCTGGAGAAGAGGTTTCAAGAGCTGGAAAAGGAGGCTGTGGAGGGAACGCTTCCCACCACCTTGGCTGTTGTGTGGTGTTTTCCAAAGCCACTTTGTAGGTCTCGTCTTCTGATTGCTGGCCAGGTAATCGGTTCTGCACCTCACTTGGTTGCAGGAAAACTGTCTGAGCCTCCTCTCCCCGCACCTTCGACGTCCTGTGACACTGATAAAACAGGAGCTCATTTCCGAGCCAAGAAGCCTGACCCACCTTCTGGTGCCCTAGAACATATTCACTCAGCTTTGGCAAATGAAGCCCATTCCGGGCTTGTAGAAAACCCAGGGAGAACTCAGGCCTGGGCATAAAATCCTGTAGTGTTTTCTGTGCCTTGCTTCATGGCCGTGACTTCATTTTACTGGCATTTAGGGGATGTTTCAGGACCATTTCAAGGCTATTTTGGAAAATCCATCCTTGGCACTCAAGTAGGGTGCCTTGATTTAGACACCAGCATCTCCTGTAAGGTCTTCTGGACTCAGGTGGGTGCTCCTTACTGCTGGGGGTGCTGGGTATAAAATGGGCTGCAAAGCTGACTCAGTTGAACATCAATTGTTATTCTGGGAAGTCAAATGGTTTGAATTTCTTAATGGAAGGTGGAGGAAATAATCTATCACATAATACCTAGTCCTCCGTGCAGCCACCTTCAGCAAATCGTAGTACGTTAAAAACCAAAATGCCCTTTGCAAGAAAAGATTCCCCCAGGAAAAAAAGCAAACTGGAGTCCAGAAGCTTGTGTTTTTTCTGGTGTGTTGCGCGTAGAAAGCAACTGGGTGTCTTGGCTTTCTTGTTCTTGTTGTTCAAGGAGGGAAAACATCTGGCATGTGGTGTCATGTGTTCAGAAACGAGGAGGAGCTGATGGTGCACTGTAAACGTGGCACGCTTCCGTCTCTTCTCCCATTCTAATTCTTCCACACCAGTGGGAGCTGGGTCCTGCCCCAGATGCTGCCCCCAGAGGCGCGAGTCCCAGCTCCCTGGGAGGACTGGACGTGTTGAGCTGGAAGTGCAGAGGTTCAGGTCTTGATGGATGTCAGTCCAGTGAGTAAGTGCCAGGTTCTTCAGTGAGCCTTTAGCTAGAGCTCAGGGATCTGCTGCTCTGGGTGCGTGTCCAGCTGTCCCAGGGCTCCTGCTGCTCTTCACCTGCTCCTGTTCTCCCAAGAAAAGCGTTCCGTGGAGAGGGGGAGCAGTGAAGTTCTGCAGCTCGATGGAGAAACTTGCAGCCAGCAAGCTCTGCGCTGGGAGGGGAAGGGGGTGGGATGCTGTGTCCACCCCAGCGAGCAGCAGATGCCTGCAGAACTCCCTGCTCTGCCCACGTGGACATGGTTATTGTCCAACCGCAGGGAGCTTTGTCATTTTTCTGTTGACATAGAGCTGGTAAAGCAAAAGCAAATCATGTTAGCTTGAAGGAGCAGAAAGCTTTTCCTCTTAAGATGCCTTCCCTCATGTATATTCAAAACTCCGTGCGCCGCTGACCTTATATAACTGCTTTGTGCTCTGGAAGGAACATCGCGTTCAAGCCGTTGTTTATTCCTGTTTCAGTAGCCAGGGCACCACGTTTGCTTCCTCAGAGCCCGGGAGACTCAGTGCCTCCTTCTGCTCTCCCCGTTGCCGTGCGCCACGAGCTCGGAGCTCGGTGCGTGCCGCTCGACCAAGCGCTCGCCGCTCCGCCAGACGAGGATTTAACCTCTAACGAGGTGGGTGGTGGGGTCTTGAAGCAGACCCCTCCCCATCCCCTGGCATCAGCATCCAGAATATTCTCCTCTCAGAGCTTTTGATCCGGGTAAAGATGCAAAGGCCACAACGGCAGCTGCAATCCCTCGGTGCGATGTCGCTAAACTGGCAGTGGTGTCGGGTGAGGTGGCACCAGGAGACCCACGGGTCGGTCTCGTTGTTCTCTGCTTTGCCAATAAATGATTGTAAAAAAAGAATCCCGACCGTGCTCCGGGCTGATTGGTGTTGAAGACTGAAGGTCAGAGCCACCTGCTCAGTAAAAATTCCCCCTTAACCTTTTGTCCTTTTCCAGTCTCGGGACTGCTCATCTTTTGGTGTCGTGTTTGGTGTGTTGTTTTTTCTCTCTTTTTGGAAACTGATCCTTCAGGACAGTCATTGTGTTCAGTATATTTGATGAAGAAACCAGAGTTTCTAGTGGTGTCTCCCCTGAGTATTTTCAGCAAATTTCATTAGGCACCTTCAAAAAAAAAAGCTTCCGTAATTCTCGGTTTTGCTACAAGAACTGGTCCCTCGGAGGGGAACCAAAATGCTGCTTTAAAAACAAACAAACAAAACGTACAAACAAACAAAAAAAAAAAACCCAAAACACTCATCCTGGTAATAAATTCAAAGCATCTAGTCCTTTGTTCTTAACCTCTCCGTCCCCTGAATTCCAGACCAGTGGAAGATGCTGTTGAGATGTTCCCCTGTAGCGTACCAACAAGTCGAGAGTTAGAGAACGGTGCGTCCTGCCCTGGGGTCTGGCAAACCCTCTGCTCCTACTTGGAAATCAAGTACCCAGGAGAGCTTCCCAGACCTGAGGAGAGCACCTTAGATCTCCAGGAGAGCCTCCTGGACCAGAGGAGAGCACCCCAGACCTCAAGAGAAGCCTCCCAGACCTTGAGATGGACCTCCCCGGAGGAAGGGGCTGGAGGCAGCCGATCAACCAGCATCACAGTATCCCTGCTCCGTCGGGTCATGAGTTTTCCCGTGAGGCATCCCAGAGTTTCAATTTTGGGTCGTGCTTTGGCCGTACAAGCCCACGGTCGGTGATGAAACGCGAGGGTAAGACCAGCGTACGCTAAGGTGAGGTGAGCGCACCTTTTCCTGCTCTCCCTGGCTTTGGCAATGGCACTGGTCACGGGCTACGTGCTACCGGAGGGGAAAAAAAACCCCAAACAAAAAAACAACCCAACCAAAACCCTAACAAGAACCTAAAAGGAACCCAAACTAAGAATGGCCACCAGAAGTGCTTGCTCAGTGTCGCAGGATTCGTGTCGGAAAGCGAGCAGACGGGAAGTGCCTGGCAGATGTTTCCGGGCAGCCCGGAGTCTCTTGGATATTGCAGAGAGTGAGTGTGTCGTTAGCACGTGGCAAGCTACATGAGAGAAGATGCTACATTCCTTGGAAAACCAAAAAAAAAAATAGTGCTGAGTTGGATTATTATTTTTTTTTCCCCCCCCCTCGTTCTGAGTGTTTGTTTGGGGTTTTTTTCTTCCTCTGAAAAAGCTACTTTTTTTTTTTTTTCCCTCGGAAGTGAGGAAACGAAATGGAAGGAAAAGAAACCTCGTGGCCGTGCTGCTGAACACGGAGCGGCCCCCGGTGCGCGGGGCAGGAGGGAACGGCGGCGATTCCTGCCTGGCCGGGGCCCTGGGACGAGGTGCGGGAAGGGTCCCGGGGTCGGGGTTGCTTTTGCTTCTCCTTCCTCCTGCTTCAAACCCCACGGCCCTCGCTCCCCCTCCGCCGTCCCCGAGGTGAGTGGGGAGCGGCGCGTGGAGAGCAGGGGGGGTTGGGGAAGGGGACTTAAAAAAAGGGAAAACAAAAAAAAAAAACCAAAACAACAAAAAAAAAAAAGGATATTTACAGCTATCCATGGACAGTCTTGGTAGGGCAGGATGTCTCCTTCCCCCTCCTGGCCTCTCCCACCCACCTGCTGCCTACGGGCAGGAGGGGCTGGTGGAGCTCTCCAGGGAGGACTGGGAGAGGCGGCGGGTCAGAGGTCCGATGCTGGAATCGGCCAGCGAGGAGGTGGGGAAGAGTTTGTACCAGCCCGTGACCACGCTGGAGAGATCGAGCTCCTCCAAGACGATTTGGGCCATCCCCATGAAGCACTTGTGGTCCATGCGCCCGTAATCTCCCCAGACGATCACCTGCAGGTAGAGAGGGTGTTGGGGGAGCTGCTCTGCTCCCCAGGGAGGGGAAACTCGGAATGGATGGAAAGGACCTGCTGTGAGAGGGGTGGGGATGCTGTGGTCTGAAGGACAGCAGTGAGGACACGGGTTTCTGTGGTCTGTTGTAGAATCATAGCATCATTTTGGTGGGAAGAGACCTTTAAGATCATGGAGTCCACATGTTCCCCCAGCACTGCCAGGGCACCACTGCCCCCTGTCCCTCAGCACCACAGCTCCACATGGGGCTTGGAAACCCCTCCAGGGATCACAGGGATTCCACCCCTGCCCTGGGCAGCCTGGGACAGCCCTGGACAACCCTGGAGGGGAAGAAATTGTTCCTCAGCTCCAACCTAAACCTCCCCTGGGACAACTTGAGGCCAGTTCCTCTTGTCCTGTCATTTGTTATTTGGGAGCAGAGCTCGACTCCCCTGGTTCCAGCCTCCTGTCAGGAGCTGTCAGAGCCAGAAGGTCTCCCCTCAGCCTCCTTTGCTCCTCTGTCCTTGCTTCCCTCATCCCTCCCCGTCCCCAGGTATCTGTGCAGGGAGTACGTCACCTGCAGGACTTTGCCCTGGGGACTCTCCTCGAAGAGCAGAGGCTGCTGGTAGGACGGGTCGCAGGTTTTCTTCACTGCCTTGGTTTTCTTCTTGGCCAAGCAGACGCCGTTCTCCAACAGGTAAACTTTCACATAGGTGGCTGCGGTGGAAAACGGGTGAGAAACACGAGCTCGGAGCAGGCTCCCGTGATGCTCCTGGCACAGCACCTGTCCCCATTACTCCCCTTCCAAGCCAGACACCCTTCCCTCCCCAGCTACCTACCAGGGATGGACTTGGAGCCCATCTTCGGGATGAGTCCCCTCGCCTGGATCACCTCCACCTCCAGCTGCCCGTTGCGGTCAGCCACGCCGACGTGGACATCGCCTGAGCGAGGGGACGAGACGGGTTCAGAACCCTCCCCGACAGCCACCTCCCTCCTGGGACCACCGCAGCCCTGGGCTGGGCCAGTCCCCACCAGCTCTCCCTTTCGGTGCTGCCAAAGAGCAGGCGGGAGATGCCCCATCCTCAGCACCCAGCGCTCAAGTGCATCGGGCATCCCCCCCCACCGGGCACGTGGTTTATTGTGAACGTGGCAGAAGGGCAAAGCCGAGCTGATGTGGAGATGCTTGGATTTGAGCAGCGAGGAGAGAACAGGATGAGAGCCCCCTCGTCCCGGCCCTCCCTGCCAGCTCCATCCCACAGCAGCCTTCCAGGGGGACTTTTTTTCCCCTTATGACAGAAAAAGGGGCCGGGGTTAACCGGGGCTGTGCCTTGGCCAGGCGATGCCCTCAGCTGGGAGCCAGCACCCCGGGGCACTTCACTGGCTCCTTCCCCACTCCCTGTGGAGGGGCATCTGCAGGAGAAAGCGGGGCCAGGCACCTCTGGAGGTCGGTGTGAAGTTGTTCTCCCACTTACGCTGTCCTGCTCGTACGTACGTACGTCCCGTGGCCGGCGGGGTCCCCGTCGCTCGCTGCCTTGCGGCCCCGGGGAGGGAAGTGGGGACGGGGAAGGGGTGAGCTGACGTCCCAGCGGGGTTTGTTGGGAGCGAGGTGAACCTGGATGGTCTCAAAACACACTTGGTATTTCAACAGCAAGGCGGGACCAGCGCCGGGGGCTGCGCGAGGAACCGGCCGGAGGGTGAGGAAGGAAGGAGCTGGTGCTGTGGCAGGGGAACGGTGGGAGCCACAGGGACTCAATGGGCTGGTGGCCTCATCCTGATGGAAGCCAACGTTGTCCCCTCCTGGGGAAGGTGGGTAAACCCACAGGGGTCCAACTTTCCCTTCCCTTCCTTCTCGTGGCAGGGTTTTCTGGGGCCAGGAGAAGCAGGTCCCTGTGCTGCAGGGACTGGTGGGGCAGGATGGGGCGCCCTGGTTACTGTGGCCCCTCCTGGGGCAGATCCCCCCATCCCCAGCAGCTCCAGCCCCTTGGCAGGACACGGGGCACAGCACCGGCTGGAAATTCAGACTTAGGGCGTGACCTCCTTATAGCCATCTTGGGTTTAAAGGGGAGAAATGGAACCAAAAGGGATTTTGCTGAGTCCCATCTGCAGCAGGATGCTTAGAGGAGCTGGTGCACAGCAGAGGGGCAGAAGAGGCCCCGGGGAAAAAGCAGAAGGGTTGGACTAGATGATCTCTAAGGTCTCTGTGATTGCCCCAGTGGGTGTCCTGCCCTGAGCCCTGAACGGGACATTCCCTCCCCTCGCGGAGCCGGCAGCGGGAGCAGCAGGAAAGGCCAGAGCAGCCGCAAGCCATGCACCGACCCGGCACCCAAGCGATGCTGCCAGGGTCAGGCCTGTCCCCTGGAGCCAGTGACACCCACTTTCCCCTCCTGCCCAGCCCCTTCCCTCTGCCTGGAGCATCCTCCTGCACTGCCCAGCCCTGCACCGGGCACGGGCTGGATTCGGGACCCCCCTGCGTGGGTCGGGATGCCCCTGCCCAGCACTCACCCATGGGTGGGGTGGCCAGCGTTTGCCGCCCCACCAGCTGGCCTGGCCCCAGCCCGTCGAGGAAATCGCTGAACTGGCTCTCGGGACCCAGGCGGGTCGTGGGGAAGATGAATCTGCACCGGGGAGAGCAGAAGTGGAGCATCCTCCACCGGCTCCCAAACACCGTTCCCCGGGAGCACAGGGAAGGTGCCCACAGCTCCCCGGGGGGATCTTCTCCCAGCTCCCGTCCCCCCCCCCCGATGCCTTACGTGCCGTCGGAGCTGTTGCTGTTGGTGCTGCCGTCGGTGGACTCCCGGCTGCCTTGCCGGGTCACCCTGGTCCTCATCTCCACCGCGATGCCGGTCTCCGTGCTCCTCCGGATGTTGCTGCGCAGCTTTTTGGGGCCACCCTCTGGAAAGCAAGACGGGGTGAGCCGAGGAAGCGCTCGCAGCCCCCCCAGACCCTCCTGTGGGACGGGCACCAAGGCAGAGGGAAGAACCAGGGTGCTGGGCATGGCCGGAGCCTCCCCCCGTGCCCCTCCCTGCTGCCTTCGGTAGGTTATTCATTCATCATCTTTTCCCCGGGGGCCAAAACCCCCCAGGGCCCCACGTGGGCACCTGTCCCAGTGCCACACACACTGTGCTGGAGAGACACGGGCTGTCTGGGCACCTCCCCTCACCCTCTCCCAGCCCCATCTCGCTGCAGCCCTCGCTCAGCACTGATGCCATGGTGCCTTTGCGTGGCTGAGAGCCCCACCTGCACCTCAGCCACCTCCCCAGCGTGCTGAGACCTGCCAGACTCAGCTCACGTGTGCCTCCAAAATCCCCTGGGCCCCATCAACAAGTGCCAGTGTCCCCATGCCACAGGGGATGGGCACCCCCAGTGCTGCAAGTGGGCACAGGCTCAACACTGGCTGATATCTCCCTTTCCCTGGCCGTTCTCACTGCCACGTGTCCCAGGCGGTGGCAGATGGCAGGAGGAGGAGTGTGGCACGGCCCCTGGCACTGCTGGCAACCCTGGCATCGCCGGCAGCCCCGCTCCCACCATGTGAGCACGTGTGTGTTGGCACCGTGCCGGCCGCGGATGCTCCTGGGGGGCTCAGGTTTGTCCTCCTAACTCGGGGCCGCCCCCACGGAGGCGTTTGCTGGATCCTGGCAGCCCCCCTGGAGCGGGTGCTGCTTCCCTGGGCACTGGCAGCCGCGAGGGTCCCAGTCCTGCTGGCCCTGGGTGCGGTTCTGCCTGGCTCCGGTGCTTTTCCCTTGGCTTTTGGGGATAACTCTCCCCCTTCGGAAACATCTCGGACGTGCGGGGCTGGAGGGCTCCAAATTAATTCCTCTCATTACAGAACATCTCCAGAATCACAAAATGCCAACAAGAACCAGAAGAAAAAAGCAGTAACTGGAGAAAAAGCCAGCACGAGAAGGAGCTTTTTGCTTCCCCCGCCCTTTAAACAGCTATTTTAAGCATTTAAATATTTCCCAGAGCCAGGCTTTGACAAACCCTGCGTTCCCCCCCTCCCTGCTCGCAGCCCTGGATGTGACTTGCAGTGGGGGGTTGCTGAGCCCAGACCCCCTGTGTGGGCAGAGCTCTGGCACCGTCCCCACCTCAGGTTTGCAAAGGGTTTTGGCTCCTGGAGAAGCACCAGGGGGCTGGGGGTTGACTTAGTGGAGCTTTTTTTTCATTAGGGATCTTCATCAGCCGTGGGCGGCTGGAGTGGGGCTTTGGGCAGCGGGGGACCCGCTCCGCTGGGTCGAGCCGGGTGGCGCTGGGGGGTGTGGGTGGCTCACCGGTCTGGTTGAGCTGTAGCGTGCTCTTGCTCCACTGGGACAGCCCCACGATGGCCACCATCTTGGCGCCCAGGCTGGAGCGCCTCTTCTTGCTGGCGGTGATGGCCACGGAGTCGGCGCTGCCCCGCGCGCTCTTCTCGATGCTGTACATCTCGCCGCTGATGCTGGAGCTGCGGATGACATTCCTGGCCGCCGAGGAGCTGGCATCCCCGTTGAACATGGTCGGGCGCTCGCCGACCCCGGCTCGGCAGGGTGGGATCAGCTGCGGGGGGGAAGCCAGGGGATGGGATGAGGTCAGTGGGGCCGGGCGGTGGCACTGGCCGTGTCCCCACGCTCCCACCCCGAGGTGGACGATCCCCCGAGGCACTTAAAAAGTCATGAAATTCAGGCAGCGCATCCCATCAGGACCATTTTTCCCCCCCCATGGGGGCAGGGGGTGGTGGAGGAAGGGCTGCAGGACCCCCTGTGCAGTCAGGCCATGGGCTGAACCCACCAGCCCTGCCCCACGGGACCCATGAGACCCACCAGTGGGCAGCGGGCTCCGTGTGTCACCAACTCGCCTGGCTTGGGAGCAGGAGGGGACCCTGAGGCTTGGGGACAGCCCCTGCCACTGAAGGTGTCCAAAATTACACCCGGCGAAGTTCCTCCCGCGCATCTCCTCCTCGGAACCGCGGCTGCAGCATCGCTACGTGCTGCTCCGGGCGTGCTCCGGCTCCACCCGAGACAGCTGCGTGCACTGGGGACTGGATCCAGTGCCGGCCCAGCAAACCACACTGGGCTGCTGCTGGGGTCTGCTGTGAAGCCCTGGGAGCGGACAGAGCCTGGAGGGGCCCCGAGGGTGCTGGGGACCAGCAGCAGAGGCTGCGACGTGGCTGCCAGACCTCCCGCATGGCACAGCCGCTCTGCCTGCCCTTCCCCATGAATATTTAAAGCCTAGCGGGATGGGAGCATCCATCTTCCAAGGAAAGGTAAATTATTAACTCCAGGCCAAGTGAAGCCACTTTATGATAATGGATGGAGGCAGCTCCTGGAAAAATATTTCTCTTTCAAGAGAGAGAGAGAAAAAAACCACAAATGTAGTGGATCAGTTATGGCCAGGGCAAGGAGGGGGCTTCTGCTGCCATCAGGGGAAGGAGCTTCGCAGGGGAACAGTTGGGTTGAGACCTGATGGGAACTGTGGGCTCAGCGCCAGCACCCCTGAACTTGTAGATTTATTAATTACAGGAGAGATGCAAAGAGGGGTAAGTGGGTGATTAGTCACTGATACCATCAATGAGCTCCCAGAGAGCGGCACTGACTCCACAGTTCCCATTTCTTGGCGCTTTCCCCCCTGCTCCGTCCAGGCTCTGCTGGGCGAGCACGTGGCAGTGACCTGCCACCCTCACCTCCGCTCCTCACACCCAGCAGCGCTTGTCGCTGAGCAGGACCCTGGCACGGCTGCTGGCATTTGGCAAGATTTGGGGCGTGCCATGACCCTAGCACCAGGTACACGAGTTCGCATGTGGTTTTCACCCCTCATTGCTGAACAGACACTTGCACGAGGGCTGGAGCCCCTTGGGTGACGCCGTTGGCACTGGGTGAGCACCAGCTCCACAGAGCCTGGAGCCACCCCGGAGTAGCCTGTGCCGGTGGGAAGCTGAGATGGGCAAGAGCAGCCGGCAGCATTTGCCCCTCACTCAGCGCCTGCCCAAGGAGGGGTCGGGGCTGAGCTGGGACCTTTGAGACCTCTGGGACTTTTGGGATGAGCCTTTTCCAACACTATCCACTGCTCTCCGAACCCACCACGGCCGCTCTGACGAAGCGCCTGCCGTAAGGAACGGATCCCGACCATAGCCCCGGCGCACCCTCAGCCTCACACCGCTTCCCTTCCCCGTGCCTCAGTTTCCCCACCGGCAAACCCGACGTTCGGCTCTGCCCGAGCGACCGCGCGGCCCTTTGCACAGCACCCAGCTCGGGCTTCTCCGGGCGGCGATACGGGCGGCGGGAAGCGCTTGTGGCACAACCCTGCCCCGTCGTTCCTCCGGCCGGGAAGACACAAAGGATGCTGCTGCTGCTGCTGCTGCCGGTGCCGCTCGCCCCGCTCCGCGGGGAGCATCGCAGCGCTGCCGGGATCGCTCCCAGTGCGGCACGCCCGCCGCTAATCCACCGCAAATCCACCGCAAAGGCAGCCGAGCCCGCGCTCCGAGCCCCGCGGGAAGGATTCGCTTCCCCCCCGCCCGTGATTTTACCCCTTGCCGCTTTTCGCAGCCCGCTTTCTGGCCTCTGCGGAGGCCGGGGGAGGCGCCCGCTGCCCGTTGCCGAAGCGAGCTCGGCCGGAGCCCGGTCCCGAGCGCTGGAGCCCGCGGCTCCCACCGCCGAGCTGGCCTCGGAACCGCGGCAGCATCCTCGGCCGGCACAAGCAGCCCCGGCACTGCCCCTACCCCCAGCTCCCTGGGGCATTCAAGGAATGGCCCCCGGGTTCCCCTTCGCCCCCGCTCCGCCTTTGCTTTATCCTCTGTATCGCAGAGCACCGGGATGCTCGGAGCGAGCGACTGCGGCTGGAGCAGGGACGAGCCCCCTCCTTCCCCGCCATGGAAACGCAGCCCCAAGCTGCCGGCAGCGCCCGCAGCCCCCCGCCAACTCTTACCGCTGGGAAACGACAACCACCGCGGCGACCGCCCCGAAGTTCCCCAGCGAGCCGGCCCCGGTTCCTGCCCGGGCTGCGCTGGGATTCCCGGGGCCAGCGGGCAGCGGCCGAGCAGCACCCGGGGGAGGTGTCACGGCTGGAGCATCCCCCCGGCCGCTCCGCGCAGCCCCGAGCAACGGCGAGGGAAAGGCGCAGGGAAAGGCGACCGGCAGGAAAACGGGGGTCCCTGTTGCATTTTGATGAGGCGCAGGAGCCCCGGCGGGGCTGCCGGGGCCGAGCTCTGCCCTCCCCGCAGCGGTACCCCAAAAGCGAAAGGGGAGCCGGAGGCAGCTTACCGTGCTGTGCCGCTGGAGGAGCACCGGGCAGCGCCCGCCCCGCTCTCCCCGCCGAGGAGACTCAGTCCCCCAGCCCCATCCCCGGCTGGAGACGGCGGAAGGTGACGGGTCTGGTTAATCTTTAAAGGGTTCTGGAGAGCGGGGCTGTGTCGGAGCTGCTTCAGCATCTCCTTCAGTATCTCCATGGTTACACTGCTGACCCAGTTCTCCTCCCAGCTCCAAGCAGGGGCAGAGTGGTCCTGAGGGGTGGGATGCACCTCGGCAGGGATGGGGACGTCCCGGTGCTGGGCTTTGGGCACCCAATGACCCCCACCATGGCCCTGCCAGGAGATGATGAAGCTGGGGAAAGCGGTGAGGAAGGTGGTACAGAGTGTGTGTGGGGGGTTAACAGGTGACCCCAGTAAGTGGATGGGGCTGCACAGCCTTGCTGCTGGTGATCAGATGGTGTCAGGGGCTGCAAGGGAGCCCTGAGCCCAAATATCCCACTGAAATAGAAACGAGAGGCAAAATATAAATGGGAAAAACGGGGTGTTTTGGTGAAGGCTGCGAGGAAGGAGGGAGGAGCCAGGTGGGTACCCAGGCACAGGTGACAGGCCTCTGGCACCAGGTGGGGAAAGGAGGAGGAGGAGGAAGTAGGAGGAGAAGGAAGGAGGTGATAAATAAGCATGGTGGGACTGGCTGGGATGCTGCCTTGCCAGGGAAAGAAGCAGAGGGATTTGGGGAGCCCTCTGCTCCTTTGAACCCCTCCAGATGGGTGTCCTCAAGGAGGGATGAGGTTGGAAAGCCCCAGCAGTAGAACAACAGGTCCTCTTGCCCCTGTGCTGGGCCTGCCTTCAGCCTGGAAAGAGAGCACTGAAATGCTGCTGTCGTCTGATTGCAGGTAGGCCCTAAAATCAGCACTTTTGGGGAAAGAAAAGCTTGTTTGAGCTGCTGCCACGGGTTCCTGCCAGCCCTGAGCAGGGCATGATGCTCCCAGGGAAGCCGCAGCAGCACAGCTCACAGGCGCGTGCTGCTCCTTGTATTAGGAAGGAAGGCAAAGACTTATTTCCCCCTCAAAGTCCTTAATTCTAATTAATTGCTTCAGGTTTGATAGGCGGCTGCTCATATAAATTTAATTGCCCAGCAAGAGGCATAATTCAGTGCACGTGAGCTGAGAACATGCAAGTGACTCCAGCTACTGGAATTAAGCATCTCGCTGCTCGGGCAGGTTATCAAGGTTCTGTTCTGGCTGGAAGGTGCTGCAGGCCCAGCATTAAACCTGCACCATCTCCGTGGGAAATGGAACCCTTGAAATTAAAGGATGGATCCAAACGTGCTCCATTTGTAGCAAAAGTGGAACTCAGAGGGGAGAAATTTGGATGGGGCTGAGCCAGGGCTGTGCTCAGGGCTCCTGAGGCAAACGCCACGGTCACGCTCCTGCCAGGTTGCCCCAGTTCAGGCGAGTCTCCAAAAGGCAAGTGCTTGTGCTGGGGTGGGAGCAGGAGAACAAAGCTCCAGGGATGGTCAGGTGGCTCCATCCAGCACTGCAGCTGCTGTCCCACTGGGCAGGATGGCAGAGCAGCCCTGGGAGCTGCTCGTGTCAGCAGCGTCCTGGCACTCGGGGCTGTGCCGAGGAGGTGCCTGCCTCGTGGGAGGTGCTGGTGGTCATGGTGTGGTTGGAAAGCTTGGTCCCTTGCTCAGATCTGCTGATAGGAGGGTGGTGACAGCACCCAGTGCTGTGGCCTGGGGAAGTCCCCAAGGGCTGAGCGATGGGTTCATGGAGACCAGCTCCTCCAGCGACCCAAGCAATGCATCACATCTCTTCTGGGATGAGCTGAGGGATGGTGTTCCCAAGCCTGGGAGTGAACAGCCTTTCTGCTCTGGGAGCTCTTCTCCACGCTGCTCCTGTGTATAGACCAGGAGCACAGCTGGGACCCAGAACAAGAGATAACTGGAGCTGCAGCCCTGCATGGGGGTCTCCGGCACAGCAATGACACAGAAGAACCAACTGTCCCATGCCAGAGTGTGTGTCTTCTGCAGTCCTTGGCCATGGGAGGTCCCTTGCCATCCCCACTCACAAGCACATGTCCCTCTCCAGCCAGCCCAGGTGCCACAACCCCAGCAGAAATGATGGTCCTGGCAGATGGGATCCCTCTGGGAGCACTGGGACAGGGAACAGAGACTCTCTGGGAGGGACAAACAGGAATGTGGCATCTCCCAGCACCCACCTCACGGCCATCTTTCACTGGCTGGGGGGGACAAGTGTGGGAGCCAGGGGCACCCACATCTCTCCCCACCTGGTGGCCTAATCTTGGGCTAAGCCCCCTCTGAGATGCCCAGGGCCAGTGCCCTGACCACAACATCCCTTTCCCCCCGTGTCCCTGCGTGACGTCTGTCGTGCGGTTAAATCAGATCTGTGCTGAATCCCAGCGTTTCCTAGGCAACATAAAAGAATCAGAGGAGCAAAAGCCACCCGGCAGGGCTGTGGCTGGGGGACAGCCAGCTCCCACCGAGCCCAGCCTGCTGGGTTAGCTGCCTGGTGGCACTGTGGCCAGCAACAGGGTAGCCCTGATGGTCCAGCCTCACCCCAGAGCAGGGCAGAGCTCGGTGCCTCTGTGTTGGCTGCACCCCCGTGCTGGTTTTGCCCACGATGGGCAGTTCAGGAGGGAGCAGGATGTTGCTGGGACGTGCACAAGCAGGCTGATGGCAGACGCCTTGGGTAGCGTCGCGCTGCAGCCGTGTGGCCCCGAAAATTGGGCCGCTACCATGGGGAGGCAGCAGGGATGTAAGAAGCCAGCCCAGGGCTTTTGGTGGCCTCCAGGATGGGTCGGCAATGGGAGATCAGCCATGCTCAGACCCCAACTTCTTGCCTGGTGCTGGGGTGCTGAGGGTTTGCACCAGCACGACGGGGTCAGTGCCAGTACCGATCTCCAGCAGCACAGAGAGGCCGTGGAAGGAGCTTTTCCTGTTACCCAGCAGCTGCTGCCTTCCCGGCTGCACGGCTCCGAGCTCTGCAATGCAGCTCACACTGCTCGGCTGCTGTGTGTGAATCCCATCAATATTTCATGGAGCTGCTTCCTCCAGGGGAAGGGCTGCTATCAGCTCTGCCTTTCTGCTGCTCCTACCAGCACTCTTCTTGCAGAGAACATCTGATTTCCTTCCACTGGTGGCCAGCACCCAGCATCTCCCCAGCCATTCCCTCCCGTTTCTGGGTTAGCAAACATTGCTTTGCCTTTTGGGGGCTCTGTATCCCACACAGGCCAAGAGCTCTGAAGCCCCCTTGGGCTTGAATCAAAGTACTGACCCTACTCTGCCCCTGGTCACTCAAGCCTGCCCACAGCAGAGGTGCCCAATGCTACAGCTCTGTGTTGGGCTCTCCAGGACGGAGCTGCCAGCCCCGCAGCTCCTGGATGGGTGACAAACCCCCCTTGTCCTCTCCAGCTCTGCATCCAGCAGTGGGATGGTGAACGTGGCTCTGTGACTTGGTGCCAGCAGCCCAGACCACGTCCAACAGGGTCCAATGTACCATGCCCAGCTGCATCCAGCCTGCAGGTCCCTGCTTGCTCTAGAGCCCAGCAGGAGTTGGAGGAAAGGCAGGTTGTTTGCAGGAAAAGTTGCTTTTTTAAATGCTAAGGTTGCACTATTATAGCAAAGCTTCTGAGGGGATCAGCAGAAAACTTGCTTGCCGTAGGAAGACTTCTGTGAGCCGGAACGATGCCAAGAGACAGCAGGAGCCTTGGCACCGTCTGCAGCAAACACCCATTGATCCTCCACGGTCTGTGCCCGACCTGGAGAGAGAAGCCAGGGCAACTTTCCTGGGCTGGCACCGGTACCCGTGGCCCGGGCAGAGCGGGAGGACAGGTCGATGGGGCATGGGAGCACGTGTGTCTCAGCCGGGGAGAGAGGCGATGCAGGAGCGTGCCCGAAGAGAAGGCCGGATGCTCTCGCGTTGCGGCACCACCCAACAGCTCGGCTGGGTGGGATTCCCTACGTGCAGGCCGAGAGACCTCCAGCCCTGGGAGCCCCTTTGTCTGCAGGAAGGATGAGGAGCCTGGGGAGGCTCCCACTGTGATCCCTCCGTGGTCTGACACAGCATTCCGGGGAGCCCCCAGAGCAGCGAGCGCGCTATGTCAGCGGGGCTGTCAGTCCTGCGCTAAATCACGTTAAAAATAATTACTAAATGAGCCTGTTTCCCTGCTAGTTGAGATGCTGTGACAAAACAGTTGAAGTGCGGAGAAGTGGATGCGAAGAGATGGTGCCGCACAGCTCGGGGTTTAATAAGCAGGGAAATTAGGTGTTTTTCATAACCTTAAACTGCATCAGTGTGATGTTTCCCGTAGGGCTGTGCCACTGTGAGCCCGCAGAGGGTCCGACCTGCATAGCTTGAGCCCAAGGGGCAGCAGAAGCTGCAGGAGAATGGACCTGGAGTGTGCAGGGGAAGCTGGTGGGGATTTTCCCCCTGAGTTTGGGGTGCAAGGAGCAGCCCAAGATGCCACGATCTCATCCCCTCCTCCTACAAAAGGTATTGCAACCAGTACTGAGAGGACGAGGCTGAAACGGGGACAAAGTGAGAGCCCAGGAGCACGGTGCTGGGAAGTGGGAGGTGGCAGGAGTTGGAGAAGGTACATCACTCTTTGGGAGACATGTGAGCACAGCAGAAGGGCTGGCTTTCACGAGGTGTTGATGTAGAAGGACACGGACACACGTCTAAACTGGGGCTGGAGATGAGAGGTGTACAGAAGGGGCCATGTGGCACAGCTGGCTGTGTCAGGGCTGCTTGGGGCAGGCGGCTCCTTGCCCTGCAATGGAGGAATGACCCTGGGATGCCAGGCCTGGCAGCAAAGCCCATCCCCATGCTGCTGGCCCAAGGTGTTCCGCAAGCTCCTGTTCTCAGCACGCTAATGAAATTAGCAGCACAGCCCCACGGGATGGTCCCTGTGCACTAAGTGATGCCATTCAGCCCAGGGCTCAACCTCGAAAGACCCCTCGTGATGTTTCCCAGACCCCCAGGAGTGGGTGCTGGCAATCGCAGAGCCTGGCACAGCCACCACCTCCCGCGGGCACAATTCTGCAGCCCAGTGTGAGCACCCGTGCAGCAGCCCTGGCTCTGGGGACTGTTTTGAGGGGCAGAGCAGCCATCGCTGGGCAGCGGCTCGGCAGATGCTGCCCTCGGGCTTCTCCCCGTTTGCTGTGACCACAATTATAGTAATCAGGGAGCAGTGCAGGGGCCTCAGCCCATCCCGGGGCATCATTTCACTCTTCCTCACCAGTTCTTTAACGTATTTCCCCACAGAACCAGCCGCAGCACCTGCCCAGAACCCCACAGAGGGCTCTCTGGCTCGAGCGGAGTCAAATCGATGTACAAAGCACAGGCTGGAGATGCCGAGAAGCCCGGGGAGAGGTGAGCTCCAGCGTTAGGTGGGCCACTTGGTGCGAGGATGAGGCCCCAAGTCAAGCCCACCCCAGGCAGGACCCCCAGATTTCCCCAGTCCCTACCCCAGTTTCCCCAGCAGCAGTGACCAGCATGTATGGGACGGGGTTGACGTCAACGGGTTTTCAGCGGGGATGATGGATGGCACGGGAAAGTGCTCCCGATCCTGAGCCACGGGCTGGGGAACGCTGCCCCGAGCTGGGGAAAGCTCTGGTAAACTGGCCCCAGCAGCACCCAACTGGGGAGCCCCTGGGGATGGGGGGAGCGCAGCCACAGCCCCCACACATTCAATGCAGGGATGTTTTTGGGGTGTTCTCGGCTCAGAGCCTGGGTTATGTTTTAGGGGTGCCAGGCTCAGCTAATAAGCAGCTGTGGGGTGCAGGAGGAGCACTGGGACTGTCCCACCGGGGGTCAGGACCCTTCTTACCCCCGCCTCTCTCCCCGGGGCTGCCGGAGCGCACATCCCCTCCCGCCCAGGCACCCCCTCCCCGCCGACCCCCCAAAAAACCCCCCCCTCCCCCCCCCCCCCCCCCGACCCCGCTCCGCGCCGCTGCCGGGGGATGCTCCGGGGCAGGTGCGGTCCCGGTGGCCGCGGGGACCGAGGCTGCCGCCGTCCCGGGCTCCCGGGAGCGCCCCACCCGAGCCCCGCCGCCGCCGCGGGCACTCACCGCCGCTGCCGCCGCTGCCGCCGCCGCCCGTGCCCGCTCCTCCCTCCCCTCGCCCCGGCGGGCTGCTGGGAGCGGCGGGCGGGGAAGACCCGGCCCCGGCGGCCCGAGCTGCTGAGGAGAGGGGGCCGGTAATTCCCGCACCCCCTCCCCGCAAGGGTCCGAGCCAGGGCTGCCGGGTGTCACCCGCCCAAAGCTGCCGGCTGCGTCCCGCTCCCAGCGGCTGCACGGTGAGAGCAGCCGGCTGGACCCCCGAAAGCCACCGGTCAGATCCTAAGGGCTGCTGGCTGCACCCTACACCTGCCAGGCACAGCCCAAGAGCCTCCAGCTGCGCTCTACACCCAGCAAACAGACCCCAAGAGCCACCAGCTGCACCCTACACCCATCAACCAGACCCCAAGAGCCACCAGCTGCACCCTACTCCCATCAACCAGACCCCAAGAGCCAGATGCTGGACCTGACCCCCATCAACAGGACCCCAAGAGGTAGATGCTGAACCCGACACCCAGCAACCGGACCCCAAGAACCTCCACTTGGACCCGACACTCAGCAACCGGACCGCAAGAACCTCCAGCTGGACCTGACACCCAGCAACCAGACCCCAAGAGCCACCAGCCAGACAGTACATCCACCAGTCCAACTCCAGGAGCTGCCAACCTGCTACTTGTCCCACCAACTGGACCCCAAGAGCTGCTGGCCAGACTCCACCAGTATCACCCAGACTCCGAGAGTTGTCACCCGGACCCCAAGGTTCACCAGCCAGACCCCCAGGGCTGCCCACGGGACCGTGGGAGCCTCCAGCCAGACCTGAGGTGCTGCCGGCCGGTCCCAGCTCAGCCCGGGTGGCCACGGTGCCTGTGTCTTCGGGAACACATAAACCTCCCGGCTCCGATCCCTTTGGGCTGCCACCGGAGCGTGGTGGCCCTCCTGGGGGGGACGGGAACTGGGGAGACACTCTTTGTGCCCTGGTTCCTTCCGAAGGAGAAAGTTTGGGTGCAGAGACAGCCCCGGTTCCTGCGCTGCCCTTGGACTCACCTTGGCTCCCTGAACGCAAACACTAATTTCTCGCTAAGCAGCCTCTCTTTTCGCTCATGGTAAATTCCTCCAGCGTTTTCCCTGCGTTGCCTCTGCAGGCTGCGCAGCACCGCGCCTGACATGGAGCCACGTGCCCAGAGGAAACCCTCCTTCGCCGGCTTTAACTCTGTCTCTCCCTAAAATCACGCCGGGCTTGGCTTTCCCGGTGGGTGGGCTCCCCATCCTTGCCGTGCTGGGGGGTCCCGGGGCTGCCGCCAGCATCCCCAGGCTGTGGGACCTGCCCGGCCCTCGTGGGCAAAGCCCCCGCTGGGCTCCTTGTATCAGGGTCAGGGCCCCGGGGGGTGATTTGGGGTCCCCGGGGTGGGTCGGTGGGTATGGTGCTCAACGGAGATTGATGGAGGGAGGATGGGGGGGAAATTCCTCCTGTGGCAGCTGCTGGAGGGGAAGGGGAGAGCCAGGGTACGGTGGGTCCCGGCACTGCGCACGGGGAGGCTCGGCAAGAAGCAGGAATAGCTGAAAGAACTAAATATGGAAACTTGGATAAAACATCGCTGAAGTAGGGAGATGGTTTCCTAACAGAATTCAAAGCATATAAACAAACTCAGGGAGGGAGAGAGGTTGTCTGGAGGGGGCCTTTATGAGTAATATTTAGAAAAACTAGCTGAAAATATCTCGGTAGGGAAAGCTACAAAGCAAGGTTCCAGCTTTGTGAGGAAAGAGTCGGTCCCGGGGGCACATTGTGTCGGGGGAAGAGATCGAGAAGACACGTGCCTCGGTGGGGAAAAGCCTCTCCTCATAACAGGGTCTTTTTTTTCCAGCTGTCACATTTTGATGATAAAACATGAAATTTCACGGCAAGAGTAAAATAATAATGACCCAGTTTTCACTCTGATGGGCAGGAAACTTTCTGACCGACTCTGGTTTTCTGCTTCCCTTGGCAGGTTGCTCCAGGATCCCCCACTGACCTCCCGCCAGGAAGGACTTGGTGGCTCATCTCTGTGTGCTGCCCAGGGCTGTGCAGCACCCGCAGCCGATCCCCTGGCAAGTTCTGCCCCGGAGCAGGATGGACAAAAGCCCCGGACTTGGTCTTGTGCTGGGATCCCATCAGGGCTCTCCCACCTCTAATGTCTCTTAATTCGTTAAGGAGCTCAGCGCTCGGGTTTGTCGGCTCCTCACCACCTTCTCCTTTACCTTTAGGTTTTGTGCCGGTGAGAAGGGGCTGCTTTAATGCGATTACCACGGTAAAGCCGCGTAAGAGGATTCCTGGGGCTTGGCTCGACGGTGCCCGGGGGCTGTTGGCAGCACGTGGCGCAGGGATGAGCGAGAACAGAAAGCACAGAAGAGGCTTTGCAAGCCCCACCATCATCGGCACCCTAAACCCCCGTGTCCCTGGGAGGGTGGCCGCGGGATTCTGCACGTCCTGCCTTTGCAGGGCAAATGTCTGTCTGCAGCCAGGCTGCTGCTCATCCTGCTGGCACGTGGGTGTAACAGGCAACAGAAAACACAAAGAAAGGGGCAGAATTCTGGGGCTGCCCCGGAGCAGGGTTCTGGGGAGGGAGAGGCCTGCACCTTGTGAAGGGTGACGGGGAGAGGCTGTTTTCTGCTGGGACTGGGTGTTCTGCAGAGGTTTCTCCAGAATAACACTGCCCTGGGCAAGTGTTAGTCCATGTCTAGAGAGCCAGGCTGTGGGCAGAACCCTGGGGGGGCAGAGGGCCTCATCCCCACGTCCCCGCTGGAGCCCTTGCCCGCAGGGATGAGGCCGGTGCTGTCGGTGCTGCGTCAGCTCTGCAGGTTGTTCCCTCCTTCCCGCGCCGTGTCCCACTTCTCGCAGGAGAAGCAGCTACGCCGAGATGCTGCAAAGCCTCCTTTCGCCGTTCTGCAGGGAGCAACGGGGTCATGTGTGCTCACCAGTATCCTACTGGGAAAGTCAGCGTGGTTGATTGGTGCTGGGCACCAGCCAGGCAAGAGGCACTAGCACACCATCTGCTTGTCCTCGGGATGCTACAGGCACTGGGAATACCGCTGTCCTGCAATGGGAACAAGAGAGCTGAACTGGGTCCCAGTTAGAGCTGGGCTCAGTGGCTCAGCTCAGGGCAGCTCAGCTGCGGTTCTTACGGTTTCTAGATTTCAGAATTCTGGGGTTTTTTAATGATTTCCCCTGGGAGAGCTAGGGCTAGCATCACGGTGGCTTGGAGGCTCCCACCTTTCTGTCCTGGGAGCTCAAACCAAGGACAGAAGGCACTGGTGACCCCCAGCACCGGGGCTGACACTAAGATTGTCCTTCAGGTCTTTTGGTCCCCCAAGGAATCCTTTGGCAACAGCCAAACCATCACCTCTCCCGTGAGGAATTATCTTTCCAGGGGTTCCTTTCAACGCAGAACACAAAGGTTTCTACAGGGCCTGCAAAACGGTGTGTGCAGGCATTGAGATCCGTACTCCTAACCAACTCCACCTAGCTGGTCCCAGCTGGGAGAGGTACGAGGTGGGACATGGCACCTGAGAGCTGGGTGAGGAGCTCACTTTGCAGCCAGTCAGGTGTGACCCGAGGTGTGGCACAAGGGGGCAGGACTAACGAGCCCCCGGATCTGGCCCTAAATAGCCACTTTTTGCCCCAAATCTGCAAGCCGTCGCGACCACGTCCACACATAACATACCCAGGCTTTTCTTGTCTACGCTTGTCTTTGTTTGGAGATAATTGCCCCAAAGCAACAGCTTCTTGGGGGTGAGTCCAGTGGACGGCTGGAATGGGAGTCCCGGGGGGACAGGAGGGGGACGAGCCAAGGAGAGGGCCGGACACATCTCCTCTGCTGCCAGAGGTGATTTTCCTGCAATCGGACTAATTCAGCCCTTCCCAAACCCGTCTGCAGGGGCACAGCTCCTCGGGGATCATCCCAGCAGGGAGCAGATGTCGCTGAAGTGCGAACTCAACAAACCACAAACAAAATTTATTCAAGCACAGATAAAGCAAGACAGCAGAAAAGTGACATTTGTTTATTTTTTTTTTACTTTTACTCTTTCTTTCCCTTTCCATTTCTTTCTTGTTTCTCTTGGCACCTCCACGTTTCGGGGCAGGCCAACACAGAACCCTCTGTGTCCTCAGACGGCCGCGATCCTTCCCGGGGGAAGCCGAGCAGGCTCCAGACAATGTGGCCATTGCTGCCGAGAGAGCAGGTGGGGAGGAAACGGAGCATCGAGGGCGCAGCCAACGGCACACAAAAGGGTTCGGCAGGAGGGTGGGGAGAAAGCCCTCGAGTGGGGCCTGGTCCCTGGCAGGAGAAACAGGGGGTGGGTTTGACAGCTGCACCCGGCGGCAAAGTCAGCAGTGGGGGCCGGGTAATTGATTTGTAAACGAGTTGTTGGGAAGAAGGGGCCGTGTCACATCGGGCATCGTCCCCTGCTGTCGGTTCAACAAAAGGAGGCGAGCTTGGAAAGGGTGAGATTGGAAAAAAACCAAAACCCCACAAAGTAAAACCGACCGTAGCATGACTTTTATTTCTCTTGGCTGCCTTGCAAGTGCCCTAAGATCGTGAAGCTGCGAGACTTTCGATAAAACCACAGGAATTCGCTGCGAGATATCTCCCGCTTCGTTGCCAACGCGCAGTCTTCAGGGCAGCCGAGCTCCGAAACCACAGCGCGTGCAGAAATGTGTCCAATTTCCTCCGTTTGGGCAAGCGTCACGCAACAGAAACCACAGATCTGAACTCTCTGCGTTTGCAAGACACGGGAGGGATTTTCTCCTCTCTTTTAGGGAGCCCGCCCAGCCGGCTGCGGTACCAGAAACTTCCCCAGCCAACGGCACCGATTTTGGAAGCTCCATAGAAAGGGTTGGTGGGGGGGGAGTGCAGCAGCCACACGGGACCTGACTTTCCCATCTCAAACGACATTTAAAATCCCTCTTTTTAGCTGTAGATGGGATGCAAACAATTTGGGCACCAGAAAGGTAATCATGGAGGCAAAGATGGAGTCACTTTTCAGGATGCACTTTTTCATGGGAAAAATACTGGAGCAGTATGAGTCACGCTTCAGTGTAACGTGTCCCAGAGCCAGAAAAGCAGTCCCTGGGAAATGAGATAGCTGGCTGAACTGGAACACAGACTTTTGCTTGAATCGGCTCCAGCTCGGGTAGGATAGTAGCAGTTACCCTGCGATGATAGATCAGAGGCCCGTGTGAGGAGTGTTGGACAGCTCACCGGGGTTTAATTTGGACAGCTCTCAGGGCTGTGACAGGCAGGGCTGGGAACCTCCCTGGATGAGCCAACGGGAGAAACAGACGGAGGAGCGAACCCTCCACCGGGGCTGGGCTGAGGGATGCAGAGCTCGCCCCGTCAGCAGGTTCCCGGGAGGACCGCAGGGCTATGATCCCTGCGCTGCCAGACAGCCGCCGGTGCAGAGCCAGGGCCTCGGGGAGAGCGAGCGACAGCTTCCGCCAGCGCCTCAGGTGAGGGAGCGGGAGCGAGGCCGCGGGGTCCCCGCCCAGGGCACAGCCCCACGCCAGCCCACCCCGGCCCGCGGTCTCGGCCCCGCTGGCTGGCACAGGCCTAAGCCGGGGCCCCGCCGCACCCAGGAGCTCGACTCTTCCCCCCGAGGCCCGGTCGGCATCGGGGGCCCCTCCCGCCGAGGCCTAGGCCCCATCCCCGCTCTGAGCGTCCCCCCCCCCGCCCGGCGGCCCCGGCCCGGCTCCTTCCGCGCCCCCTTCCCAGAGCAGCTCTCGCGAGATCGCCCCGCGGGTCACGCGCACGCGCGGTGCCGCCGCCCGGGGGAAAGGGGAGGAGCCTCGGCGCCGCCGCCTCACGGATCCGCCGCCATCTTGTTTCTCGGCCGCTGGGCGCTCGCTCTTGCTCTGGCCGTTCCCCTCCCCCTCCTTCCCGCCTCCCGCCCGTCGGGCCAGAGGCAGCGCGGGCGCTGGGCGGAGCAGGCGGAGGTCGCGGCGCCGGCCGCCCCGGTGAGTGCGCGGGGAGCGGGCGGGAGCGCGGCGGGGCGGAGGGGGGGGGGGGGGGGGGGGCGGGGGCCCGTGGGGGGGCGCGGGGCGGGGGCGGCCCCCCCCCTTCCCTCTCTTCCCAACGGCTCCTTTCCGATTGGCGGAGCAGCACCGCGCCCGCTGATTGGACCGCGCCGGGGGAGGCGGGCGAGGGAAGCTGCACGCTGATTGGATACCGGGGAGCGGACCGGGGAGAGGACAGGAAACCGAACCGTTTCCCCGCGCGCCCCGGTGGCGGCGGGGGGGGGGGAGGGGGTGGATGGAAGGGCGCGCGTGAGGCCGGTTCCGTGGCGGGGAACCGGGGCGGGGGGCAGTGTGAGCGGACCCAGCCCGGAGGGTGCTGAGTCCCTGCAGCCCCAGGGCTGGCGGAGCTCCCGGGACCCGCGGGCAGAGCAAGGTGCTGAGGCCCCTTCCCGGGGAGCCACCGGGTGATGGCGGCGGCAGGCCCGGTCTGCCGGGCCCCACAGGGGGTATGCTGTGGGAGAGCTCGGTTTCACGTACCAGGGTTGTTACATTTTACCGATCTCTGGGGTTTTTTGCCACATGAGCTTTAAGGGGCTTCTCCAGAGTCAGCCCCAGTGCTGGGTGGGAAGAGGGGCAGGGCCCAAGCCTGACTGAGCCTCTGAAGCCCTTGGAGATAATTTGTGTATCTCTGGAATATACCTGTTAGGGATGGTTTAATCTCTGCTCAAAATCTTGGAGCACCAAGAGCTGTGCGTCAATATGGTCTCTCTAGATTCTGCTTTTGCTGAGCTAAGAAAATGAAAGGAATGGTCATCCCCCCCAGTGAGTGCTAAAGCTCTGTCCATGAAAAGCAGTACGAGGGTGGATCAAATGGTTTTAGGCTGGGTTGGATTTCATTTGGGTCAGTTCGTTCTTCAGCCACATCATTGGCTGTGTTTGGGGGTAAGGGCTGAGCGGTGGGCACAGGACAAGTGGGCTGGCAGGGCCGGTGTCTGCTTTGTGCTGGCCGAGCTGTGTCCTGGGGCTGGCTTTGCAACCCAGACCTCTGGCAGACTTTAGGTTGCTCGCAGAAGAAGAAGCAATAGTGCTGAATACTTCTGGATTGTGACTCTTCATATCACCTTTTGCGATACTTTTTGAGTGAAGTGTTCTTCATGTACTTAGGAATAAATAGTTCTTGTCTGTCTCAATAGCTGTCTGAGTTGGGGCAATGAAAAGCACAGTCTCCACTGGCCTCTTGAAGCAAACAGCCTGTGAGCACGTGGTTAACTTTTCCTCTAGTCCTACATCCAGAAAATAGACCTCCTGGGCCATCAGACATCATTTCCTGCTGTTGCCCTTGGCAACGTCGCGTGTCTTTTCTTAGGCTTACCTGTGCCCTTCTTAAACAAGGTTACGTTTTTGGACTAGGCCACTGCTGCTCGATCGGTGCCTGTCTCCAGCCAAGCTGAGCTCTGGGACCAGCCTAAGCTCACCTGGGCCCCGCTCACCGTCCCTTAGGCGTTGGGTTCATGGTGGTGACAGCCTGGAGTGATCTCGCATCGCCTGCTCCGTCATAACCACGTGGGGTTTTGTGTCCCCGTTACCAGGCTGGCTTTGAGGCGCTGGCTCTTACAGGGGCTTGTGGCCTTTCTGGCCGCCCCGAGCAGAGGATTTGGACACGTTTTGGGATGAACACAGAGTTCTTGGTGAAAGCAGAAAGCGGTGCTTGGAGTGGGACCTTTGAAAGCCCTGTGCAGCACCGAGAGCTGTTCGCTCGGAGCGAGGGCAGGGACCCGGGTATAACCCCGACAACCCTCAGGCTGCTGCAGGGTGACCTTGTGCCAGTCGTTCATCCCGCACGGCCGACCCGTTCCCTCTCATTCTCTTCAGAAATTAAGAGAAGTCGCGTTCCTCAGTGTACGTTCTCACGCCACAGGCGAGTAACGGGATGAGGGTGACTGCGCCGGAACGTTCCTTTCTCCTTCTCTCTTCCCAGTAGCTTTGCAGTTCAATCTTTTCCAGTGGGATTTCAGCAGTTCCTGGGCTTTACCTCACCAGCCCCGGGTGATCTCAGAGCCACAGCCATCAAAATAAACCCTTTAATGCAGGGCTTCCCAAAATTAATTTTTTGGGGTGGGTTTTTTTCCTGTTGCTTGTTTGGTTGGTTTTTTTGATTCACTGTTGTAAAGAAATATTAAACACTGGGGGAGTACTAACTGTTCCTGCAGCCCCGGGGGGCCACACAGGAGAGGGACTCTGACTCCGTAGGTGTTTTTTTTTTTTTTTTTTTTTTTTTTTTTTTTTTTTTTTT
>JANVCC010000120.1:5874783-5914258 GCA_025345505.1 Todiramphus chloris collaris | reverse complement strand
TTTGTTTGCATACCTCCAATAGTGAGCATACCGCGGCGTTTAGCTGAGGAATGGCGCGGGGAGAGAACAAAGCGTTGCAGAGAATTACTATTTTCCTTTACTTTTAAGACACGTTTGAACCAATTATATTTAATAAATCACCGGGAAGACCTATTTTTAAATTGATCTCTCCTTGCTATCTGATTCAAACTAATTTAATCTGCAGGACTGGTTAAGCGTTGGCTGCGCTTCGTCATGTTTTTTTTTCCCCCTGTCTGTAATCCCATAAGCACGTTATTTTTCAAGCAGTAAATTGCATCTTGGAACGCAGTTTGAAATCCGCCCGGCTCTTGTCGGTAACTTGCTGGAATAGGTTAAAATATCATCTGTGTTTTCTAAAGGTGCCGTTCACAGCTTTCCATCCCAGCTGGGAGCTCCCGAACTGGTGGGGTGATGGGTTTGTGGTGCGTGGGGGCTCAGTGCTCATAAAGGTCTTTTCTACCCTAAAATGTGATTCGGGGAGGGGTTGGAGCAGCCAAGGGGCAGCCTCCTCATCGCTTCCCTTCAGAGCTGTCCCGAGAGGACGGCGTTGGGCCTGCTGGGAAGGCTCGGAGCCTGCGTCAGGAGGGCGGCTCTTTGGGGAGGTTTCCGTCTAAAAATCAGACTTTGGGTTTTGTTGTTGTTTGTTTTCTCCCCTCTCTCTGGGTTAATTTCCAGTCTCTACGCACAGGCGTGTGCGTGTGATCCGGTCCGTGGATCGCCGCCGGGCAGCGGATCACCCCGCACTCGGGGCCGGTGCCGGGACGGCGGCTCCGTGACGCGGCGGCGACGGCGTGGGGAGGGCGGAGGGGGTGCTGTTGGAGTGGCAGGCGCGCGGGCCAATCGGCAGCCGTCCCACGACCCCTCGTTGGAGGGGAAGGGCCAATGGGAAGCGTGCGGGGCGGGCCTGAGCGCCGCGCTGCGGAGGGGGCCGCGGGCGGGGAGCGCGGCGGGCGCTGCTCTGACCCCTGCGCCGCCTCTCAAGGTAACTTTAAAACAGGAAGTGGACGGCGAGGTTGCGCCGCCGGCGGCAGCCAATGAGCGCGCTGGACCTCGCCCCCCCGAGGCGGAGCTCAGCCAATGGGCGCGGGCGGGGCGGGCCGGGCGGGCGCAGCAGGGTAGGCTGAGCGGCGGCTGTTAAAGGGGCCGGCGGCCCGGTCCGGCGGGGACGCGGAGTCCCGGCAGGCAGGGGTCAGCTCAAAGACAAAGGGATGTCGGAGAGGCCCGGCAGCCGCCGCCCCCCGCCGCAGCCGCCTCCCGACCGGCGGGCAGGGTCCGCGGCGGCCGCGGCCCAGTAAGTTCATTCGCGGCGGCGATGAGCCGCGCTGGTTGAGGTGGGGGGGACGGCGGCGCGGCCGCGGCCCGGTGACGGGGGAACGGGCCCCGGTGACGGGGGTTGCCCGCCCGGCCTCCGCGTGTCCCCGCCTTGTGCGGCGGGAGGAGGGGGTGGAAGCGAGGGGCGGCAGCGCTCCGGGGGCGGCGGGAGGCGGCCGGGTCGCGGCGGCCGTTAGGACCCGGGGCTGAGTCGCCGGCTCGGCCCGGGGCGGCGGTTACCGCTGTAGGCACCGCGGGGCCGCGCCCTGCGGGGGAGGGGTGGGGGGGATCCACGCCACCCCGGGGCCGGTAACCGGCCGAGGGGAGGGGGGCACAAAATGGCACCGTTTTCCCCCACCCCCTCCCTAAGCGGGGCTGCCGCCTAGCCCGGGGTGCGGGGGAGGGTCCTGCCCCGACTGCCCTTGGCGGGGGCTGCCCGGGGAGCTGGCCCGCGGGCACCCATCGGAAACGTGGCTCCCGGAGTGGGGGGGGGGGGGGGGGGGGCGGCCGGAGGCGGGGCCGCCGGGGCCCCGCCGCCGCACCCCGGGGGGGGTAGGCGGGCCCTTGGTTTTCCTTTTTTTTTTTTTTTTTTTAAATTTGGAAATAAGCACTGAAGGTCATCGGAGCCCCGCAGCCCGGCGGTGACAGGCGGAGGAACCGGGTGAGAGTGCGTCTTAGCTTAGAAGTTTTCCAGCGTAAAGGGCTTGCTCGGTTATCCCGCTGCCACCCGCAGCTCCGGCGGGGCCGGGCCGGGCTCTCGCCGTCAGAGCGGTCGGTGCGGCAGCCGAAGTTGGCGGAGCGAGGCCTGCCTTCCCCAGCACCAGTGACCTTGAAATACCACCGCTCCCAGTTGTGAGAATGAAGGACAAAGTTTGTTATCGGCACTTTGGACTGGGCCAAAAAAAAAAATAAAAGGGAAAAAAAAAAAAAAAAGAGAGAGAAAGGAAAGGGAAAAATGAAATTGCTGCTGATGGCCGAGGGCATCGAGGACACGAATAGTTTGTAGATAAGAATTAAAGTTCATTTTCAGCGAGGAGGCGAATCACATTGCAGACATTCCTTCTGCTCCGCTCCTGCCGAGAGATGCTAAATGTTGCTGTTGCCCTTCCCTTCTGGGGGATGAACTGGGTGACATGGCTCGAGTGTTCTCAATCCTGCCTTTATCCATATTTTTCTTCTCTTTTCCTGCTCAGATTGCTATCTGTTGGCCTTAAAAGTACTGCTTTGAAAATCAGAGGTAATTACATCGTGCAGCTTATTTCTGTAGGGGTGTTAGAGAAGTGGGCCCTGGCACAGCACCCAATCTTCACATCGGTGTCAGCTGCTAACAGAAAACTGTATCTTGGGGTTGAACTTCAACCTGAACCGTCCTTGAATTCCTGCAGCCTCTGAGTGTTATTTCGGGTATTTTAATTTAAATTAAGGTTGGTGAATGGCATCACCTTGTCTCGGGCGAAGCTTATTCGGCTTTCAGCGGCATCTGGCGTGTCGTGCTCGATCCAGGAAGGGGGCAGAGCGAGAACTGTCACCCAGAGTCATCTCTTAATGCCGGTGGCTGCTCCAGTAGGTTAGTGGAACAACAGGAACTTCTGTAGCAGGCTGTTGGCCAGAATCAGGGGGTTTCCTCTGAGTGTGAAGGTCATTGTTAGCATCTGTAAGCAAAAAAAGAGCCATTTTAAGGCTTTTTGCCTTGAAATTAGGCTGCCGTCCGCTTTTAAGGAGCGGCAGAGCGAGGGAACCTGCAGCAACGAGATGAAATAACGAAATGCAATAAGAAATCCTGCAGAAGTCCTCGTTACACCCAGTGTTTATCACAGTTCACATTGCTTAAGCTTGCCAGAGGTTGTGGCTGTGTAAGAATAGGTGCTGCTTGATCTTTCTAGGTCAAGAGCAGCAAGAAAAGCCTAAAGCTTTCGGTAGCGCTGTAAAGGGATTTATTAACAAATTACACCGGTTCCTGGCTGCTTCTCACGGCACTGTAAGGGAAAAGAAGGTCCTTGGATCCCATTTTAGCCCTCTCAGTGGAGTTAGCTGTGTGTCCCTCTGCCCAAAGGTCCCCTGGCACCTTCTCCTTAAACTTCTCCAGGCTTGGTTTGTTTGGTTTTTGTTTGTTTGTTGGGGGGTGTAAAGGACAAGTTTAGTGGGGGGGAAATTGCTGTCCCTGGGTTGAGCACCGTGGTGGCTGGAGGCAGGAGGAGGATGTGTGTGTGCCTGGCTGTGAGGGTGGGGGCTGCCTGCAGGAGGTCACCTTTCCAGCCAGTGTGTTTGGGTGTGTGGGTTTGGTGGGGTTATTTTTGATTGTTTTTAACCAGACTAGTATCTCACATTTATATAACGTAGCCTGACATTTGTATTTTAATAGTGTTGGCACACGAAGCAGTTTCTTAATTTCAGGGCTTAGCAATCTGCCCGTGTCGTAAGTGAATTAAATTTGTATGATTGCCGACTTGCACTCTTTAATTACTACATTTTGATAACGAGACCTTTTTTTCAGAGGGTCAAAAAAAGCAGCAGCTGTTACAAGGGGCACCGACAGCAAGATCACACTGCAGGATACCTGTCAGAGCTTCCCAGGAGTTACAGCAAGGTGCTTTTTCCTTTGTTTTTTCTTGGTTTGTCCTCAAAAACTGAAGACTTTTCTCCATTGCTGAGATCTCACTGGGGCCATTTTCTGCTGTCCTCTGTTTATAAGCTGCTCTGGGATTTGATCACTTCCTGATAAATCAAAACAGGTCACTTCCCGTTGTCTTTTCAGTCAGTGAAGGTGACCCAGAAGGGTGGAGATTTGCATATTTATAATACAGGATTTTTTTTATTAATATTATTACTTTAATAACAAATAGGAAAACAAAAAAAGAAGAGAAGCCTGATTAGAGTGACCTGCTTCCTGTTGGGCAGTGCTGGTTGTGCTTCACTCAAGTCAGATCTTGCTGTCCTCAGGAGGTAAAAGGCTTGTGGGTGTTTCTGTGAAAATAATGCTTTTTAACTTTTGCAAGATGCTGTTTGATAATTTATCTTCTAAAAGTGAGTAAAGCAATAGAAATATTGGATATTAGTGACCCCTTTAGAAAAATAACCCTAAAAGCAGTACGTTTATGTCACTTTTCTACCCAGAATAACAACATTTGCAGGAGTGGTGCCCAGTTACAGACTGGTACAGACTTTGACTCTGCTTTAAAACCCTCACAAGTTCTTGTGACCAATTCCCATTTGTTCCTCACCATTTTCTAGCCTGCCCCTGCTGTGGTTTGAACCATTCTTTCTGCCTTCCCCTCTTCCCTCTCCAGCAGCACTGGTGGTTGAGCCTAAAAATGCAGCAGAAGAGCAAAGAAACGCAGAGCGCTTCCACTTTAATTTGAATGCAGCTTTAACTTTGCCCAAGCTGTGCTGCAGCATCTGCGTGTCAGCACAGATCAGCTGAGGGCTGCTGCCTGCTCCAGCTGCTGCCTGCTTCCCCCTGGAACGGGGAGCTTAGCAGCCAGCACCCAGTTTAGGGGTTTTTTTCAGCCAGTTTAAATTGTGTGGCTGTCAGAAGGACGAGAAAATGTCAAGGCACTCGTAGGGCTTTTAATACAGAAACAATTGAATGAGGAATTCTTTATAAAGAATTCAAAAATGTCAACTGACATGAACAAAATATATTTAGTAGATAATAATGTATATTTCTGGGCTGGATGTCTGTGTCTTGCCAGGCTTTTTGCCTGTGCTTGTACTCCAGGGTGCTAAAGGTGTATGTTACACCATCAGAACTTCTGCTGCCTGAGATATGGGCAAACCAACCCAAACGCTGGGCAGAGCCCCCTCACCCTGAGCTGCTGGGGACAGCAGAGACCAGACAGACACCAGCAAAGCTGCAAGCTACCATTGGATTTGGAAATATTTGAAGCACTTTCTGAATAAACTGAGCCCGACGCTTGGTTAACCGCTGCTGCCAAAATAGTGCCCGTGGGCCTGAAGCTGGGTTTGTTGGCTTTCATCTCGGGCTACTATAAACCTACCATATGTTGCATTGCATACGTTGAGGGGATGTGGCAAGTATCTTTGTGTTGTGACTACCTGATGTCACTGCAGTTGTGAAATTCCCTTCCCGTAGTACACAAGCCCAGGGTGAGATCCCTCCTGCCTCTGAGAGCCTGAGTAGTTCTCAGGAGCTTGGGGTTTATTTTTTTTATCTCTACAAGTGCAAGCACACAACTAGTCACGCATTGGATCGTGTGCTTTTGTGAAGGTGGGTTTGGTGTCCCGTTGTTCTTGATCCACATTAAGGCTGCTGGTAAAGGGAAGTGAGTAAAATACCTGGTGAAGCTCGTAGCTTGTCATTTCCTTTAAGTTTCCCAAGCTGCCCTACACAAGGACAATTTTCTGCTGGGTCGGTGGAGATGAAAGTTTACAAGGTGAAGTACCCGATAGGCAGTGTTGTTTTGGTGCCTGCCAACTGTTTTATCCTGTGAAGTAGACTTGACTAACTCGAACACGCTTTCCTTAAAAGAGCTTTCCCATTGCTGCTGGGGTTTAATTTCAGAGCCGGAGAGGCAGCGCCATTCATCTCGGGCGCTTGTTATTTGTCTGGGAATTTTCTTCCTCTGTTCCTTGCTCTGCGTGCTCGCCTGCCAAAACTGCACTGCAAAGAGCTGCTTCTCAATAGTGTTTAACTGTTGAAACCCCAAATATCGAGTGTGACCCTTGTGCTCTTTCATTCAGAGAAGAAAGGAAAGTAAAATAACCGGTACAAGCAGCAATTCAGATTAGTCTGTTTGCTTTAATTTCTAAAAGAAAAAAACAACCAAAAAAAAACCCCAACCAAACTAATCCTGTGCTATTTTCTGTGGTGTTCTAATACTTGCAGCCTCGTTTTTGCCTTGGTGCTGCACTGTGGGGAGGCCCCTTCTGGATTCTGCAGCGTGGCTCCTGGGGCCGTGGTGGTTTCTGATGCCAACCTTCAGGGTATTTATGTGCTCCCCAAACCCTGCCCGGAGTTAAACACAGTCTGTGTGGGGATCTTTGGTCTTGCTGTGCGAGGATGGATGTGGCTGCTGCTGGACAGAGGGCTGTTGGGTACAGAAAGTCAATGCTTCTGTAAAAAATGTTATTCCAGATCTAATATTTTTTCTCCTGAAGGAGTAAAGCCAACTGACAGCCACCTGCTCGCAGCCCGCCGTTGTCTGCTCTAGCCCGTGCCTTCAGCTGCTGGCTCACACTTGTATTAAGGTATAAAACTCAACCCAGCTTCTCTGGGTGCTTGTGTGTGTTCAGCAAAGCCTTTGCTGTTCAGTCTGTGCTGTAGGATGTTCCCTACCCTGGTGCAGCCAAAGCAGCTTCAGAGGCTCTGTTCTTGCTCCTGCCGAGCACGTAGCACGTGCCTCGTAGTGAGGCTGTTCCCAGCTCTGCCCAGTGGGAGGTACTGGCTCATTTGGCAGTTGGACACAGCTCCCTGCGAGATCAGGGCTGGAGCTTCCTAACAAATGTGGTGTCAGGAAGGTTATCTGGCCACTTTCTGCTTTACATGAGTGAAGTTGGGGTGGTTGCTTTGGCCCTGCCACCTCCCCTACGGAGCAGCCGGGATCAGCTCTGCCGCTTGCGCGCTCTCCCCGTGGAGTGGGTAATGGGGAATTGTAGAATCGTTTGGGTTGGAAGAGACCAATGGAGTCCAGGTGTTCCCCCAGCACTGCCAGGGCACCACTGCCCCCTGGCCCTCAGCACCACAGCTCCACAGCTTGGAAACCCCTCCAGGGATCACGGGGACTCCACCCCTGCCCTGGGCAGCCTGGGACAGCCCTGGACAACCCTGGAGGGGAAGAAATTCTTCCTCAGCTCCAACCTAAACCTCCCCTGTTGCAAATAGGAGAGACAGCTCTAACCCCAGCCTGCCCAAACTCAGCTGCAGAGTGTCCAGCAGAATTCCTGCCATAGGTACTGGGTGGAGAGGGGCAGAGCAGGAGGGATAGCTGTGTGGGGTCCAGCAAAACATCGACTGCAGTGCTCTTAGCAGCAGCTCAGCAGTGGGAGTGGTGCAGATCTGGCCCTGCTTGCTGAAACCAGACCATGCTGAGATAACGCCTTGTCTGTGGTACTGGAAGTTGTAATCCAGGTCCCTCTCTGAGTTTACAACTGATGCTGTGCCTGGAATGACTGAGAACAGAAGTAATGTGTTAGAGGTCTAAGGGAGCTAATGCTCGAATAGTGCTTTGAAGACAGAATAACCTACTGCTAAATATTCATAGAAAAAAGGTCTGGAAGGCATCTGGAGAGGTCATCCTGTTTATTTTTTTTACTGCCCTAAGGCAAGATCAACTCAAACACTGTTTTGCAACCTCTTGCAAACATTTAGCAGTTGGTATTCCATATCTTCCCTGGGCCATTAGTGCAGCATTTAACTAACCTGGGCTGTTCAATTCTAACTTTATTGAACAAGAGAAACCTGCAAATACTCACTTTATTCCAGAGCCTAGGATGATTCTCCCATCAGCTGCAATCAGCCAGTTCTGGTGCCAGCTATGGGCTCAGAGAACCAGTTGTGTGTCTGCAATACCACGAGAGGGGATGGATAAAAATAAAACTGAGGAATTGCAAAAGGTTCTTAGAATAGCACATTGGAAGGAAGCGCTTGTGTTTTGAATTATGTTGGGTTTACTGAAAAGCCTCTTGAAATTGGTTTGAAACAGTTGAAAGGTGCTGTTTCCATCAAGAGCAGGACTTCAGTCTGTCCAAAGTTTGTGATCCTCACCGTTTTCCGCTACCTGAAAAGCTGTGTTAGGTTCATAGCACTATCTTATAGAAACAAAAGAGAGTTCCCATGTCTTTTGGTTAAATACTTTTTGTATTAAAGTCGAAGATTTCTGATTTTGGCCTGTGGTTTAGCTATAGCTTTATTCATTTCTTGCCTGTACAAGATGATGGGGAGTTTTCTGCATTGATGAGAACAGCATCGTTACTGCTGTGCTGAACTAACTGTGCTGTCTGTGCCACGCCGTGGATTCGGGTCAGTTCTGTTTCATCCTGAAAGGGCACTGTAGAGAGGCTGGGGCTGGGCTCTTCTCTCAGGTCATTAGGGACAGAACCAGAGGGAATGGCCTCAAGCTGAAACGAGGGAGGTTTAGACTGGACACTAGGGAAAAATTCTTCACAGAAAGAGTGGTGAGAGATTGGAATGGGCTGCCCAGGGAGGGGGTTGAGTCCCCATCCCTGGTTGTGTTTCAGCATCGCTTGGATGTGGTGCTGGGGGACATGGTTTGGGGTGAGCTTGTAGAGTAGGGCTGATGGTTGGACACAGTGATCCCAAGGGGTTTTCCAACCTGAGTGATTCTGTGATTCCTTTTGGAGGGGTTTTGGCAGGTGGGGTGATGGCAGCACGCACCGGCCGGG
This sequence comes from Todiramphus chloris collaris, assembly GCA_025345505.1. NCBI lineage: Eukaryota > Metazoa > Chordata > Aves > Coraciiformes > Alcedinidae > Todiramphus > Todiramphus chloris. Next base: position 5,905,564 of record JANVCC010000120.1, on the reverse strand, counting down.
CTCTCCGAGCGCGTTCCCAGGCTGTGCGTTCGCTGCCTTTTCTCATGGAATCCTTGGAAACGTCAGCAGCTCGTGTGTCGTAACCCCGGATCCTTGCGTGCTGCAGCTTGTGTCTTTCCTTTGGCTTTCCCAGGGCCGGGCACAAATATTCTTGGTGGTTCTTCCATCTGCTGTAGTACTTTGTGCCACGATGTGGCAACATCAGGGCCTTTTTGAGACTTCCATAGCAAGATTTCAAGCTTGGTTTGTTCAGCTCTTGCCACTGGTGGCAGCTACTGGTTCTTCATCAGGTCAGAAACGTGCTGTGGAGATGAGGTTTGGGTGCAGTTCTGGTGGGACTTGGAACTGCAGTGCCTCATTTAATAGGTAGGAAACCTCTTGGAGAGGATGATGCGCTAGTGCAGTGTCCACCTCTGATCGTCTTCCTGGTGGCATCTTCTTTCCCCGTGCCCTCTCTTGTGGCTGTGTCAGAAGTCAGGCGAGTTCCCTCGAGAAGCTCTGACCTCTTTCCTGATGGAAGCAAGAGCCGCGATGACCACGGGTGCAGAAAATGGATCCAACACAAAGTCCACGGCACTGGTTTGAAGAAGTGTCTGCTTGCGGTGCCAGCGCCGCAGCCGAAGTGACTTGGGTTCCTGAATTGGGTTCCTGGTTTAAAAATTTCACACAATCGAGTGGGCAAGGCCTGAATATTAAGGTAGAAGAAGAAACCATTGGTTTTACATCGCCACTGCCGCCCGCCAAAGCAAGTACAAGTCATCCTTGGCTGTGGTCGTGGCCCCTTTGTGTCTCCAGCCGCGCCGTGCGCTTGTGCTGCTTGGCCTCCGCCCAGTGAACATGTTGTTTGGAACCGTAGTGGAAATAAATTTCATCTTACTTCACGAGAGGAGGCTCGGCTGAAATTATCTATGTTGCCTCGAGTAGATCTTAAAGAAGCGAAAATGCGCAGTGAATCGAGGCGTGATGTCTCTCTGGAAGCAATTTCTAGGCCATTAAGGTGACTCCTCAAAAGGTTTCTTTTAAGAGAAGAGAGCGCAGGGGACGACGTCATGCGAAACGAGGGCTGGGGATCTGCAGCTCAGGGACAACCCTTCGCATGCCTTCAATTGCTGCCCAGACCACAGGTCACTGTCCCAGTCCAGGTCAGACTCTGGGTGTCGTCTACACTTGCCATTCTGACCCAGCAAACGGCTCCGGTTGAAGGACCGAGAGCAGCACCTCGCAGACGGTGCTGGTGCCAGCATCCACGGCTCCTCTTCCGCTGGCACCTGAAAGAAGCATCTTACTAAATTCATATAAACCCCTGCTTATTCTTCCTGTGGAACTCGTTCTTTGTTGCTAGATTGTTCCTTCTGATTCCGGCAGGATCAGGTGTCTGCTGCTTAGTAGTCCCCAGAGCTCCTTCTTCAGATATGCAAGTGGGGCTCTGCACATTTTACTTTTAAATCAAGGGACAGGCTCCCAGAGCAGAACGCTACAGTTTGGAGAGTTATTGCATCAGACTGGAAGTGTCACAGGAGGGCGGGATTAGGATTTATTCTAAATACTCACTTTTCAGCTCTCGGGATCTATTTTTAATTCTTCGGGCTCGCGGGGGTTTTGCTGGGTGCTGTGGCACTGGGGTTGACTCTTTGCTGGTAAAGATGGTATTTATTTTTTTACAAAAGAACAGCATTGCTCTTTTCCTCCTTTTCTGTCACGCCACGTCCTAAAAAATCAACCTGTGAGTTCCAGGGGATGGTGGATGTTGTAAAACCAACAGCAATTCAAAGAGAGCTGCATTGGAGTTTTTTGGAGGGCAGCTCAGGGCTTTCTAAACACGGTCGGCATGAAGGTGGTAGACTCTGTACAGGGGTAGAATCTGTCAGGGGGGAGTTGTTCTTGCAGTGGCAGTTTTCAGGAAGATTTGTGCGTTACCGTGTGTCGCTGCGATCTAAGGATGTTGAGACAAAATGTTTGAGCTTCTGTCTTGTTTCTTTTTAGCCTCCCTTTTACTTCAGATTTAAGATGCTTGGGTGGAACACGCGGCTTCTGCCGTATAATCCAGCACCCTATAACACGGGCTCTTTCCCACAGCGCACGTCATGGGAACACGACTGCAATCTATGCAAAGAACCTGACGTTTCTGCTGTCGCCAGGGTCTGTGGGATTGCTGGCGTTGCCCAGTTATTGCCTCCTCCTTCGTCGAGAGCCTCGAGGCTTTTCAGTGCTTCCCTCTGGCACCCGCCGTTTGCATATCCCTTCAGATGGTTGGATAAGCGTCATGGAGATCTGCTCTCCACCCAGTTTGGTTGACTTCTTAGTCAAGGCCAGCTTGGGAATACCTTGAAAGCAGGCGGGTGGGGAGCTGTGACAGCCCCTCGATGGCCAGGGGGGTTGTCCTCCAGTTCCCAAACCCAAGCTCGCTTGGCGAGCGGCACCGGGAAGGACCGGTGGCTGCCACTGGCAGCTGCTGGGCTGTTCCTGGCCACTGGTTTTCCAGCTGGAGAGCTCTTGAGTACCTGCTCGGGGTGGAATTGCGAGATCAGAGATCTTGAGTTTATGGTTATACTGTAGCTTGTGTTTTCAATAGCAGGTTCTTGCTCAAGCATGCAGATTGTAGGCAGCCAGGGTGAGACAGCTTTGTCTGACTGCTCCCCCCTTCCCACAGCATTAAAGAAAGGGCACAAACCACCAACTGTTTTAAGAAGAAACAACAATCACCGAACAAGCAACAACAACAAAAAAAGGAACCCCAGACACTCGAGGTGTCTTCACGCTTGCTCTGTGCTCCACTCGAGTGAAGCTCCTAAGCCTTTGTCAGCTGCCACAGGATTTTGTAAGTTTAATATTTGTGAAAGGTGTTCTGCTCCGGTGAGCAGAAAAGCTCTAATTGCCAAGTGTTGATGGGGCAGTTGTGCGATGTGCTCGCTAATCTGCTGGGTAATCACCTCCAGGCATTCTCAGCTTTTTGGCCTTCATTTCTTTTTCCCTTAGTCTGGAAACAAACTGTTTGTCTTCGCGGAGCGTATTCGGGGCTGTACAGACTGGGTTGGCCGCCGTGAAGCAGCTGTGTCCCAGTCTCCCCTCTTCCTACCCCCTTGGAGGGGCTGGTTTGTTTGTGTCTAATTCAGTAAAGCATCGGCGTTGTGTTTCATGTGCGCTTGAACCTCCTCACCTCGGCTCCTCTGCACAGCCTGGAGTTTGAGGCTGTGGGCTCCCAGGACTCGGGGTGCTGGTTCGGCCGATCCCGGGGGGTGTAGCACCCGGCCCTGCTGGGATCCAGCTCCGGCGTGGCAGGAAGGCGACGGGTTCCGGGAAATACGTGCGCAGAGCAGAAGCGCGTCTCGAGCTTGCGAGGAGCTCGCCCAGCTTCTGTGCGGAGCCGCAGCGCTGCTGGAACCGGCACGTTCCCTCGGGTCGTGGTTACACTGGTGGCAACTGGTGACGCCGGAGATGGACGTGAACGGAACTCGGTATCGAGGTGGTGTCAGAGTAGCTGCTTTAGTTGTGGAGCTTCTGAGATGCCCTACCCTGCGGGATGCGAGGGGAGCAGGAGGATCTTCAGAGCACCTTTCCCCTTCCGCACGGGGCTGGGGAGGAAATCATCATCATCCTCATCAGAGGAGGAAAGGTGAAGTGTAATGAAGTTGTAAAAACTGCCTGCATACTGCCTATCAAATAGGAGCAGCAGGTTTAGACCCTGATACTGTGAAATCAGAGGAACTGCCTCCCTGTCGGCTCTGGTGGGCTTATCTTCTGTCCTGGCTTTGGTATTTTTTTTCTTGGCACTACTCCTGGTACGAGGCAGAACAGAGCTTCCCTTGGCTGCAGGAACTTACCTCACAGTGCAGGAATGGCTCCAGCAGCACCGTTTGTCTCGCAGACGTGACAGTTCAGGGGTTTCTCCTCTTCCAGTCACCCCCGGTGCTCACAAACACCTTAGGTGTCTGGATTTTAATGGCAAGAAATTATTGTAGTAACATCCTGAGCAGTTTTAATCTGCTTGGGCTTTTCTTTTGAGGTTTATAGCTATTTCATTTTCAGTTTATTTTCAGAAAATCAGTCTATTGGTGATTCTTGTTTCTCCTCTTACTCAATTTCCTAATAATGATCCTGAACAGTCCCTGAAAACATCAGTTGTCCTGGGGTCAAGCGTCAAGCTGATCGATTTGCATTCTGAAATCGGTCCTGTGTTTGCCTGGAAGACAGGAGTTAACTTTTCTGTTCATCAACGGGACTTTTGAGATTATAGATGACTGGAGTAAACCATTTCTAGCTCCTCCTGAAACCTGGCTGAGTGGCAGAGACCTTTATTGAATGCAGGACATTTCCTCTAGTGAGTAACTAGAGGGGAATTTTCTTCCTCTTTCCTTCACTAGCTTTTATTTTATTATTTTATTTATTTTATCTGTTATTTCTTAGGGGTTACGCCGAGCATTATATTCCAGTGCAGCATTTAAGGGTGTTGAATGCAACTAATTTGTGTTTAAAGCTTTGAGAAGTGCTTTGGCTTGTCTTCAAGATGGATTGCATCTCCAGCTGCCGAAAAGCCCCTGGCTGGTGTTAGTGTTGAAATATTGCAAGTACAGAGCAGATTTCAAGGATTAGCTTTTATTTATGTGCCTAAACTGTTTTCTGTCTATGTTTGACAATGCAGATCAAGGAGAGGAGGCTCAAATGCCAATTTAACGCTCTCGTTAGAATATTTCACCTACTTGCTACCTTGATTTGGAGGTGGGTAGCATTAGATACAACCAGTTGTTGCAGAGTCACCAAGTAACTGGCCAGTCACTTATTTCTGTTGGTTCCTTACCTGGAGCTCTCCCTGTCTCACTCCGAGACTGAAAACACAATCTTCTGACCTCCTTTTTGTGCCCCCCCTGTCCGAGTCCCCTTGGGCAATTCCCACGCCTCCCGTGTCCCCTTCTCAGGTTGATGAAAGGGAAAAGCAACCGTTCAAAGCTTGCAGGCTGCGGGAGGAAACCAGCTCGCTGCCTGACATTCATCTCTTTGATCTGTTAATGAGATTTTATGGATCCTCAGCGCTCGGGAGTAGAGATTGGGAAGTGACTGGCAGTTGGTTGGGGTGCGTTGGGGGTGTTACTGTGCTTCCCTTCGGCTTGGGGAATAAATAAAGCTTTACATGGGGAATAAATAAAGCTTTACAGGGCAGATCCACAGGCCAGGGGGATTGTGAGTGTCTGTCAGAGCGAAATCTGCCCTTGTCTCTTCTCCCCTTGCACGGCGATGCACGAGTATCTGTGTCTTCAGCTCTTGCCCTCCCCAGAAGGCAGCATCCCTTTCTCTTGCTGTGGGCTGAGAGACACAGAGACTTATTGTTTGTACGTGGGGAGTGTGTGTGTCACTCAGGGGAACTTCAAAGCTGCTCTGGGTGACCCCGAGAGCGTTTCACACCAGTGCCTCCCCCCCGCCTCTGCTCTGCTCGCTGGAGGGGGTGCTGGAGGCTCTCCTGGGCTCACTGAGATGCTGTCCATGCATGGGAACCTCCTGTCGGGTGGTGATTTGTCAGGTTCTGTGTGTGCCCGAGCTTTTGGCACCTCTCCCTAGGCCTTCCAGGCTGGGAATCCTGCCGGAGCCCCGCGCTGCCATCGTGCAGAGGAAGCCAGGGAGGCTGGCCTTGGTCTTCCAAGGGATTCCCACCTTGTGCGTCTGACTTCACTGAAGAGTTCCCTGTCCAAAGGCAGGACTGGCTCTAGGAGTTTAGGGGGTGAAAGGAATTGTGTCAGCCAGGACTTGAAAGGTGCCTGGGCAGTGCCGGGCGGGCTGGCACCGGCTGCTCACCCGAGGACGAGGTTGGTCAGTGCTGCATGTCCTGACCCCCTCATCATCCTCACTGCACGGCTGTGTGGGGAAGTCTGCACCCAGTTACTGCACCCAGTTACCATCCCTTTATTTTCTCCTTGAAGGTTCCTGCTGCCTACTGGTACATGCTGTAAATAAAGCCGTTTGCAGAGCTACAGGTCTCGACGTGCAGGCAGCGTCCCGTGTAAGTTCAGCATTAGCCAGGCTTGCTCAACATCCTGCAGTTGCAGAGTATGAAACGACAGGCCTGGGGCTCTTGAAAAACGGTTTCAATTAAAAGATTTGAATTTTAAATCTTACTTTGTGCTTTTGACACTCCGCGTTGCAGAGGCTGTTCATTTCCCCGGTTGATTAGACCCAAGGAGAGAAAGTGTTTTCACAATAGTGTCAAGCCACAAAAAGTGACACCTTTCAAACAGGCACGGAAGAAACTGGTTCATTGCAGTCTGTAGAAGCAGTACTGGGCTGACACTGGCTTTCTGCTTGGGGAGGGTTTGCTGCTGTATCCTGTGCTGTTGTTGGCTATAACAAGCAAGAGAGAAAGTGATTTTTATAATAGGTGTGAGCTGTGCCCGGGCATCAGTTATGTTTTGTAACTCCTTGTGGAAAGGCAGAGATCTAAGAGGGGAATAAAGACATGATTTTTGCTTTCAATTCTTTTTTTATTTAAAATGTTGTTTTTCAATCTTTGGAAAAATAACGAAATGTTAAAAACCAGTTCCAGAGGCTGTGGTATCTCCGCGCTGTCGCTGCGAGACCTGCACTGCCATATCTTATTTTGACAGTTTTCCAGGGCGATTGGCCGGGCTGGCCCCTTCCTGTATCCCTGGGCTGTGGAAGGAATCTCTGGGAGCTGCTGGCTCCTGCCTGCATCCCTCCCTCCATCGTGGCTAACGCAGCTTTGTGTTTCTCCCAGCTACCAGCATGTCCACGGACGGAGGGTTCGGCACGGCCGGCAACAGCGATGCCCAGCAGAGCCTCCAGTCCTTCTGGCCGCGAGTCATGGAGGAGATCCGCAACCTCACCGTGGTGAGTGCCCACCCTGCACGCCCTTCCTCAGGAACTGAGGGGGGGAAAAGTGCCTGGCAGCGGGATAAACCTCGGCTTGACGTGCCCCTGCTGCTTACGGGAGCCAGCAGAGCTGGCTATTTACACCCTAGGAGAGCTGAGAGAGAATCATTCCGCCAGGCTGGCGATTCTTGGCTCCACCTGCCAGTGCTTGAGATAGAAACTGAACGCTGCTGATTCAGAGCCTGAGGAGATGTGATAGTCACACCTTCAGCTCTTCCTGGCTAAACATGGTGACCAAGTTGACTTGGAAGTTTTCTTTTCACAGGCTAAATGATGACTGTGGTTGCTTTCCTGAGAACTGCAGGGGAATTCTCTTCTGTTTGGGGTCGGGGGGAGGGATTTTGAAACAGCCACAGGTATAAGTGTAGCTGCCGTATCATGGTTTAGCTAACAGAAGGTTGAGGGGTTTGAGAATATATCTCACATTCACTGCCATTCAAGTTCTGTGATGTAAAATGTGTGTCCAGCATGTGAGGGAACCCATATCCACACGTGATGTGGCCAGGCCACAGCAGCACACCCTGGGAGATGTCACTGCTCAAAACACCCCTGGGTCTGTTCCCTCCTTGAACTCAAACACCTCGCTATTGACAGACAGCTACAAGGATGGGGATACAGTTTTGGGGTTAGACTTCTGTGTGGAACATTTCTGCTCCCTCCCAGAACCACCTCCTTTGACAAGCCTGAAATTCTGAAAATCACTTGAATGCCAAGTGTGTTGTTATCAGACACTTTATTAATTTAAAGACATTTCATTAAAAAAAGAACCCTCTATGGGCTGAGCCATAAGAATTGAACTAAGTAGCTGCTTCTTTTTTTTTTTCTTCCCAAAAGTGATGTGCGTGAGAACAAGGGCATATAATAAAAATGACTTTTGGAGAGAGATTGATCGATTACTGTGATACAGTGCTCCTGAAAGCACATTCCTGCACTTTTATTGGAGCTGAAAACAAAAGAACTCCAGTTCTTCAGGGCTGTTCAAAGAGAAAACCCCAATCCACTAGGCTGAAGATAAGCTGCTTTTTTTTTTCCTTTTTTTTTTTCCAGCCTGTGTGCAGATAGTTGATTAAAGAAACAGATGTAGAAATTTGTATGCATAACCAGAATTAATTACTTTCCTCTTTCAGCACAGTGAATTCTTGTGTTCAAGAGCTGTAGTTTGTCTTCATCTCCACATGAAAGGGGTTTATTATGCAGCTTATCAACTACGGGCAGCTTAATTTTTAACTGTCGGATGAATCTATTTATTGCATTGCAAGCTAGTAAGTCATTGAACATTTCACTGAGGACAGGGAAGGGGAGTGGGAAAGGAAAAGGGACAACTGCAGAACGTTCCCGTGCGGTTTGTCCCCGGCGTGACCAAATCCTGCAGCATGTGCTGTGTCTGCCCAGGGTGAGTGACCATCCGGCTGAGCTGCCTGTGCTGCGGAGCAGGGGCAGAGCAGCTGCTCCCTGGAGCTCCTGCTTGGCTCACCTGCTGTCTCTGCCTGGTTTCGTGCCTTTGCCATGTGTCCAGGGTAGCTAAAATTCCAGGGGAAAAAAAAAAAAAACCCAAACCAAAACAGGGAGCTGCTTTAGAAGAACAAACCCGAGCTCCCTGTCCTCTGCCCCATATGCTGGAAAGGACTGTAGCCTGGGCTGGGAGAACTAGGAAGAGGGACTAGGCTGAGATGAGCATTTCAGCTCCATGATGAGTTAAAAGAGGCCTGGGAACACATCGAGACCTAATTTGGAAAAAAAGAAAAGATGAAGAATTGGTGTCTAAAGTTTGTCCTGCTGGGTGGTAGCCAAAGTGGTCATGCTTCCCTTCACCACCCTCCTTGCCTATTCGTTTTGTTTTCTGTGACGTTTGCCTGTCTGCCTTAAAGGAATAAAGGAGCCTTGAATTTTTTTCTGCTTTCTCTCACTGTTTCCCTTCTCTGAAGGTTTTAACAGCATCGTACCCGTGCACGCCTACGTGCAGTTCATAGAAGTTAATCTACCTCAGCCCATTAAGAGTTTCACAGATCAGAAATTTTGTCCCTATTTTTCTTTGAGGCTTCCTCAAAGCTCACGAGGCTCTTTAAAAAGGAAAGAGCTTTAAAAAAAAAAAAAAGAAAAATTAAAACAACAAAGCCCTCAAAAAAAAAAAAACCCAAACCAAACAAAAAAAAACCAAACCCAAAACAACACGACCTTTGGGATATTTTTCCAAGCCCTAGCAACCCCTTCACTTGTTTGTGTAGCAATTCCTGGTTGAAAATGCCCCCCTGAGCAGGCTGTGTGTCGAAGCAGAGGTCCCAGCCCTGGCTGCCCTCTTCTCAGTGCCCCCAGTCCTGCCAAAACAGGGTGTTTGCCCACGGCAGGCAGCAGCCCCTCACCCCAAGTCACTGCTGATTTGCAGCATCTTGCCAGGAGCAGCAGGACCACTGAATTTGCCTTTCTCTGCAGAATGAGGGCACAGAATGCTGTTTTAGTATAGCCTCTTGTAAAATAATGTATATAAATATACATTTCTAGAAAGAAATGAAATAAAATCCACCCCCCCCCCCCCCCCCCAAGCTGGAGTGCTGACCAGACCATGCACAACCTGCTTAGTTTACTTCAATAGAAAACAGCATTTTCAGCATTTCCCCCCCTCTTTTGTTTCACTAACGTGTCTCGTGGTGCTTTCTTCCCTAGAGAAATGAGTTTCCTATTCTTTTTTCAATGACAGTTCTGTTCAAGAAGGGAAGAGATTTTTCTAGAAGCCCTTTGTGGGCAGGGGTGCTGTGTTCCTGATGCGATGGGACGTCGCCTCAGCCTTTCTCCCTTTCCCCTGGTCGCAACACTCTGGATTTACTGGGTTTTTTTATTCCTCTTTATGCCTTCAGAGAAGGGAGAGGTGTGTTTTCAGTGAAGCTGGGCAGCTTCCCTAACCCCAAGAGCTCTCTGCAGAGAGGATCTGTCCAAGGGACACATTGGTGCCTCCTCTCACACAGACGTGAGCTTCGTGGTGATGTTGGGTACCAGCAGCACCTGCTCTGTGCCTCTGAAAGCACCGTTACACCAGTTTGAGTCAGCAGTTCTCTTTGCTGGAAAATACTAAGAAGTCCATCTCAAAACAGGAATAGAAGAGATGATTTTTACTTTTTTTTTTCCTTTGAAAAAGATTCTCCAAGGTTTTTAACACCAAAATTGGTACTGGGCAACAGGGAGGAACAAATAAAGCAAGGAAGGATTCATCCTGTGGCCTCGCATAGCTCTTGATTGCCTTCATTGTGACTTTCTGTAAATTCCAAAGGTTTCTGGGTCCCAAGACACCCAACTCAATTAGTTGCTTCAAATATAAATAGGGGCAGAAATGTGTAACGTTAGAAACGTTCTGCTCTGCAGAATGACTTCAACTTTGAGGTGAAGCAGTAGATCCAAGTGTCTTGACAGGAGAATTATATTGGTATAAAACACAGACAAGTAGGTAAGAATTGTTGTGCCTGAGGAGAAGGTTCCATACCTCCAAGAAAACAAGTTGTTCCATATATTTAAGTTCAGTTCCAGAAAACACAGACTTGTTTTAATGTTTCTTCTCTTACCTTTGTTTTCAGTTAAGTCTCACTAAAGAGTCTCTCAAATGTGAATCTCTCTGCAGAAAGACTTCAGAGTTCAGGAGCTCCCTCTGGCTCGTATTAAGAAGATAATGAAACTAGATGAAGATGTGAAGGTACATTCATGGTTTGGTTTTTTTTTCCCTTCTGTATTTATGATCCTTTTGGTGGATGCTGTAGCTGCAATTCCTTGCAAATCATTACTTACTATCACCCTTTATTATTATTTTTAAAGCACAGTTTAACAGTTGCCTTGAACTCAGTATTAGCTGGCCTTGTAGAGTTAAACTGAGCTGGGAAACCAAAGTCAGTTGGGATCTTTGCTGAAGACTTCTGCAGTTCTGCTGTCTTCTGGTGAATACCAGTCTACTGTATAAGCTGGGTATTTCCCAGTGCTTGACTGTCTTTTCTCCTGTTCCCTCCTCGTTCCTCTCAACTCTTCCTTTCACAAAGCTACAGGGGGTTTAGTATGAAGAACAACATCACTCAAATATGCGCTACCCTGGTTCAAGTTTAAGGAAAAATAAGTAATAATTCAGGTGGGTAGCACAGGTTTGATACCAGCATTTGAGTTTTTAAGTTGAAAAACCATCCGATGCTGAACTCCTAAGAAAAAAAGAGAATAGTTTGCACTTTCCTCTTTGTTTTCTCAACCTGACACCACCCTTCTGTGAGCACAACCTCTAACGTTTAAACGAGACCCCGAGAAAGGTGCGTGCTGTCCTCCTGGACAAGGGAGCTATTCATTCTGCTGGGAAAGGGAGTGAGCCCAGGCCCCTGAGGTCCCAGGTCAGTGTCTGAGCCGGAGGAGTGCCAAACGTTTGATGGTGATGAAGGGGAAGATGAGATTTTTGAGGCCGGGGCAGAGAGGGAAGTAATTTATGGAACGTAATTTAACAAGAAGGCTGTACTAGGGAGTGAGCATTAATGCTAAGCCAGCTAATAATGAAACTGCTTAATTGGAGTAAAACTTGAGCGAGATGCTTTTTAAGGAAAAGGCATTTGGTGAGGCAGAGCCTGCCCAGGCCCCCAAACCTCCTTCGCAATTTCCGCATTCATTTCAAATTATACAAATGGTACAACTGTACAGTAAGGGCCACGTTGGAAAACGAGCCCTCCTCGTGTCCTCTTCAGTTCCCAAATCATTTACCCAGCTGCCAAGGGAAAATTTTTTTTTTAAACATTTACTGCCAGGGGGAGCTGCTGGGTGCGTGGCACCCTCTGGGTGACCCTGCACTGGTGCCCTTGGCTGGCCTGCCCTGTTCCAGCCCCCTGTGGAGCTGTCACCTCCTGCTCACGGAGGAAAGAGGCTTTGAGACAGATTTTAGACACCCCATCCTCTTTTAACGCTGCATTTAACTCGAGGCTGGTAATTCTTTGGACTGTCAGACCCAGAGACACTCTGATGTGGAAATTCCCCAACCCTTCGAGTTCGTCTGGCATGATGAAGTTCCTCTCCCCACTGCTGTGCACTGTTAGAATACTAATGGGAAACTTCAGAATTTATTTTTCATTCAATTGCAGATGATCAGTGCAGAAGCTCCTGTGCTGTTTGCCAAGGCAGCTCAGATATTCATCACAGAACTGACTTTGCGAGCGTGGATACACACGGAAGACAACAAGCGGAGGACTCTGCAGGTAAGGGAGCTCCTCCTGCTTAGCCTTCAGCTGCTTCAGCAACTTGTTTCCAGCTCACTGTTTCCATAACACGAGGCATGTTTTGTAGACAGTAACTTCAGTGCTCGTGTTTATCGCTACAAACAAGCACAGTGCGTGCAACTGAAATGGGTTTTTTTTTTTTCTTAATTTGTTTTCCAAAAAAATCCCCTACAACAATTAAAAAAACCCACCCCAAAAGCCAAAGCTGCAGCTGTCAGCTAATTGTGACCTGCAGTAAGGACTTGGGATCGCTGTAGCTGTTGAGCTTCTCACTGATTTGCTTTTCTCTAGTAGTTCTAAGGTAAACTTGTAGGCAATTTTAGTGTCAATATTTAGTTTGTGTCAATAAACGTGTAGAGATGAAAACAAAAATACCCTCCTCCAGGACAAAGCCAGGTTACTGTTGCTACTGAACTGAGAAGCCCTCAATAATCATCATTTTTTAGTGGTTCAAGAGTGAACTGTAACTTTTTAGGGTCTTTATTTTGGGAGGGCACTTTTAGTCTTACACGTTGACCCGAACATGAAACTCTATCAACCACTGGCTCAGACCCTCAGATCAGAGGTGAGAGAATGTGCCCTTTAGGTCCATGTCAGCTCTCCCGTGCCCTGGTGCAGAGCTCTCTGTGGTGGCACGGAGACCTCTCTGATTTCAGTCCAAAGCTGCCCTACTGAATGGCCACCCAGCCACTCAGTCTCCACTAAACTGGGCTAGGGCTACTTGCTTAACCCAGGTTTCAATGCGCTTGCCGTGGGAAGGATGTTATTTGATGTTCACTCCATGGAACAAGATGCTTCCTAAATACAAGTGCTGACTCAAGCATGTCCTCCTAACAGTTTTCAAGCTTGGATGGATCCATTTATTGCGGAATCACACTGAAATCCTGCTCCTAATGTCTAAGACCATGAATTGGCTCAGGTTTTATTTGTGGTTGCCTTGCCTCCCACAGCAGCTGCTGTCGTGGAGCAGCCTCTCCCAGCATGGCCCGTGCAGCTGGAGAAACACCTCCCTGCTTCTCCGCTACTTGGGAAGGAAAATTTTGAGTGGAGGGGCCTGAGTTATGGGAAATGTGTTCCCGAGGAAATCAGATTGAGCCTAGTGCTCAGCGCGGAGGCTGAAGGAGGAGGTACCTCTGTTCAGGGAAAGGTTTCTTCTTGGTCAAGATGCTTTAATGATCTCTGCTGCCTGCAGAACAAAAGAAATGTCTCTGGTGCTTTTGCCACAATCGCTGTTTGGCAGTTAAATGCCAGGACAGGGTAAGCTATAGGAATGTCAGCCCAAAATCAGAAGCTTGATTTGATAGCCTTTTACATTCTACCTACGTGTTAGGCAGCGTAGGCACCTTCGTCTCGAGTCTTGTTCATACCTATGCTTTGCCAATTTATCTTCAGCTAATGAGAATGAGGCTTCTAATAGCTTCTTGAATTAGCCCTGCTTTTTAAGATGCCATGCAAGAAATTTAAAATGACAGAGGACGTTTTCTTTTCTTTGTTGTTTTGGGGTTTTTTTTAAAGAAATTCAGCCTTTTTATCTTGGGGCTTGTTTCAGATCTTAAGCAAATACATTTAAATCACTTTTTGCTGGGTAACTCTTCATTCAGGTCTTCAATGCTGTGACCTCCTGCTATCTGGGTTTCTCTTTTAGGCCAGGTAGAACAGTAAAGTCATAAGCCACGTTAAGAAGCTACTTCCCTTGCCAGTTTTTCAGAGAACCTCGCTGGCTCTTGCACATCCTTTTCCTTAGACACGCTTGGCCAGTTTGCTGAGTGTGTTTTAATCTTCGTGCTTTCTGCTAACCATTTTGCACTTCTACAAGCTGAAGCCTGTTCTCTCAACACCTCTTGGGATTCCCCTGCCCTGCAGAAGATACTGTAATACTTGATTTTTTATTTTTCTTGCTGGTAATCCCATCCTCAGCTCATAGATTCTGCATGTGTTGCTACTAAGACGTGGAGGAGTCACCCTGGTCTTTCTGCAAAGCTTTTCAGATATCACTGGGATTTTTGTCATTCTTTTTTTAGAAGAATCCACCCCCCCCTTTGGTTTGTTTATTTTTTCCCCACGTGCTGAAAGGTTTATGGTGGTTGTCGTGGGCCCTCTGTAGTGAATGGCAGTGGTGCCACTGTGGAGAGCCTGGTCAGGCCTGCGGGGTGAGGAGATGACTGTAGAAGCCTGAGCTTGATGACACCTTCTTCTTGTTGCACGTCTTGGAGGCCTTGCTCAGCACGAGGCAGCATCGTTGGTGCTGAAACAGAAGTTCTCACCACCTGGCTTGGCCACTTGGGATCCGGAGAAGACATTCTCACTTGACTCAATTAATTTAAAGTAATCTATTAAAGCTCTAACTTAATTTATCCAGTAAGAAAGCAGAGTTCTAAAGCTGAAGGTTGTTTTTCTCTCTGCTGTTACAGAGGAATGACATCGCCGTGGCCATCACAAAGTTCGATCAGTTTGACTTTCTGATCGATATTGTTCCAAGAGATGAACTGAAGCCTACAAAGCGGCAGGTGAGACAGGAGATGATTGCTGTGCTGTCTGTCCTTTCCTTGGGGTGATTTCTGCCTCTAATTAAAAGAGAGTTGGTAAAGCAATACAAAATCTGATCGAAGGTTTGCGCCTTTCCCTTTTACAATAGTTTTCAGGTTCTTGGTTTTTGTTTTTTTAATGGAAGTAGAGCTTGAGTGGAGATCTACAGAAGCCTGACTTGGGGATTTATTTAAGTGCCAACAACTACTAAACAACCGATGCCAAATATTGCCAACATGAAAAATTTCACTTCAAAAAGCGTGCTGAGCCTGCATCCTTCAATGTGTGAAGGGAGAAACAGGCTTCTCTGCTTAAAGGTACCACCTCCTGCAGCCTTTGGGGCAGTCGTTGCTACTGTAAACATCCTTGACTGGAAGCTGTGAGGTGTTGGAAGGAGCTTTCAGTCGGATGTTTACAGCAGCAGGCTGCTGCGGTCACCTGAGCACGAGCCCCTGGAAACTTAGCTTAGAATTGCGTTGTACAAAGCACTTGTTTCCCTCTGTGCTTGAGATGGTGCTGAAGATGAATTGAGCTGGGGTCGAACCTCAGTCTTGCCACTTCAAATGAACAAAGAAACAGATCCAGCTCCTGGTAGCCCAACTGATCTCCTTTGCCTAAAAGCTTAGTGTTCTGCTGCTAAAAGTTCAGCAGCTCAGTAATTGCTCATCTCTCTTCGTGACAAGTTGCCCGGTAGATAAAATGCCTGGGCTGCCACTGGCACGGCCCTTCTAGGGACCAGCTCTGCACCTTCCTCAGCAGCTCCTGGAGCAATTTCTTCTCTGAACAGTGAATTTCAGTGGTTTAGAACAATTTATATCAATTCCTTCAACTGTTTTTCTTGTACTTTTTGAAGGTTTGTGGTGCCTTTGAAAAAAAACCAAGGCGGTCCTTAAAACACCTTCTCCAGTGAGTGCTGCTGGGGAGGCTGGCACACTGTGAGCCATCTTTCTGGCAAGTGTTTTATTTGGAAGTTTGTCCTTGCTGTGTTTTCTTCTATTCCAATCCAAATCCTGGATAACACACCAAAAGATATCTCCTCTGAGCAGAGAGCCCAGCGGTTCCATCATCGACCTGGATTGCTTCAGTGACTCCCTGCTCTGTCCCTGCAGCAGCACGGGGGGGATGGTTTCTCCAAAGATCCCTAGCTCAGTGTGAAATCAAAAGGCAGAGCAGCCACCCGCGCTCGGCGCTTTGCGTAACTGGGGGGATGGAAAAGCCGCGTGTCGGTTCCGCTGGGTACGCTGGAGCGCGTCGGCTGCAGCTGAAGTGACACAGGTTACTAATCCTGGCATTGCAAATCCAGTTCTTTTTCTTTTAGGTGCCTCATTCAGCTACTTTACTTTGTAGGGCTGTTTTTAGAAGTGCTCCATGTTTGGGAGGGAGAACGTTACCTGTATCTTTTCCTTGCTGGAGCCTTTTGATTCACTTCAGAGTGGTCTGATTACGGAACATTCAAGTTCTGTAATCAAGTGAATGCCTGAAGGATTTTAACAGCACGTGTCATTCCTGTGGGTTAAGGTGTCCTGGTGATCCATCACACCAGAGCTGTGTCTCGTGGATCTCACGGTGTCGGCGGTGAAACCCTGTCAGGTTTTGGTTTGAAATTAGGCTTTAGAATTCTGTTCCCACTGTCTGAATCACTACAAGTGCTACTTACAGCAAGAGAAGTTTAACAGAGAAATAGCTGCCCAATAAAAATGTAGGCTAGTAGAAAATACTTCTTTAATTCAACAGTGTTGAGAAGTGGCTGCCTGTAGTGTGACAGCCTCTGCTCTTCGGCCCCGGGTACAATCTGTATTTTATCTCTGCCACGGAAAAGGCTCTTTGACAAGTTAGTGTTGGCTACGTGGAGGAGCTGGGAACGAAACCGTGACTGTTATGTTGCTCTGGTAACTGAAGCTATGGCTTGAAAATAAAAGATGGCAAACGATGGGATATAACCTAGTTTGAGCAGATTTGGACTTAAAACCATTTTTGCCTGTAGCAAACGCAGCTTCACCTGGAATAGATAGTTCCAGAAGTACTTGGATGCCTTAATTATGTTCAGGATTCAGCCAGGAATTGAGGATTGGAGTGCTCGAGAAATAAATCTAAGCACTGGGCTTCACAGAAAGAGCTGTGGCTCTTCTGTGCATATGGTTTTATGGTTAACTGGAGACGGGCCCCGCTGAATATGTATTTTAAATGTTGTTATTAATCCCTCCCCCAAGGGCTCCGCTGAAGCGAGTAGGGATAATGGGGGAGCTACCACGTGTGGGCAGTGCTGGAGGTGTTTGATTGCAGCCGCTCGCGGTACCGTGGGATAGTGCTGATCTTTGCTCTGAGAGCTGCTTCTTGATTACAGCCAACTGGGAACAGCTTCATCTCTGGAGGGCAATTTTCTGGTAGGCCGTTGAGAAAACTCCCAATAGCCTTTCCTTTGGTCGCTGTCCCTCTAAAAGACTGACCTCTAAGCAAATGGGCTCTTCTGCTCCAGCCTGATGCCCATCTAGGCAACACACACTGATCTCATTGAATGTGAATTCTTTCTCCTGTCCAGTTGGGTGCGCTGAAGGTAATCCAGGAGCCAACCTCCTTTAGTGCAGGGGAGTCGAGCAGGCTGGTGGCAGTTGGAATGTACCATGCTGTAGCACGTGTAAACATCCTACACTCTCAGCTGTGAACTCGAGGTGGCTGGGAGAGGATTGTTTACGCCTTCTGCCATGGAGTGAACGCCTGGTGAGCTGCCTCTGCCAGAAGCTGCAGGATCCGACCGCTCCTCGGCGGAGCATAAGGATTTTGATTCTCGAGTGTTAATGACTCGCCACTTAACGTAATCTCTGAAAATCTACTTCTTTCCCTAAAATATCGTTAATCATAAGGGGCTTTCCTCTCCCTAAAGATGCGCTTAGATAAAGCAAAACAGCAGTGTTACAGCCCGTGCTTCTGACAGCGAGCTGGAGCAGAGCCTCATGCTTCTTCACGCCGTTGAGATATCCCTGCTACCAGCATAAGCAGCCCCGGTTCGAGCTGCAATTGGTACCCTTCTAGAAAAGCTGGGTTTAGATAAATCCAAACAAAGGCACGACAGTACCCGTCAAGTCGTCGACTTTTATTCCCAGGGCTTTCACACGGGAGCTAGAATGAGATTTGTGTTGGGCACGTAGGCTGAGGAGAGGGCTTTGTTGGCAGAGGAGGCTTTGTAAGTCTTCCTGGTGCATTTGCAATTCACGCTGCGTGAAGATAACAGGCGGTGATGGAATTTACTGGTGAGGAGTTGCATGGATTTCAACTATGGTAATTTTACTCATTTGCTTCTCATAATGAAATGGGCGACTGCATTATTATACACAGGATATTGGAAATGGGTTTGATTTCCATAGAGCTGAATAAATGAGGAATCCCGTTTTGATTTATCACTTCAGATTTACTTACTTAAACTGTTAGGAACGAGGGATTAGAGATACTTTCCCATGGAGCATGCTTGGAGGGGGGTGGTTCAACTGTCCATCCGTTCCCTCCCCGTTTACCCCTCTGTTACCTGTGCCACAGGAAGAGGTGCGTCAGGCCGTGACCCCCGCCGAGCCCGTGCAGTATTACTTCACTCTGGCTCAGCAGCCCGCCGCCGTGCAGGTGCAGGGGCAGCAGCAAGGCCAGCAGACCACCACCTCCACAACCACGATCCAGCCAGGACAGATCATCATCGCCCAGCCTCAGCAAGGGCAGGTGAGCAACCAGAGCAGCTTTCGGGGGCTCTGCCGGGTGACGGAGCCAGCAAACCCCTCGACTCGTGTGCTTTACTGTGGTATCCTGTTCTCACTGCTTGGGACAGTCGATAACAGGACACAAATGTGTTCTCTGGTGGCGGTACTGTAGTACCAAGGGGTGTCTAGGTCTGGGGTTCCCTTCGTGGTGGCTGAGGCATCAGAGTAACAGCGGGTCTAGGAAGCAGCGTGTCTCTTGCAGTGTTTGTATGGTGTGGCTGTCGGACCCGTGCTGAGTCCATGCTTGCTCCTTCTCCCCGTTTCCAACGTAGAGCACGCCCGTGACGATGCAGGTCGGAGAAGGGCAGCAGGTACAGATAGTGCAGGCCCAGCCCCAAGGCCAGACCCAGCAGGCGCAGAGCGGAACTGGGCAGACCATGCAAGTCATGCAGCAGATCATCACCAACACAGGAGAAATCCAGCAAATACCGGTAAGACTTCACCAGTAGAAGCGGGTAACGGTCTGGTGAGCAAACTGTCTGCTGGTGTTCTGGCATGAGACTGTATATGTATGCTTTTAACTGTAAGAGGACGTTTGGGTTGAGTGGTGTGGTTCCTGCACTTAAGAGAGAAAAACTAACCCAGTGTGCCATGAAGGAGGAAATAAATGTAAACCATCTAGCACAGAGTCATTGCTCACCCCCAGTGCTTCCCCCTGAGTGAAATAGTTATGATTAGGAAGCAATAAATAAAATACTTCCTGGATAGACTTTAGTTCTTTACTACAGCTTGGTTTCAATAAAGCAGAATTAACATCTTTTGCCTTTACTTGGTTCTGCCGCTGCAATCTGAAGTCATGACCTGGCAGACTGAGTGGGAAAGGTGCCATCTGTGAGTTATTAATAAACTCTTATTTTAAAAGAAATACTTCTACAAAATACTTGGAGCTTGTTGGAGGAATGGCTTTGCAGAACCAGAAAATATCTCCTTGCTTTCCCATCAATGTAGACCTGCTGTGGCCTGAAGAATGGGACTCTGAGTACACAGCATCAGCAGGAACATTCTGGCCTGTGTCCTAGGTAAACAGTAGGTCAAAAAAATGTCACCCTTTACCCCCCTCTCTGTAACTTATCATCACAACAAAGCTGGGTCTTTTAGTTCCCATCTGGAAAATCTCACACCTCTTAAAGAAAAAAAATATATATATATCTGTCCAGTTCTGTGTGTTTAACCAGCAACCCACAGCTCAGAGCGAGTGACCAAGACAAGCGGTGCGCTTTGAGCAGCGTCCCCACGGCTGTGGCAAAACTGAACTGGCACCCAGGTCTTGCTTTTTGAGGTTTGCTGGGCTGCCCTCTACGTCTGGCCAGTGCTCCTGCTTTGACGCAGCATCTTGAAAAAGGTTTAGGCTGTGGGTGTTGCCAGGTTTTTCCAGCTCGCTTCCAAATCCTTGTCATCTCTGATCAGCTCATTCCTAGTGCCTGGCTGAAGGTGTTGGTCAGGAAGGAGGGGGATTGCTTGCCAAATAGGGTGGTTTACTACAAATAACCTTTTTTCTCCTCTGCGTTCTTTTCCATTTTTTTAATTTCCTTTTCTTATGAAAGTCTCTCTGAGATACATGTTCTTCAAAGCATTTTGGAAGGAGTTCTCCACCTCCAGCCTCAGTGACTCTGTTACAAAAGTGCCAAATGTTGCAGCATCCTCCTTTGGTTGAGCAATGAAAGAACAGTTCAGGCTTGCTTGCCAGTTGTCTGCAGTGAATGTTGTAGCTCCCTCCAAGAAGTACACTTGGAGATCTGCGAGGAGAAAGGATACTTTATAAAGTAGCTGTCAGGGGGTTGTAACCTTCTGCAGAAAGTCCTGTTCTCCACAGAAATGGATTCTGTTGTGAGCGGTCCCATGTTTTAGGAATGTGAGACTGGAGGCTTTTTAATCAGGGTTTGCTTTTGGCCAAGCCCGTGCTTCTGCCTCCTTCTTGCCTGGGAGCATCTCGGAACAGGCAGCGACGAGTGGTCCTCAGAAGCTTCTTGTGCTGCAGGTGTGAGACAAGTGCCCGAGTGTGATGTCTTTTGTCTTTGGGAGCACTTGGGTCTCTGACAGTTGTAAGATCAAAACAGAGCAACTTGGGATCAGTGTTCTCATGAAGCAGTCACAACTCGCCCTTCTGTATCCAGCAGACATGCGGTTGGGACTGTAATTAAGAAGATTCTTCTTAATCAGGGTGTGTTAAGAAGCACAGTTGGTGCTGAAGGAAGCGTCTCCCCCCTCGCTCACCCCCAGCAAGCACAGTGAGACAGAACATGGGGCCGTGCTCTTGCTGAGAGGGCTTTTCAGTGCCCCAGCCTGGAGAGCACTTTTGGTTTGGTCTCACAGAATCACACTCCTTGCTCCCTCCAGTGCTGCCGGCCCTTCTGCTCGCTCTGCTGGGCTTGCCTCACTGCTCCCTCGAGTTTCCTTTCTCTCTTGATGAGTTGATGCTCTCTCTGGTAGTTCCTTTTCACTCTGGTATCTGGGCTCAGCAAAGAATCTTTCATGACACAGGTCTGACAGTTGGAAACCCTCTCAGGAGGCCGGTCATGCCTCCGGCGATTGCAGGAGCGTTGGGAGAGTTGCTGATGCTCTCTGCTGGTTTCCTACGCTCTCCTGACACCACGCACTGCTGCGATTTGCCGCTTGCTCTAGGACCCTGCGTCGCCTCTGGAAAGGTGACTTTTATTTTTGTATAAGCTGAGAAAAACTGGAAGGAAGCATCTACATCAATTGAACGGTAATCGCTTGTTTGGCCACGTTAATTTTGTGTTGCATTTAACCTGTGTCTTCTGACCTGACTGGGCAGGTTCTTTGGGGCTTGCTCTCACTTCTGGACAAACGTTCTTTTTCCCCACTCAGTTGGTAATATAGTTAAAAGTCTGAGCAGGAAACCTGCAGTGTGGGAAACATGATCTGCCAGCCCATCTCAGTGCAGAAACAAATTCTTTGCTGAACGTTCACGCTCGTGTAGAGTTTATTTGCTCTTGAAATGATATTGGAGCTTTAAGGCACAGCTGGTGAAGTCCACGGCATTTCTGTCAATGCCAAACAACGTTCTTGGCACTTGAACCTTTGTCAGGGAGCAGTTTCTGAAGTATTTTCTATGTCCTTCTTCCCCCCCCCCCCCCTTTTTTTTTTTAGAAGAAAACTCAAATCATCTTTCTTTTTTCCTTTGGTATATAATTAACATTAAACCCACGAATCTAAATGTTCTAAAGGTAAATAACACAAACTGAAGAGTTCCAACAGTAGTACCAATCACGCAGGGCCCCTTTTACTGCTTCTCAGATGTTTGGCTGTGTGTTAATCTCAGATGTATTAGCCGCTTACACCGCGGGTTCCGATGATGGCATCGTCTGCCCGTCCCACCCCCCGGCCATCTAACCCTGCGAGATCAGGGCGGGAGGACACGGATCTGCCTTTGAATGTTACACCCCGAATATCGACCCAGAAAGTATCAGGCTGTGCCAGGTGGGAGTTGACATGGACTGGCAGAGAGTCGCATTAAAAGCTTCCAAATATAGCCCTGCGTTTTGTCATCTCTGCCGGCTTTATTTATGTGCACATTTCCTATATATTCTTTAATATTTTTTGGCAGGGTATAATAGAAGTGTCATTCTGTGCAGCGAGCTCGTAACAATTTTCTTTATGTGAAACCATACATCAGAGCATCAACTCGAGTCTCCTAACCAAAAAGAATTAAAAAAAAAAAATCAGTGTTCTCCAAGCTCTCTGAAACGGAGCACTTCCTGTGCTGTAGCTACCAACTGAGCGCCCGCGTTGCGGAGAAGGATGGACGCTGGGCTTGCTCGGGGTTTTACTTCAAGAATGGCAAAGAGTTCTGTGGGCTCAGTTCTTGCTTTGGCAGGGTCTGTGGTAGTTGCTCATCCGAACTGTTAATCAGCCGAAGCTTCCCGGTGTCATCTATTACTCCTGGCTTCTGTTGTGGAAACAAGAAGGCAAGTTTGTGTGTTTCAGGTTACGCCGTTATCTGTTTAATTTTCTTTCCCTGCCCCCTCCGCTTGTCTCCAGGTTCAGTTGAATGCTGGCCAGCTGCAGTATATCCGCTTAGCCCAACCTGTGTCAGGCACCCAGGTAGTCCAGGGGCAGATCCAGACGCTTGCAACCAATGCACAGCAGGTACGCACGCTAACGGCAGGGCTGACCTTCGCTGGTAAAGTGTTGTTCCCTAGCTCCTGGAACTGCAAATTCCAGTCCCATTTCCCACCTCTTGGGCTAGGGTTCCTGCGTTTCTTTTCTTCCTGTTACTTTCATCAGAGTAATAAAGTCAAGGAGCGTAGCGGAAGCCTCCTTTGCCTGTCGGTGAAAGGTGCATGCATATATGTACATGTGTCTGTGTCTCGCTGTATAAAGCTCATGCTGCTTCTGAGCTGATTGCAGGTAAAACTTCAGTTCATCAACCTTCTCTTTACTTCTGCTCCTTCTGGCTGGGTGAGGGAGGAGCAGCCGTGCCGCCTCTCAGGGAAGCTATTGCCGAGGTGAAGCATCGAGACCGGCGTTGCTGCCAGCAGGTTGTCTCATGTTCTTGTGGAGACTGGTCGCTAAGGGATTCTTCTCCGCCTTCAGAGGACAGGGAGCCTGCTGCTTTCCTGTGATCCTGGAGGCCACGTTCTCCTCGTGGAAGTCGGGGAGGACGGGCTTGTGTTTGGTTGGGAACGGCCGGCTCTCCTGTCCGTTGGTCTTGACTTGTGGTTAGCACCAGCATGGCTGTGGCCGGCGGCATGAGCCGTGTCTTACCGTCTGGTGGGGTCATGAGGTTTGAAAAAGTCTAAAAGCTCTTGAAAGGCAGCAGCAGAATATTGTTAGCGGGGTTGTGACCCTCTCCAAAGCGCCGTGGGTGATTGTCCTTCTCTTATCCTTGTAGATCACGCAGACAGAAGTCCAGCAAGGACAGCAACAGTTCAGTCAGTTCACAGATGGGCAGGTAAGGACCTGGAGTTCATTGGTGCCACATCCTTTTGCAGTCAGGGGCTGGAAATACTGTCCTGAAGTCCACGTGTTCTCACAAATTGGCTCCATTGGGTCAAAAGGATGAGACCACTCTTGTCAGTGGTGCCCAGTGACAGGACAAGGGGCAGCGGGCACAAACTGGAAGCCAGGAGGTTCCATCTGAGCAGGAGGAGAAAGTTCTTTGGTGTGAGGGTGTGGGAGCCTGTGCCAGGCTGCCCAGAGAGGCTGTGGAGTCTCCTTCTCTGGAGAGATTCCCACCCCGGCTGGACCCTGCGCTGCTGGGCCCCTGCTCTGGGTGCCCCTGCTGGATGGAGCAGGGGGTGGCACCAGAGCATCTCCAGAGCTCCCTGCCAGCCCCCACCACGCTGGGATTCTGTGAGAACTGACAGTCCTTTCTTTCCCCTGCTTCTGTCTCCACCAGCAACTGTATCAGATCCAGCAAGTGACCATGCCTGCAGGCCAGGACATCACCCAGCCCATGTTCATCCAGTCCACCAACCAGACCTCAGACGGCCAAGCCACGCAGGTGACAGGGGACTGAATGGGGACACTGGAGCCTGTTTCCTCTGCCTGGAAACAACCCAGCTCGACGTCTGCAGCACCAGCCTGGTCCAGTGACTACATCTGCTTCTGTGTATCTGTACTTGGTAGTAGGCCTCTAGTAGGCTGCGATCTCCGGCGCACTAGAGACCTTGCTCTGGTGGCTGAGAGGGAGTGTCCAGCAGACACTGACAATGCCATATTCCTGTTCTGAAGACGTCGATATTCCAGCGTGTTCGGCTGCTTGTCCCAACCCCTAAAACCGAAAGCAAACTAATCAAAAGGAACTCGTAGCATCTCGTCGAACAACGTGTAAAACCTTGTTACCTAGTCCAGTTATGAAAGGGTACTGCACCTGGTTTCTTATAAGAGCTTTATTCCTGCTGTTCTGTTTGTATTATTTTTGTTTCTGACTAGAGCTAGGCTGAGTCCTCCCATCTCAGTGGTTCAGTAGAGGTGTCTGGGGGGAGCATGTGTGTGTTAGATTTTTATTTTATTATTTCCCCCCCCAATTCTGCCTCTGTTTCTGGACAGACAGAGCATTGGCTATATGCAGCTCAAGGACAGGGAGCAGGTGAGGAGTAAATTAAAGTGAAAACAAACAAAAACATTCCTTGGATGATGACTGTATTTTCAAAGGGGTAAAAGATTCTTTAATTCGACCTGGTTTGTTCCAGAAATGCTAATGGAAGTCTGGAAGAACCCCAGCCCTGCTGTTAACTGTTGTACTTCTTCAGTCGATGCATGTAATATAAGCTTCCTCAACTGAAATAAACCTCCTTTGTAAGATAACGTGTGCGCCTTCTTTCAGCTCTGGCGCCCGGGCTCAGCCTGCCGAGGGAAGGGGCAGCCCAAAGCCCTGGGAGATATTGCACCTGAAGCAGGGAAACCAGCAAGAGGGTTTAAAGGTGGCCTGGGGAAGGGGTTGGTCACCTGAGCGGTGACACTGGAGGGCCGTGGCTGCCTCCCATGCCAAGGGGGTCTCTGTGCAGATGCTGTAGGGTGATTGGTGATGAATTCCCCAGAGCCCTTCAGCTGCAGGTACCAAGACTCCACCACCTCTCCCCCAGCTTCTGTCTCCAGGATCCAGCTGAAACAGAGTTTCAGGAGTTGGGGCAGGGTTGAGCCAACTCCAGAGATCGGGTTTAGTTGCTCCCGGCAGCATTAGGCCAAGTTTGAGTTTTAGCTAAAGCTGGGGTGCGAGGTTGTAACCGAGAACCCTCGTGCGTCCCACACAAAGGGGGCTGGCACCGTTGGCACTTGGCCCAGGGGAGGCTCCGTGGCTTTGTGCCACGCTTGGCAGAGCCAGGGGACAGCGCCGGGACAATGCCAGCCCTGCCACTTGTTTGTCACTGGCAGAAGCACCGAGTTTGCCACGGTTTTGGGATGATTTGAGGCTGGCAACTCCTGTGTGTGACACAGAACACGGTGCCCAGGCTGTGCCCCTGTGGACACTCTCTGGCAGTGCCCAGCCCGTCTGTGCGAGCTGCGGGGAGAGCTGCTGCTGCTGCTGGGGAAGGAAAGCTCCACTTCAGCACTTGGCTGGTGCAAACTGAAATCTGGGCCAGGTTGTTCCAGTCAGACAAGGGAGCTTTCTGCATTACCTGGGTTTTTTAAATGTCAGTTTTCTTCCCCCCCCCCCCCCCTTTTTTTTCCTCTTCCTTTTTCTTTCCTGGTTTTTTTTTTTGTTTCTTTTTCTTTTTTTCCCCTTTTCCAGTCCTGCAGTGCCTGGGAGCCAGCCACTCACTGCGCAGCAGAGCGATGCAGCCCAGCACCTTCCTGGGCATCAGCCCTTGGGTAATGCAGCCTTGTGTGGGCAGAGTGCAGGGTCCTGGGCACAGCCCCTGGAGAAGCATCCTTGGTGTTCTCCACAACTCCCTGGCAGGAGGTTGGAGCCAGGGGGGTCGGGCTCTGCTCCCAAGGAACAAGAGACAGGACAAGAGGAACCAGCTTCAAGTTGCCCCAGGGAAGGTTTAGGTTGGAGCTGAGGAACAATTTCTTCCCCTCCAGGGCTGTGCCAGGCTGCCCAGGGCAGTGGTGGAGTCCCCGTGACCCCTGGAGGGGTTTCCAAGCCGTGGAGCTGTGGTGCTGAGGGACAGGGGTCAGTTAATGGCTGGACTTGAAGAGATCTTTAAGAGATCTCTTCCAACGCAAACAACCCAATGATTCTGTCTCCTGTGTGTGGAAAACCAGGTTGGGGGGAGTCAGGTACCTTGTGTGAAAGCTCCATGGGTGGCACTGGCCACGAGAGGGCTCCCGTGGGTGGCTGCTGTGAGTGGGGCTGGGGGAGCCAGCCTGGGGGCTCGGAGGTTCCTTGCCCCGAGCCAGGGGGGCACTTGTTTGTGGCCAGGAGCTCTGGTCCTCCACAGCCCGGACCTCTGCTCCGTTAGTCCCGGCAGCCCGATCCCCCCACAGCGAAGGTGGGTGGCTCAGCTGGTGATTCCCACCCGCCCTCCACAGCGAGGGAAGAAGAAATGAGTTTCCTCCCAAGCAGCTCTGTTGGCAAAGCACCTTTTTTTTGCCTGGGCCGGGAAGAGGAGCTGGGGAATCGGCTTGTGAGGCCGTGTGGCTGCGGGAAGCGCCCAGGCAGCCGCCTCCTCTTATCGGCCGCTGGCAGAGGCAGCCAGCGAGGCTCTTCTGGAGGAAAGCTCTTTACCCAAAGCAGTCGTGTTTGCTTGAAATGGCTTAGATTTGAATGGGAATAAATTGTTTAAAGGACAGAAAATGGGAGTGAGACGTTGCTCTTGAGAGTAGTTTCTAGTAAAAGCCTCTAGCTCTAGTTGAAGGGGATGCTGGTTTCGACATGCCCAGTATCATCTTGATGGTCACCCAAAGTCTGATCTCATCCAGGAGCAGGGGAACCTAATGGACATTTAATACTGGAGCTGACAGGACAAAAGGAACCAGTCTCAAGATGCCCCAGGGGAGGTTTAGGTTGGAGCTGAGGAACAATTTCTCCCCCTCCAGGGTTGCCCAGGGCTGTCCCAGGCTGCCCAGGGCAGTGGTGGAGTCCCCGTGATCCCTGGAGGGGTTTCCAAGCTGTGGAGCCGTGGTGCTGAGGGCCAGGGGGCAGTGGTACCTTGGTGGTGCTGGGTTGATGGTTGGACCTGATGATCCGAAAGGTCTTTTCCAGCAAAACCTTCCAGCTAAGGACCCGCGCCTTGGCTTGATCTCCCGAGGGAGCGCGAGGACAAACCCAGCGGCGCGAGGCGATGCAGAAGGACCCGCGCGTTCCCTGGGAGGCTGGGCGAGCTGTGGGGAGGCTGGGCAGGTGCCACCAGGCTGGGTGGTACGGAGGTGGCAGAGCGAACGCACCTCCAGCTTCTGGGGAGATGAAAGCTGAGGAGGAAGCAGCGCTTCGCTCCCGAGCAGCGGTTTGAGTTTCTGGTTCTCCTCGGGGGTGATGAGCTCAGCACAACCCTCGTGCGGGCGCGCGCCGGGCGCTGACGCTCGGGAACTGGCGCGCTGGGTTCACTGCGGGGTTTGCTGCTGACGGCTGCCCTTCCCCGGGGCTGCCATGGCCGGCCACCCTCTTCCGAGGGAAAACTCACTGTGCAGAAGGTCACGCCGCTGTCATAGGCACCGGAGCCCTGAGGACTGCCGGGTGCGAGAGCCACTGGCCGCATAGAGAAAGGTGCTCAGGTGAAGCTGCGCTCTGGAAGTCCTTGTCCCTTCTTCCTCGCCTTCGGAGCTGGGAAAAGGACACGAGCCCCTGCCCCATCCCGCTCCCCGTGCAGTGGGGCTGTGGCAGAGCGGGGCGGAAGCCTCGCTGTTCCTCCCGCGGGGCTGCTCTGGGACACAGCCCAGCTCCCGGCGCTGCTGGCGTCACTCCGGGCTCGGGGTCAGGGCAGGCGAGCGCTGACACGGCCCCACAGAAGCTCTGGGATTGGAATGGGGGTTTGACCTGGCTTTGGGGCAGAGCAGCCTCACAGCGCCCAGCATGAAGGGGTCCCCGTCTCAGACCCAGCAGCAGGAGGGAGGGAACCCTCCGGAGCGAGGCCAGGGCACCCCAGCCACTCGTTTGACTGTCAGAGTGTGTGCGAGCGCCGATGCCAGCAGCTAATTGCCCTGGGCCAAGGCCAAACCTTCAGCAGGAGCAGGTGCTCTGCAGCTCCCTGCTCCCGGCACCACTGCCACCGCTGTCACTGCTGCCACCACTCCCGCCTGGCCCCAGCGCTCACCCAGCTCCCAGGGCTATGCCGGCCTTTCGAAGCCACCTACCCCCCAGCTCTGCCTGCCCCAGCCACTGAGCATCAAACCAGGGTCTTTCACAGAGAGGGCTGGTTGTGTCCTCCCCTCTGCGATGTCACCCCCAGCCCTGCTCAGGACTCCCCACAATTGCCCTGTCCAGGGAGCCAGGCTGGGACTTTGCTCTGCTCCTGGGTGAGGGGTCCCAGCTCCACCCTTCCCAATCCTGCCTGCCCCTCTCCCCAGCCCGCAGCCCGGCAGCTGCATACCAGGGCTGCAAAACTTACTGGAAATCCTGTAGATGTAAATCCTGGCCTCCCATCCGTGCCAGGAACTTGAGCTGCAATCCCAAGAGGGCAGCAGGCTCCAAGCACGCAGCTTCCCCGCTCGCCATCGCCCAGCCTCCAAAATCCTCTTTAAAGTTTCATCAGGGCCAGAGGACACGAGCGGTTCTGCAGGACCCCCGTGGCCGGGCAGGGTGGGGGGCAAAGCTGGCAGAGCCTGGCATGGCTTCCTGAAATCTCCGCTGGTTCTGGTGGGTGGGTTGGGTGCTGTGTTGATTCAGCCTCCCTGGCTCCAGCCCAACGCCTCCCAGCTCCAGGACTGATGGAGGTTCCCAGGGACCAAGCATGTGACAAAGGGATGGGACCTGCCCCTTCCCCACATGTGGTGGCCGATGGCACCAACTCGGTCTGTCCTCCCATTAAAGCAGCCCGGGGTGCTCAGCCCAGCTGACTGGTATCACTGGTCCCAGTTGGCTGCATCTGCGCCCTCACAAAGTTCTGTTCGCTATCAGGGGCTGCTCGGGGGGACAGCCTTCAAAAGCCAAACTGCAGGAGGCCAGAAAGTGGCAGTAACAGAGAGGGTGTGTGGTGGTAGGACAACTTCTCCCTCATCTATTAGCAGCTCGCCAGGTCCACCAAACAATTCAGAGAAGTGATGCTCTTATTTAAAAATAATCACCAGTTCTTCTTCACTTACAGCTCTGATGAGGCTTCTCTGGCAAGCCTGGGACATCAGCTTGGATATTCCCCATGTTTTATTCTCCCCGGGAATAAAACAAGTCCCTGCTTCCCCTGACTCCTCTCAAGCGAGTGCCCACCTTGGCCGAAGTCCTTTCCAGGTCACCTTAACCCTGCCCCCTCCGCAGCCGGGAGGCTTTAATCAATCGCCAGGTGAAACCTAAACCTTGTGCCCGACCGAGGGGAATACGCAGAACCAAACAGCAGCGGATGAAGGTCACGGCCGCGGCGACTAGGCTGCGAGGAGCATCTCTCAGGGGGGTGAGACATGTGGGGGGTCTGGGGGGACTTCAGGGGCTGCATCCCCTTGGGAATCCCGTTCAGAGGGGGCTGCAGGGGTTAGTGCTGGAGTAGAGTGCAGAGGAAACACCACAGATTCACTGGGGGGAGTTTGGTTTGGGTTTACAGGATTTTGGGCACCTCTCATCCCCATCTCCTTTGTGTGGTGGCAGGAGGGAGAGGTGTCCTTGGAGGGGGCGTTTGCAGGCTGGCTCCTGGAGTGGGTGTTACCAGCACCATTTCCCCCGTGCCTGAGTAAATAAAATTGTCTATTTATTGTGTGTTTTTCCCCGAGACCTACCAAATACCGCAGAGCTCGCGAGGCCCCGTGCTGGTGCCAGGATCTCCAACCGCCACGTTAAATAATTCACTGACCAAAGCCTCGCACTTGCTCTCCTCTCCAGGAGCGCAGGCCCCGGGCAGCCATGGGGGGACCTGGCTTCTGCAAAGGTGTGGAGAGCGTGTGGTTACAGCCGGGATGGGGCATCTCCGACCCCAGCTTCCTCAGAAAGGTGATTCCCAGCAGCATGCTGCAGTTTCCTGATCGGTTAGTGGGAAGTTGTGTGGAGCTGAGGGGAATAAGGCAGAAAAGCAAAGATCTGTGAGTGTTGGCTGATAAAAAAACATTTGGAGCCTGTCTCAAAGGTGGGTCTGCAGAAGGTGGGGTAGTACAGGCATGGGTGAGCTGTGCCTGCTGCAGGGGTGCCATGGCAAACGGGCTCCAGCTGGGCTCCTGGCCTGGGATGGAGAGGATGAGGACATGCCCTTCTCTTCCCGAGCAACACAAAGTCTCTCTGTAAGTATTTGGGGTCCTGCTAAATCTCCACTAATTTCTGGAGCTGATGCAAAGAAGAGGAAGGAAGGGGGGATGCCCTGGCCGGGGGTGCTCTCTGACAGCCAGACTGGAAGGTTTGATGCTGACTGGCTCAGGAAGCTGGTGCCTGGGATGCTCCGTGCCCAGGAGCTAGGGACAGTTGCTTCAGAGATGCTCTCCCCAGAGATGCTCCGTGCTGTGTGGTTTGTGATGCTCACTGGTGGGATGCTCCACACCCCGTGCTTTGGGATGCTCCACACCCCGTGGTTTGGGATGCTCCACACCCCGTGGTCTGGGATGCTCCGCACGCTGTGGTTTCGATGCTCACTCCTGGGATGCTCCACGCCCCGTGGCCAGAGGATGGGTCCGGAGTGACCCCCGTGGGGAAGGGTCCACGCAGCCTGGCCGGGAGGGACAACCGGAGAACCAACCCGCTCCCTGCCCCTCCACCGTCCCCTGCTGCGGGGCGGCCCCTCCCCGTCCCGTCGGAGCCCCGGGGGCGGGGGCCAGGTACGGCGGGGCGGACCGGCCCCGGGCGGGGGCGGGGGGAGGGCCCGGTGGCGGGCAGCTAAAGGCAGGTGGCACCGGGGCAGCGGACCCCGGGCTGCTCGGGGGGCGGTGCGGAGCAGA
>JANVCC010000120.1:5842502-5874383 GCA_025345505.1 Todiramphus chloris collaris | reverse complement strand
GGGACCCCCCCGACGCCACCCCGGGGGACAACCCCCCCCTCCCGCCGCCGGGGGCTGCTGGCGGGACCGCGCCCCGGGGCCGCCCCCCGCCCCGCCGGGGCCCCGCGTTGCTGCCGCCGCCGCCTCCAGAACTGCCTGTACAACGTGCTGGAGCGGCCCCGCGGGTGGGCCTTCGTCTACCACGTCTTCATGTGAGTACCGGGACCGGGGACGGGGGTCGTCCCGGGGAGCCCGCCGGTTGTAGCATCTCAAGGACTAGTCCCGGGGAAGCTGATCCCCGGCGGGACGGCGGGGACCGGGAGCTGCCGGAGCGCTCCCGGTGTGCCGGGGAGCTGCGGGGCAGCCGTCGCTCCGAGCCCGATCCCCGGGCTCCCCGGGAGAAGTTTCTCCGTGAGCGTTCGGCGGGGTGGGGTGGACGCTCCCGACGGTGCCCGCTCCTGCCGCCGGTCCCGGCCCGGGTCCCGGCAACGGGGCCGGTGCGATACGGGCAGCGCGCTTGGAGCAGCTTTGCTACCGGATTGCCCGCGTGCGGGGGGACGGGGAGCCCGGCGGTGGCAAGCGGGGAGCCCGGGAGGGCGAGTGGCGGGGCCGGAGGGGCGAGCGGCGGGCTCGGGGGCCGAGCCCAGCGGCAGATTCGTGCCGGCGGCTCCCGTGCGAGGAGCTGAGCGCGTCCCCGGGACTTGGGACTTGGTCTCCGGGGTGGTCCCGGTGCAGTGAGCCCCTTCCCGGCGGTATCTGCACGGAGCCGCGATCACGGCCCTCTCCATGGGGTCTCCAAGCCCGTGCGGGGCTGAAGGGGTGACGGGGACAGGTCTGGATGGAACAAGGGACCCTGTCCTGTGGTGTACCTGTAGCAGAGGCGCCAGCCCAGCATCCCCGCAGCTGTGTCCAGGTGGGCTGGAGGAAGATGGGGAGTGGGTGTTCTCGAGCTGTACCCCGAGAGCTGTGCCCATTTCCCGGGTTATGTCCCTGGCAACAAAACATCCCCCTCCACAGCTCGGGATGCTCCCAGGAGCAGGGATGCTCCCTGCCCTGCCTCAATGCGTTTTCCCGGGCTCTGTGGTGCTGCTCCAGCTTTTCTCACTGGAGTTGGGCATCCAAAGGCTTTTGCAAAGCAAAATCTTCTCCAAAGACGTGTGGGCTCAGCTCGGGGCCAAGGAACAACTTCAGCCCGTTGGGATTGTTTGCTCAGCGGGCTGTAATGAGGCTGCAGAGCTGGGATGTGGGGAGAGAGGGAGGCTCGGTGCCCCAAGCCAGGACCCCCGCTCTGCTCTGGCTGCATTGTTGGGACACTACCGTGTCACCACTGCTCCCAGCCGGTTTCCTTCTCTGCCTCGTGTGTGCTTGGTGTGTGCCAGGAGTGTGCATCATGCCCCACGGCCCAGCTGGGCACGGACCCTCCCTGAGACCGTGAGCCCAAGCTCCTGCCTCTTCCTCGGCTTCCCGGGGCGGTAACATGGTGCTGAGTCGTTAGCGGGGTGTGCGAGCTGGAGCTCGTTAAGAGGCAGGAAAGTGGGTCTTGCCGAAGTTAGCACAATGAGATGGCAGGATGAATTTGTCACCGGAGAAGAGGGCACCTGAGCTCCCTGGGGAGACGGGAGAGGAGCCCGGGGCCCATTTGTAACGCCTGCCGACACCTCCGCAGTGTGCTTTGGCAATACTCCCTACGTTGCAAATAATGCCCTCGAAAGAGCCTTTCCTGCGCAGAATTAATAACAACAGCAGCCAAAACCTCCCACGAGAGGAGGGGGATCACACTTTTCTTTACGTAGGTGCTCGCTGGGCTCTGGAAGAGAGATCCCCCAGCTCATCTCGCAGCTGAGACACGAGTGCCCCAGTGTCCTCCACCAGTTCTTCCTCCCAACCTGTGCGTGTTTTGCCCCAGAAACAACCACGTCGGACCAAGCAGCTTCCCTTGCAGAGCCCACTCGGGTCCCTTACTCAGCTCCCCCAGCCATGCCTGCCCCCCAGGGCTTGGGAGATGGGCTTTGCCCCATGCAGAGCAAAATGTCTTAAGCACTTAAGAGGGTTGGGGAGGATTTGTGTTGCTTGCTCACTTAGTACTACGGCTGGGGTGTGCTGCAGGGCTGTCAGTCCTGCCAGGGACCCTTCCGAAGCCTGTGGGAAGATGTCAGAGTGGGTGCAAGGTGTGGGGGTCTGGTCTGTGAAACCTTTCCTGTAAATGTCGCTGCTCCTTTCCAGCTTCTTCATAGAATCCCAGAATCGTTTTGGTGGGAAGAGACCTTTAAGATCAGTGAGTCCAACTGTTCCCCCAGCACTGCCAGGGCACCACTAAACCATGACCCCGAGTGCCACCTCTACGCATCTTTTAAATCCCTCCAGGGATGGAGAAAGTTGGTTTTGGCTGTTGTTTTTCCTCTCCTCAGCAAATGGGAGCTGCTGTGCTGTTGCAGGGCAGGGTATTGAAGTTCTCAGAAATGATTTTTATGCTTCAATAGCCAAGGACTGTTTCTTAAAAAAGAGGACGAAGGGGTTACCCTCACTTTAGGGGGGACTGAGGCATGGGGGAGATGCGGCCCATGGCCCAAGGTCACCCAAAGTCGGGGCAGTGCTGGTCACAGGACCCATCCTCTGAGTCACGCCTCCCCCTGAGCAGCCTGGCTCTGAGACAGGGCTGAAAACTGCTAAAATGGAAATACCCGCTGAGAAGTGAAGCGCTTCCCTCCCCTGAGCAGTTTAGTGTCTGGGAGCACGTAGCAGGGCTGAGCTGATACCGTTTATTGGACAAGTTCAGTCTCTTTCTGTTGGCAAATTGATCCCAAATAGCTTCCTGTCCCCAGGCTGGGCTGATGCTGCTGGGCCTTGCAGGATGCTTTGGTGGCTGTCCCATCTCTGCAGCCCCAGAGCTGTGCCAGGCACCTGTCTGCAGCTCTGCCCGAGGGGCTACGGGGGCACAGAGCAGCCCTTGGGCTCTGCTGGGGCTTCGCAGCCCCTTGGACGCCCCGTGCTGGGTGTCCCTGCTGGCTCCAGGCTTTGCAAGAAGGGGATGGTGTGAAGCAGATGCTGGTGCAGGTGTCAAGTGGGGGCTGAGGTGCGTGGTGTTGGCCGGCCAGACCCATCCCCACTAAGCCCATGCTGGCCATGGCAGAGCCGTGGAGGCACACGCTTGGGCTTGGCCAGCTCATCAGGCTGGCAGAGTTGTGCCTTTTCCTCTCAAAATGAGAGTTTCTGGGCCTGGAGCTTACAGAGCAAATCTGGGAGTGTGAGCAGAGCGTGAACCTAAAGGCTTTACAGCCAGAAGGCAAAATCAAAACTTCCTTTTCCAATCTCCTCCTCTTAAACAAGTGGGAAGGCTGGTCCCGTACCCAGCTTGTGCCTTTTGTTGTGTGTGGCTGTTGGTGACTGCCCAGCTCCCAGGGAGACCTGAAGCTCAAGAAACTGTGAGCTTCTGCCCTTGGCATGGGCAGTGCTGCCAGCCCAGCCCAGTCCAGCCCAGGGGCTGCCCCCCAAGGGGTCTTCTGCAACTTGGAACTGCACCAGGAAGGCTGCCAGTTCAAGCCGTTCTTCCTCATCTGCCAGCCCCTGCACGTGGCCAGTGGCTCTCGGTGCTGCTGCCCCGATGGAAGCTGGGCTCTAGGAGCTCGTATTGATGGTTATGAAACTGCTGGGTGCACCAGCAGCTCAGCTCAGCACTTTTCTGTTTCCTAGAGGAAAGCTTTAATAAAGAATAGTTTGACCTGCGGCAAATTAGGGAAGATTGAGCCAGGAGCACCAGTAACAACCTGCAACCCCCTGCCTGAAACACCATCCCCCATGCTGGGTTAGCTGGGCACCTCCCCGCCTGCTGCTCTTGGCAGCACCTCACCAGGGTACTGTTGAGTTGATGGGGTTTTATTTATCTTGTGAAAGTGTTGATGGTGCAAGGAAGAGACAGGAGCACAGAGCTTGGAGGGTGCCCATCCTTCTGGCACGTCGGGTGGCTGTCCCACGGTGCCCTTGCTGTGTTGGGTCCCTGTGTATGTTGGGGGTGGCAGAGCCCCAGGGCAGTCCCCAAGCCTGCTCGTTGCTGGGTGAGTGATGCCAGGCGTGGGCTTTCCTCAGCTCTGGGCTGGCTGGGTGCCTTGGGGCTGTGGGAAATCCCTGCTGGCTCAGGGCAGTGGGTTGGTGGGGGTGTGATGGGTGCAGGCAGCAGCTGGCGGGTGCCCACCGTGCACTGTCCAGCTCCTGGCCCGGGACCAGGCTGCTGACAGCCGGACTCTCCCGGAGTTTCTGTGCACTGGAGAGGGCTGCGGTGGGCAGGATGGGTCTGCAGCCCCCACTGCGTTCCGGCCCCGCACTGTGCTGCTGCTCTGCCGTGCTCCTCTGTCTCACTGCATCCCTCCATCACCACTGGGCAAGCAGGAAAACCCTTTCTGCACCACGCTGGGGATCGCTGCCATCTTCAGCAGCTCCAGCCCAGGCCCTCACCAACGCACCCAGGGCCGTTTGATGGGCTGGAGACACGGAGGGTTTGCAGGGACGTGGCTTCACCCCCTGCCCGGTGCCGCTTCTCCGCCTGCTGCTTGGTAAAAAACTCATCTTAAGCCCCAGGGTTTTAATTGCTGTCACTGGCATCTCCCCAGGGACCGGTGTGGAGCTTTCCTCTCCGGCCGCCGCTCTCGCTTGGCCAGAGTAAAACGGGGCTGGGGATGTTGTGCCGCTGCTGCCGGAGCTGTGCCCTTCGAGCAGGGGCTCTGCACCCGGGGCCGGCCCCGCTCACCTTGCCCGGGCTTGAAAGGGGAGCTGAGTTTGGGGGAAATGCCAGTGGGCAGAGGAGCCTGCACAGCAGTTTCCCCAGCCTGATGCGGTGTCACCAGGGCATAAAATTAAGCGACTTCGGCGCAACATGAAACTGTGCATTGATTTTTCCTTTTGGTTTTTTTTTTTTTTTTCCCCCTTTCCTCTCTTGCTGCTCTTATCAGACCACCCAGCCCAGAGCAGGAGGTGCCAATTTGGGTGCCCAGGGCTGACCGGTGAGGCCAGGGGAAGGCCCACTGCCAGCGGGTGCAGAGGTGATGCTTGGTCACCCTGGAAAGGCTTCGGTGCCTCCAAGCAGTGATCCCTGGGGGTGAGGGTCAAAGTGGGGCTCCGTGAGTGCCCAGACTTGCCCCCTCTGCCTGCGGGTACCCCTGCCCTCCACACAATGCATTTGGGGGCTCAACCTGACTCGGCTTCTTTGGGCATCTCATGCTCCCGTGCCCCAAAGGTGTCAGTGGAGGGTGGGGACAGCCCCGATGCCTCTCCTGGGGTGCGAGGCCCACCGGGCACAGGAGGTGTATCTGAAAACACGCTGGATTTCTTTCCCCCCTGCTTAAGCCAGCTCCTTGCCAGATGATTCAAGAGCAAAGCTATCCGGGCTGCTCCGTGTGAGTGCCTTGGCATCGTCCGCGGGAGCCTCGTGACTGTGCTCCCCGTGGGGACTGTGGGGCCGGGGTGCTGGGGGTGGGGGGCGGCGTGGGGGGGGCAGACACGTGCGGTGCCACGGCGATGGGTGAAGCTGTCTCTGGGCTTTGGCTCCTGCTCGCTGAAGCACAAAGGTGTCGGGGTCATCAGCTTCTGCGCACTGCGGGACGTCATCTGGAGCTGCTGCCCTGGGTGCTGCTGGGTCTGTGCCCTGGGTGCTGCCGAGTCCGTGGCGTGGGTGCCACTGGGCTGCAGGAGGAGGTGTGCAGCCTGCAGACCGGCTCCTCATCCCAGCCTCACTTCCAGCCTGTGCTGGGATGCTGGAAATACCCAGTCCCAGCTGGTAGCCCTGGGTCTGGGGTAGGAGAGCAGCACCTTTCCTCTCCCAGCACTGATAAGCAGGCCAGGGCCAGGCTCTGGAGCGTGTGCTGGGTTTGTGGTGCTGGTGCCGCAGCGGGGCTGGCTGGCTCCTGGCTGCAGCTTCGGTTTCACTGACTGTGGAGAAATGCTCGGTGCTTTTCTGCTTCTCTTGTCTGCAGTGTGGGACAGACCCTGCCATGGTTACGGGTGCAAACAGCCCCACTACACCCCGGTTATTTATATCCCCCGGAGCAGACAGGCCGCCTGCTCCACCTCTCCTAAAGGGCTGTCGGGGCGAGGGACGGGGGATTTATAAGACACGCTGTTTATACAGCTGCAGACGGTGCTCAAGGAGCTGAATTTCACGGGCTGGGGAGCAAAGCACCAGCTCCATCCCTGTCTCTGTCCCCACCGGAGCTGGGTTTGGGCAGTTCTGCCCCAGACAGCCTTTTCCCATGGTGGGACAGCTGAGGTGGGACTGCCTGGCTGGGCACCCAGGGCTGCTGCCCAGCACCATGGGGCCCTGGCAATGCCAGGCTGGGGCCAGGATTGGCCAGGGAAGGGAGTCGTGCTGTTCGGCAGAGGCTGTTTGCTCGCTCGTCCCGTGGCTGAGCTGTTTATCCTACGGCACGTGGTATTTTCCTTCCACTGAGTTATTGCTGGGCTGTCAGCATGAACCTTCCTGATGCTGCTGGCACCCCCAGCTCAGGGCTTCTTCACAGGGGGAGAGCGAAGTGGGGTCCAGGCCAGCCCTGCCAGGGTATGGGGGTGCCCAGAATCACCCCACCTTCCCAGCTTGGCCACCAGCTGCTTGCTGGGGCTGGGGGATGCAGCCTGGCCAGGCTGTGCCATCCCGCTGCGCAGGCTCTGAGCATCACGGTCCCGTTGGCACCAGTGTGCACTGGCACAGCTTTGCCCAGGCTATACCAAGGTGCAGCCCATGTGCCCAGGGGTGTTCAGGTGGGCACTGGGTGCCCAACGGTGCCACCTTGCCCAGCACTACCAGCCTGGCCCTGCTTCCCCTGAGCTCAGCAGCTTTCCCGGCTCACCTGTTCCTCCACTGGCACCACGCTGCCGGGGTGAGCAGATGGCAAAGTCCTCCCTAATGAAGATTAATGTGAGGAGATTTGCCTTCTCCAGGTCGGGCCCCCTGCCGGCTTTTAATTATGATTTTGGGGAGGAGTGCTCCTGCAGACAGGCTTCGCTCCTGCCGGGGTGAGAGCAGCTGGAGGGGTCCCATCCCTGTACCCGGGCTGCTGGCAACGTGTCCCCTCCCACATGGGGACCTGTGCCAGCAGGGAGGTGTGTGGAAGGAGCCCCTCGGGGAGGGGGCTGCCAGCTGCTGGGAGATGGAGTTGGAAAGTTATTGGGGAGAGCTGATGCACCGGCTCAGCAGCAGCAGCAGCATCTGCTCGGTCCATCCCCTGGGACCCCCAGCGCAGGGAAGCGAGGAGCAGCAAGGCTCCTGCTGGGTCCTGCCCCACCACCTCTGCCCCTTCTCCATTTTCCCTGCCAGTGAGCACTCCTTTGGTGTTGGCCCACTTGGTGGGAAGAGCAGTGAAGTCGGGAGGGGGAGCACACCGGAGGGGAGCCTGGCACTGCCAGCACCACGATTGATGGAGAGTTGGCTGAGCCCTCGGTGCGGGGCAGAGCTGCTGAGAGCAGCACTTCTGCCCCAGCTGACTGGGGGGAGAGGCTGGTTCCTGGCTCGCCGAGCTGCCTTCAGGCATCTGACTCTCTCCGTAAGCCGCTTAGGCGCTGCCGGCGGCCGGGCCGGGGAGTTTGCCCAGGCTTTACAAGTTAATTCCTAGCAGGTGATGTGTTCCCACCAAGTTTCTTTCCCAGCCAACCCCGGGGGGGTGGGCCTCGCGTGCCTGTATCCTTCACCAAATCCTGGGGGATGCTGGGGATGAGGCTGGGTGGGAGGTATCCCCACCCTGGGGATGCAGGTTCCTGGCACAGCTCCTGCGCTGTGTCCACGGCTCGTGGGGATGGCTGGGGAGGGGGGCTCTGGTTGGGTGCAGAGGCACCACTGAGTTCACGCTGCCCAAGGCAGGGCCACCCATGGAAGCAGCGTGTGCCCAGGCACCGGAGAACCCGCTCCCTGCTCCCCAGCCGGGGTGAGAGGCACAAATCTTTGCAGGCTGGGAGATTTCTGCCTTCTCCTCTGCTTTGTGCTCCGCTGCCCGTGTAATTGCCTGCTCAGTCCTGATTGTATAATCTTTATTGCTGAGGATGCACAAAGCAGAAAGGCTCTGCCCTGGGCCACTCAGGCACGTCTTGTTTGGCTCCTCAGACCAAGGCTCTGTGCTCCTCAGACCAAGGCACTGGTGTGGGCAGGACGGGGGTACTGCTGTGCCCGGCCCTGCCGTCGGCTGCCGGAGGAGTTAATGGCAGAACTGCTGTGCCAGAGGAAAGGGGCTTGATTAATAATTCAGAGGGAGAAGGAACTGGCTCCAGCCTTCTGCCTTGCAACTGGGGAGTGCCTGGGAGAGAAGCATCATCTCCACAGCGAGGGCAGGGTGGTGTGGGGGCTGTGACACCCCCGGCCCCTTCATTCCCACAGCTGGCATGTGGGATTTTGCTCCAGCTCTCCCTTCCCCACACTCTGGATCCAGCGCCTCTCCTTTTCCCTGGGGTTTCTCTGCCATCAGTGCCATCTCCAGCTTCTTCTCACAGTGATTGTGGGGACCTGCCTGTCCCCTCTGTGATGGGTTTTGAGTCAGGTGCTACCCCCACCGTGAGCCTTGGCCTGTGATCCCACAGAGGGCACAGAGCATCATCCCCTCTCCCTGCATCCGCTGGTGTCTCCCTGATGGTGCCAGGGCCAGTGTGTGGGTCAAGTCTGGTTTCACCCCTCAGGCACCTTGGGCAAAAGCCAGTTGGGCTCTAAAGCTCCACGTCAGCGACAAGAAGAGATGGAGAACACTCCTGAGCGGGTGCTGGGCACCATCTCCCCAAGCCATGGGCATTGCTTAGTGTGGAGAGATGGTGCTGTGGAGGTGAGATGGGTGCCCACCAGCTCGGGCACAGGGTGCCAGGACCACCTCCCTTGCACTCCCAGCCTCGTTGGTGCCAGCAGTGCCTCCCCGCGGGGTTGTGGTGCCCGGCAGGTGCCCGGAGCCCCCGGTGCCGTTACGGGGCCGGCTCTGACGGAGCGATGGCCCTTTGCTCACTGTCACGTGGGCTGGTGGCACAAGCCCTCCGCTTTCCATTTTTAGAATCGCTGGATCAGGGGAAAAAAATGTATTTTTGGATTTTGATTCACTTCAGCTTCAGAGTCTTTTTTTTTTTTTTTTTTTCCCCTCTTTATTTTAAATGGGCCAAAGCCCCTCGTGCCTTAACCCAGCTCCTGGGGGCAAACAGCCCCAGAGCAGCTCCCTGTTAACTTTTCCCCTGGATCAGCTGTTCCCGGGTGGTCCCCGTGTCCCTGGCAGGTCCCCACGGTGGCAGAGATGCTGAGGACAGTCAGGTGAAGCTCTGGTCCCCTTTCTGCTCCCTCCCTGCCTTTAATTAGCAGTTGTTTTGCCTGGGCAGAGGCTGCAGCCGAGCCTGGTGCTGAGCCCCATGGCTGTTGGAGCCTGGTCCTCCTCCTTGGTGCCTCTGGGGCAGCCCAGGGATGTGTTGTGCCACCAGCCTGGGCTGGCACATGGGTGCCATCACAAGGGGGAGCAGTGTGAGTGAAGTTCCCATCACTTGAAGGGCACCATGTGAGCCTGGGCCCTCTCCGAGGCTGGCAGAGAGCCCGTCCAGGGTGTGCCAGACGGATGCACGGAGAGCAGAGCTGTCCCACCGTGGGCTTGGTGCCCTGGCCCAGGGAGGTGCTGCCTGCACTGGGCATCCCAGTGCCATAGGGAGCTGCAGGGCGGGCAGGCTTTGGGGACAGCCCCATCTCTGTACCCATGGGGGTGGGCTTCCAGATTGCTCTGTGCCACCATCTAGGGGCAAACCCTGTCCCCAGGGGGTGAGCCATGGCTGGGGAGGTCTCAGCCTCCCCCCAGCCAGCCCTGACACCCACACTGACACGTTCTCCTTCCAGATTCCTCCTCGTCTTCAGCTGCCTGGTGCTCTCAGTCTTCTCCACCATCCAGGAGCACCAGAAACTGGCCAACCAGTGCCTCTTCATCCTGGTAAGCTGGGAGTGGGGCTGTCACTCAGACTTTACCCAAGAGTCTAGAGCAAGATCATGGACAAATCCCCCTCCGACCCCTTCCCCAGCCCAGGAGTTGGTGTTAGATCAGTGTTAACGATGGCAGTCTCTCTGGCACGTCGGGTGGCCTCACTGCTGCGGGTGCCCCCACGGCTCAGGGTTGCCCATCACAGGAGCCTGGCGGCGCGGAGAGGCATAAACCACTGGCAAAGGCAGGGCAGGAGGGGCTAAAAAAGGCAACTTTCCCCCAAACTGTCAGAAACGGCTGACGCTGGAGTTCTTCCGAGTTACGGGGACTAAATTGGGAAGGTCCTTGTGACTTTCCCGCGCGTAAGCAGAACGGGGGCTTGTTTGTGCGGGAGGTAGGAGGACAATGCTGACAGCGGAGGAAAAGGACCCGGCTCGGTGCGAGCTTGGCACAGGTAGGAGAGCGGGGTGGCTCAGACAGGCTCGGCAGCCGCAGCTCCTGTCTCGCTGCCCTGCTTCCCCCCGGGATGGCACCGCGCTCCCCCCAGTGCCCTCCTCAGCACCAGCGTTGCCTTTCGCCCCGCCAAAGCCAGCCGAGCCCCCCACGCCATCCTGCCCCAGCCCTCCCCAGCTCACCCTCCTACCCCTCGTCTCCCCCCTGGCAGGAGTTCGTGATGATCGTGGTGTTCGGCATGGAGTACATCGTGCGTGTCTGGGCGGCCGGCTGCTGCTGCCGCTACCGGGGCTGGCGGGGACGCTTCCGTTTCGCCAGGAAACCTTTCTGCGTTATAGGTACTGGGGACGGGGTGGTGGGGAGCACGAGGACGTGGGGATTCTCAGTCTCAGCATCACCCACGCCACAGGCGTTGGAGGCGAGGCGGGGCCCCTGACCTTCGCCGTCCCTTAGATTTCATCGTCTTCGTCGCCTCGGTGGCCGTCATCGCCGCCGGCACCCAGGGCAACATCTTCGCCACCTCGGCGCTGCGCAGCATGCGCTTCCTCCAGATCTTGCGCATGGTGCGCATGGACCGGCGCGGCGGCACCTGGAAGCTGCTGGGCTCTGTCGTCTACGCCCACAGCAAGGTGAGGATGCGGGGACCCGGCACGACCCCCCCCATCCCCCCCCCCAACCCCCCCCCCCCCCCCCCCCCCCACCCCCAAACCCTGTCCAAGCAGGAGCTCATCACCGCCTGGTACATCGGCTTCCTGGTGCTCATCTTCGCCTCCTTCCTCGTCTACCTGGCCGAGAAGGATGCCAACCTCCAGTTTGCCACCTACGCCGACTCGCTGTGGTGGGGCACGGTAAGCTCGGCTGCCACGGCCCCCCAGCCCCGGGAGGGGACGAGGAGGGTGGGACGGGGCCGCGGGGGGGGAACTCCCTCCAGGCTTCCCCCTGCTCTGCCCCCGGGCAGGTGACCCTCACCACCATCGGCTACGGGGACAAGACACCGCAGACGTGGCTGGGTCGGATGCTGGCGGCCGGCTTTGCCCTGCTCGGCATCTCCTTCTTCGCTCTGCCCGCCGTGAGTAGGACCAGGGAGAGGGTCCCCCTGCCTCCAGCCCTCCAGGAGTTGGGGAGAAAGGGGCCAAATCCACCCCTCTGGTGGGAGGGTCCCCATCTCTGCTGGGGATGGCATGGTCAGCACCCGTGGAACCCATCCCCTCCTGTCCCCAGGGGATCCTGGGCTCCGGCTTTGCCCTCAAGGTGCAGGAGCAGCATCGGCAGAAACACTTTGAGAAGAGACGGACTCCGGCGGCGAACCTGATCCAGGTACCACGGGGCTGGTGTGTCCGGCCCCATCCCTGCCTGGGGATGCTCCACTCTCCATCCCCCTCCACCCGCTCTGCCACAGGAGCCGACCACCTGACCAACATCTGGCTGCTTTGGGCCAGATTCTGCCCTTGGTAGCCACCGGGGGCAGGCACTGGGGGTCTCGCCAGTCCCGATGCCCACGGGCTCTCACTCCTGTACAGGCTGCCTGGCGCCTGTACTCGACGGACGCCAGCCGGGTGTACCTGACAGCTACGTGGTGTTACTACGACAGCCTCCTGCCCTCCTTCAGGTAGGCAGGGTGTGGGTGAGGGCTGGGGGGGGGGGTCCCTGCAGGGCCACGGGGCTGACAAACAACCTGAGTGACAACAAGGGGCCACGTGGAGCTGCCGAGGGCTTGGTGGGGCCGAGCAGCACGGACGCCTTGCTCAGCCCTGGGACGTTGGAGGTCCAGCACGGCACCTGCCGAAGTGCCCAACACCTTCCTCCATCCTCAGCATCCGTCCAGTTCACAGCACCCGGCACCATCCCACCCTGTCCCCTCTCGCCCCATCCATAGCCTTCCTCCAGCACCGCCGCGGGGAAGAGGATGATGCCACCGGCTGCAGGGACTCGTGGCTGGGGCGATGGAGCAGCAGCCGACGGGGAGCTGGCTCCAAGAGCGATGGCAGAGCAGATGGAGCCGGGGGCATGCAGTGGGGAGCCCCATAGAATCATAACATCCTTTGGGTTGGGAGAGACCTTTCAGATCCTCGAGTCCAACCATTCCCCAGCACTGCCAGGGCACCACTGCCCCCTGTCCCTCAGCACCACAGCTCCACGGCTTGGAAACACCTCCAGGGATCACGGGGACTCCACCCCTGCCCTGGGCAGCCTGGGACAGCCCTGGACAACCCTGGAGAGGAAGAAATTGTTCCTCAACTCCAACCTAAACCTCCCCTGGTGCAACTTGAGGCTGGTTCCTTTTGTCCTATTGCTTATTCCTTGTGCCCTGTCCCTGCAGCACTCTCCCCTCCTGTGTCCCATGTGATGTTGCCACCATGGGCGGATTGAAGACTCTCTGAAGCATTTCCACAGGCCCTGGGTGGTCCCATCACACCAAGCACACTGGGGGCTGCTGTGTGGTCCCTGTCCCGCAGTCCTGCCCTCCTGCCCGTGTCCCCTGCCTCCTCTCCAGCCGTGTATTCCTTTGCAGTGGCAAATTCATTGTTCTGTTTCACTATTTGTTCAAAGACAGGGCTCTTAACAGCCACAGCAGTGAGTTCTTCTGGTCCCCAACTGAATGCCAGCCTTTCCCAGTGTGGACATCACAGAGCCAGGCTTGATCCCTACTGGGTCTGAGCTTTCTCCTCCTCACTGCTCC
The DNA here is from genome assembly GCA_025345505.1 of Todiramphus chloris collaris. Classification (NCBI taxonomy): domain Eukaryota; kingdom Metazoa; phylum Chordata; class Aves; order Coraciiformes; family Alcedinidae; genus Todiramphus; species Todiramphus chloris. The sequence goes on along the minus strand of JANVCC010000120.1, from coordinate 5,861,369 downwards.
AGCAGTACCCAGACCCCCCGTATCAGATGGTGGCAGGTCCCCCTGTCCCCACACCGTGTCAGGGGTGGTTGTCCTGCCTGTCCCCTGCCTGACCCATCCCTCCTGGCATGCACCCAGCCCCTCGGCTGGTGACCAGCCTCTGCAGGACCCCTTCCCAACATCCCCATCCCGAGCAGTATCCTCCTCAGGAGACCCCTCAGCCTGCTGCTGGCTGGAGCTGTTAAGAAGCTGTCTTTTGAAAGCAAGCGCTGGTTTTTTGCTTCTTGTTTTGCTCTGGTTTGTGCAGAGGAGGCCCCGGCTTTGCTCAGCCTTGGTTTGCTCATCTCGTTTGCTTTGGAAAGTTTAATTTCTCCATGTTTTTATTTAACCCCAACCTCAGAGAGCTGGTCCTAATGTTTGAGCATTTGCACCGAGGCCGCAACGGAGGATTTAGGAATTCAGAGGTGAAAAAATTGCCCGACGGAGCCCCACCGCCTTACCCCTCCTTCACCCCTGGCCAGAAAAGCACCGGCCCTGCCGCTTGTCCAGGGGAAAGGTAGGGGGGTGCAGCCCCACGGCCCCGCGGTCTCCCTCCTCTCTGCCCTCTCTCCTCTGCTCTCTGTGTCCTGCGATGCCACCGCAGTGCCCGTCACCGCCAGCCCGGACCCCAGCGGAGCAGCCCCCACCCAGCGCTGTGCCAGGGCACCCATCCTGCTCTGCCGCTGGCTGCCAGCACCGCTCCCAGCTCGTGGCTCCGGAGGGGGCACAGTTGGTCCCCACGGGTGGACTCCGGGCTGTTGGTACCATCGTGAAGCCTCTTGCGATGTTCAGCTCCTCCTCGCTGCCCTTTTCCCTGTGGCCGTGGCACGGGGTAGCCAAGTGGGGCTGAAAATTCCCCTCGAAGGCACCACCGTGAGCTCGCTGGGGCTGGAGCTGGAGCTGCGTGGCCCCGGACAGAGACAGGCAAGGAGCAAAAGCCCAGTTCCTGCAGTCTGAGCTGGGCTTCGCGTGCCCACAGCAGCGGGGAGCTGCAGTGCTGAGCTGCCCCAGCGCCGATGAGAGAGATGAGAGGGTTCAGGGCTGGTGGGGGTGGCTGCTCTGCACCATGGCCCCAGTCCCCTGTGGCTGAAGAGCACCCAGAGGCCAGGACATCAGCACAGTGCAGAGCCCCAGGCCAGTGTCAGGGTTAGGTGGGGAGAGGCAGCACTGCTGCTCTGTGGCATCGTGCCTCAGTTTCCCCTGTGATGCAGGAGACGGGGCTGCCGGTGGTTTGGTGCAGCATGGGGATGTGCTGAGTGGTGGGGCTGCCCCACTGCTGGTGTGGGGCTGCGGGGGACCTGCTCCCCCTGCCAGCCCTGAGGTGAGTATGAGCTTGGGGGGCTCCTCCCTGCAGCAGCACAGGCCTGGCCTCAGTTTCCCAATGAAGAGCCAGGAGCTGGCAAGGGAGGGGCTGCAACCCCCCAACCATCCCACCCGGGGCGGGCCCGAGCCTCCCCCCACCTCCTCCGCGAGCATCACCTCTCATAACATCGCATCTTCTCTCTCTCCTCCCCTCTCCTGCTCACCCTCCTCCTCTCCATCCCTTCCAACCTACCCCCAAACCTTCTGTGCCCCCCATTCAACCCCCCCCACCCCAAGCTGGAAGGAGGAGGACGTGCAGCCCCACAAGTGCTTACGCCTCAGGTAACGTTCACCCGTGCAGCGAGCGGGCAGGGGCCGGGGGTCCGCAGAGCCCCAGCCGCGTTTGCGGGGCTGGCACCGCTTGGCACCGTGTTCTGTCACCGAATCACCTTTTGGCAGAGCCAAAACTGCAGGGCAGGTGTTAGGTGTTTATGTAGGACCTACACAAACAACTGGACTGGTGCTTCTGGCCCCTGTAGCGGAGGAGGCTGCCGTGGCCGGGTCCGGTGCAGCGGGAGATGCTGCTGGGACCCTGCACCCGTGCGCTGGGGTGCGGCCGTGCCCGGGGGGTCGGGGTCACGGCGAGCTGGGGTGCCCCTCTCCCTCCTGCCCGTGGGCTAACTCTCATTTTCTCCTGTGTCTCTGCCCTGACCCTCCAGCCCCATCCTTAGTGGTAAGAGGAGGCTCTTGCGGACGTGGGGCGCGTGGAGACGGAGGTACTGCCTGCTGCCTGCCCTGCCCGGCCCGCCTGCCGAGCGCTCCGGGGGGAGAGGCAGAGCGGGGAGAGGCTGAAGGGTGATCCTCAGCAGGGCTGGGGGGGTCTGTGCATGGCCTGGGCTGAGCCGCCTGCCCCCAGTTTCCCCCATCTAGCTCTGCCTCAGTTTCCCCCTCCGCGCCCCAGCCCATTGGCTCTGTTGGGCTCTCCGAGTCCGAGAACAGCAAACTGAAGCGCATGGATGGACCCCATCCTGCATCTGTCCCACAGCCTGATCCCCCAGGACGCTGCCCTTCCTGTCCTCTGGCAGCACCGTGTGCCACCGGCTGCCCTGCCTGCCCATGGACCAGCTCACCAGTGACCTTCATGGGCAGGGACTGGGAGGACTGGGAGCTCAGTGCCCTGCTGGTACCCCAGCCTTGCTCGACAAAGAAATCCATGTGGCTCCCCGAACGCCTGCTGTGTGTCAGGGGTGGGGTTGGCTCCATGTCCTCTGCAGCCTTGGCTTCACCTGCTTGGCCTCTTTGCATGTCCCAAGGCGTGTTTGTGGTCCCAACTCACACATGGTGCTTTTGTGTAGGTCCTACATAAACAATGCCTCTTGTTTTCCCCCCTCAACCCATCGGAGCAGTTGGTTAGGGTAGGAAGGGCTGCTCCATTCGCCCGCTGGAGCAGAGCCTGAATTAGGGGGTGCAGCCTGGAGGAGGGGGAGGAGGAGGAGAAGGAGGATGAAGGGACCTGGCAGAGTGCCCCGGTTTGCCCCCATTCCAGCAGGGACAGGGCAGGAGCACGGCTGCTCCCTGTGGAGCCGGGTACCAGGGCTCTGCTGCCTGTCCTCCCCGCTGCCATACCCATCTCTGTCTGTCTGTCTGTCTCCTCCTTTCTCTGCTTTTTTTGGGGGAAAAAGGGTATTTAAAGGAGTAACCCCAGAGCTGCTCCTGCACGGGCCTGCAGTGCTGCCTGCGCCTGGCCTGGCTCGTGCCCATCGCGTGCCAGGGGCTCTCCATGACCTCAGCACGGTCGCCCCCGTCCTCACCCCCACCACGCGTGGGCATCGTGCGTGTTCCCGCAGCGGGGATCCGCTCCCCTCCCTGTCCCCATCCCCATGCCCCCAGCACCCGCTGGCCTCTGATGTGCCCCCCCCCGCCCCTCCCCACTCTCCCGCACAGCAACAAGATGGGCATCAAGGACCGCATCCGGCTGAGCAACCCGCAGCGACCCTGCAGCCGGGGCAGGCAGCAGCTGGGCCCGCCCCTGCACCGCTCCCCCAGCACCGAGGACATCCCCGAGGCCTCCAGCCCCAACAAGGTGCAGAAGAGCTGGAGTTTCAACGACCGGACCCGTTTCCGAGCATCTCTGAGGCTCAAGCCGCGGACACCAGTCGAGGGTAAGCCCTGGGGACTGGTGGGGTCTGGGTCCGGCTGTGGGGTCGTGCTGGGGGGCACAGACAGCCCGTGGTCTCTGCTACCCACCTACTCTTGGTACCCACAGCCGACTGCCCACCAGAGGACAGCGTTGAGGAGAAGAGCTCCCACTGTGACCTGACCTTTGAGGACATCATGCCAGCAGTGAAGACCCTCATCCGGGCTGTCAGGTGGGACTGTGCCCTCCCGTGTCCCCAAGTGTACGCGCTGCCATCCCCAGCTCCTCCACTCAGCCCTTGAGGACAGCTGGACGTGTCCTGCTCCAGCCCATGGCAATGGCTGAGCCAGGCAGGGAGCAGGGACAGCTCCTGGCTCAGACCCTCCAGGGGACAGTGATCAGGCCCTTGGTGCTTTGCACAAACCCCCAACCCTTTCTCTTACTTGGTATGGAGCCCCCAGGCACCCCCCAGTCCTCCCCAGTGCCCTGCAACCAGCCTGGGTGTTCTGCAGGATCCTGAAGTTCCTGGTGGCCAAGAGGAAGTTCAAGGAGACTTTGCGTCCCTACGACGTCAAGGACGTCATCGAGCAATACTCGGCTGGCCATCTGGACATGCTGGGCAGGATCAAGAGCCTGCAGATGCGGTGAGATGCTCTGAAGGTGGGGGTGGGGGGAGCTCTGGGCTCCCCTGGGTCTCCCACCACTAGCCATGCCCACTGGGAGGGGTGCTGGCCCATGGCAATGGGTGGGATGTGTTCCCAGAGCCTTGTCCCCATTTCTTGTGGCCTCATACACTGGAATGATGGGCTGTGTCCCTTCCCTCCCTGCCAGTGTGGACCAGATCGTGGGCCGGGGGGCCCTCACTGCAGACAAGAAGATACGGGAGAAGGGGGAGAAGCCGGCGCTGGAGACGGAGCTGGTGGACGAGCTCAGCATGATGGGGCGTGTGGTCAAAGTGGAGAGGCAGGTGAGGAAGGGACGGGTCCCCCCGGGAGCATGTCACTGCCTCTGGGGGAGCCGAGACCCCCAGGGTGCCCTCCCCGTGGGGAGGGACCCGCTCAGCCCTGCCCCCCCTTGCAGGTACAGTCCATCGAGCACAAGCTGGACCTGCTGCTCGGCCTCTACTCCCAGTGCCTGCGCAAGGGCTCCACCAACTCCTTCAGCCTGGCCGCCGTGCAGGTCCCCCCCTGCGAACCCGACATCACCTCCGACTACCACAGCCCCGTGGACCACGAGGACATCTCGGTCTCTGCCCAGACCCTGAACATCTCCAGGTCGGCCAGCACCAACATGGACTGAGCGGGGAGGCAGCGGGACAGATCCTGCTGCGGGACGCCGGGACGTGGGAGCCGCGTGGCACCGCCCGGCCCTTGCCGTGTTACTTGAACCAAGCCCTCCTTTGGGGGGGCACGGCGGCAGAAGGGTGCCCGCTTTGGGATGGGTGGGAGCCCATGGCACTGCAGCATGGCCAGATCATGCTCCTGGGATGCTCCTGGGATGCTCCTGCCCTTCTCGGGGGATGAGCCGCCCCTCTCAGCTCCTTGAGCCTTGTGTGCTCCCCAGCCATGCAGAGATGCTCCAGGCTGGCCCCATCCCCTGGGGTTTAGGCTCGTACCTCCTGCCCCAGCCCTCAGGACACATCCAGCTCCCCAGCGGGGTCCTGCCAGGTCCCCCGGACCTGAGCCAGGGCCACCGCCAGCTATGCAAGGCTCCATCTCCCTTCTGCTGCCAGTTTGGGGCAGGGCCTGGGGGCATGGCCCAGGATGGGTTTACCGGCCCCACTCCAGGCCAGGGCAGTGTTGGGCCCTGCCACCCCAAGTTGAGGAGTGGGGATCTGTCCCCCCTCACCCTCCTCTGCGGCACTGCAGCTGCAGCAGCAGCTGCACCTCTAGCAGCACAGCAGAGCCTTCTGCCTGCCCGTGCATGCTCCCAGGGCAATATACATATAGGAGATAAATATACATATATATTTATGCAATAATGTCTTAATATGCAACACCCCCGGGAAGAGCAACCCATGGGGACATAGGCAATAAGCAAACCCCTCGACCAGCACACAGGACAGGATCCTGCTCCCTGTGGGGGCTGGTCTGGGAGCCCTGGGGCTTGCGGGCAGGTGACAAACTTCCCCCCTGGGATCACCGGGCTGGGCAGGGACTGGGGAGGAGAGAGGGTGGCAGGCACAGGCAATGGGGACAGTGGTCCCCAAGGAGCATCTCTCCTTCTCATGCCCCAGACCCTGCTCTTGGTTAGAGGATTCCTTCGCTGCCAGGTCTTGCAGTGCCCGGTTTGTCCCTCCCCATGTCCCCATCCCCTCCATGGCCTGGGGAGCACGGGCCGGGCCTGGGGAGCGACTGCCCGGTGGGCACAGAGCGGTGTTGGCCATGCCTTGGCAGAGCCACGGCAGCCCCAGCGCTGCCCCACTCCCCTTTGCTGCCCCAACCCCAGCCCCGGGGCTGTTTTCCAGTCTCGCAGCGCTGGGCTGAGCCAGGCTGGCAGCGATCGTGGTAGTGCCAAAGTTTGCTGAGCTGGGGCTGGTGCCTGTTCCTGCATGGTCAGGGGTCCCAGGGGTCTCCGTGCCACCCGTGTGGCTGCAGTGTCGGGATCTGAGCTGGGCTGGCAGGGACCCACCGAACCCCCTGCTGCCGGTGCAGCCCCTCTCTGGGTTTCGGACCGTGGGGTTTGCACCCCCCCCCCCCCCTTCCCAATCCCCCCCTCCGGTGCCTCTGCTCCTGGCAGCGGGGGCCCCCCGACCCTGCTCGTTTTTCTTGCCCCCTTAGTGCATGTGGCCAGCGCGGGCCGTGCCAGAGCCGCTTGCAGCCCCCCCGTCCCCATCTCCTGCACCGCTCCGGCCCCCTCCCCTCGCCCCGGGGGTCCCCGTCTCCCCGGCCGTGGGTGCCTGAGGGGATAGCTGGGTGCCGTGGGTGGGCAGGCGGGGGGTTGGTGCGTGGGTGCCGTGTGTGCCCGGCCGTGGGGCGATGGTGCGTGCATGTGACAGCTTTGCCCGCAGCCGCACGCCTGAACTAACTCGTAGGACCCTCCCCCGGGGCTGGCTGGTCCCTGCAGACCCCCCCAGCCAGCGGTAGTTACCTCACTCGATTAACTTATTAACTTATTCGTTTCATTAAAATTTGGAGTAGAGGCTGCCTGCCTGCCTGCCTGCTGTCTCTCTCCCGGCTTTCCCGAGAGGTGGCACTCCAGCCCTGCCGCCGAGAGCCGCGGCCGCAGCACCCGGCAGCCCCTCGCTGGGCTCCCCTCGCCCCGCAGCATCCCCCTGCCCAGTGGAGCTGGACCCCAGCGCCAGCGCCCTTCCCGGCATCGCGGTGCCCCGTGCCTGAGGCGTGCGGGACCGATGCGGCTGCAGAGGGGACCGTGCCCTGCCTCTGGAGCCCGGGACTGGTGGGGAAGGTCGCTGCCCCGGGGAAGGTCGCTGCCCCGGGGATGGTCGCTGCCCCGGGGAGGACCGTGCTCTGTCTGCCTCTTTAGAGGTGTCACAGCGTGTCCCCAAAGGGGGATGGTGCTGCCATGGCCACCCCAGGGGAGGTGAAGGTGCGAGCCCCCTTCGCCGGGAGACCACAACCCATGGAGGGATGGCAAAGCCTTCACCCCGCACCGGTGTGCTGGCACCTCGGGGGACAACGTGTCCCCCAGCCTACAAATGTCGGGGGGCCGGGGGTGGCTTCTTTCCAAGCTTCCCTGTCCCGGTGCTGGCCGGGGAGGAAGCCGGGGCTCGCCGCAGGTCAGTCCCTGCCTTTCCGGGCTGCTCCTTGCCAAGAAACCCGCTGCCGGCTCGTCCCAAAGTGCTGGGCAGTGCCCAGCTCTACAAGGACCAGCACCTCCCTGCCCCAGCTGCCCCCAGAGCTGCCCCAGGCTGCTGGGACGGGGATCTCGGGGTGACCCCAGTCCCCTGGTTCCACTGAGCAGGGTGTGATCCCTGGAGAGCCTCAGTACATCCGCTGGCATGTGGTCCTGGGGCTGCTTTGAAGGGAGATCCGGGACATGGCAGCACGCAGAAAGCCCCTTCCTGAGCAAGCTGTGCCATCGAGGCACCGCATCGACATCTGCCCGGCTCCTCCGGCCACCCGCGTGGCTTTCCTTACGACAGTGGGGTCTTCACCCTGCCCCAGGCTTGTGCAGCGCGTGGGGCGCTCGCCCTGCACCCTGCCATGCAACAGCTGCAGCTGGGCAGTGCCCATGCGTGTTCCCGCTGCTCCATGGGGTATCCGGGGACAACCCACCTGGGTCTGGGCCCTTTCAGTGACGCTGTGCAGCAGGACCCGGGTGCTGGGACCTGCTCCCTCCCCCAGAGCGGTGGTGGGGAGGGCAGGGCAGGCACACGTGCCAGCCAGCGGCACTTGGCTCTGCTTCCTGCGGCCGCGTGGGCCCAAGGTGCCCTGGCTGGACTTTGTCCTCCACCACCTTGGCTCCCCAACGTTCATGAGGAGCTGCCACTCCCTGGCGCAGGGACAGACCTCGTTGGTGGAGATACGCAAGCGGAGGGATGGCAGCGTGAGAGGGACGCGGTGAGCTGTGACCTCCCAGTGCCACGTCCTGCTGAGAGCAAGGCTTGGCATGCCAAATGTGGTCACAGGAGGGGAGGGGGGGGTGGGGGGGGGCTTGCAAGCACTTGGACTATCACTGCTCCCGCCTCTGCACACAGCCCTTATTGGCTGGGGAGGGGGGGAGGGTAGGAACTGGAATGGGAACAGGCCAGTTCTGCCACCAGCACCCCATGGCACCCTCAGCCACTGTCAGGGAGCTGTCTGGCAGAAGGACGAGGAATGGCAGCAGAAGATGGGGATGTCCTTTTTGCTATTGGCTTTGCTTTGTCCCCTGGGGGTCTTGGGAAACGTGCGACTCTGGATTCCTGTCAGTCCAGTCATGGAGAAAGTACGTGTGGTTGGAGACAGTCGGACTCCAGGCCGGACCCAGTTCCTTCCTGAGGCACTCAGCAGCCTCCAGCCCAGTGTGCTCTGCCCAAGGCCGTGCCTGCAGGAAAAGGCCCTTTCAAGAGCACTGTCTGAGCAGCCGGGTGGGGGGGGAGCAGTGGATGGGGCTCTTGTAGGACCCTCATTTGGGCACCCAGAGCACTCTGGGGTCCCAGGGAGCTCTCATGCCCAGTAGGATCTGGTGTTCCCCATGCACAGACATTCAGGGTGCAAACACAGCCTGACCAGCTACAGCATCCTCCCCGCAGGCTGCAGCCAGGAGCCAGAAGCCCTCCAGCCCATGGCCCCGGGCTCAGCCTGTGGCCCTGGGCTCCCATAGCCACCCAGGGAAGCCTCCTCCACCCCTGCCGCCCGTCCTGGCTGCCATGAGGCATCTTCGAGGAAACCTTTGGCAGCAGCCAGCTGGAAGATGCTCCTCAAGGGCCAGAGACAGGCAGGAGATCCAGGGTGGGCACCCAAAGCCCCACAGCAAGTATAGGTGGGAACTGGAGCCTGTGGGGTGGCCAAGACCCCCCACTTCCCGGATCCTGAGCACTTGGCTGGAGGCTGGCAATGGGGACACAGGGCAGACTCCAAGTGCCACGGGCTCCGTGCCCTGGGCAGTGCTGGGGCGTTCCTGTCTCGCTTGCATCCAGCTGCCCACCCTGTAGCTGCGGGGCTGGAAGGGGGGAGACACGCAGCCCCCCTCCCCGGGAACACTCTGGATGGAGTGCGGTCCTGGCAAGGGCTGCGAGGGCACGGGCAGGGCAGCAAGACCCGGAGAGAGAAACCCGGAGCTGCCTCCGGAGACGGCGTCGGGGCCGGTGGGACGGGGCGGGTATCGGGTCCCGCCGTTCTCCAGCCCGTCCCGCCGGGAGCCCCCGGCTCGACCCCCGCCCCACTGGGCTCTGCTCCGCCCGGGGAGGGGCAGCGCTGCCCGGCGGGATCGCGGCCCCCCCGCCTCCCGGGGCGCGGTTATAAGGAGCGGCGGGGCCGGGGGAGGCGCTCGGCGGCGGCGGCGCGGAGCGGCGGGTGCGGCAGGTACGGGGCAGGGGGAACGGGGCACGGGGCACGGGGCACGGCACGGAACGGAACGGAGCGGGGGGGTTGTTCCCCGGGGTTTGCCCGAGGTTTCCCCGGGGTTTCCCCGAGGTTTCCCCGAACCACCCCCCCCAAACGCGCACTCCACTCTGCCAGGGTCCCCGGTGCCCCTCATTGCTCATTGCGCTGCCCGCACCTTCCCCCCGGCGGCGGGGCCCGGGGATGCGGGGATCCCGCCCCGTGAAGCCCCGTGTGCTGCTGGGGTTTTGCTTTTGGAGCAGAGGGGTTAAGGTGTGGGTGGGCACGGGGCCCCTCGATGTAAGTTGGGGGGGGGTGGGGACTCCTGGGGGGGAGCTTGCGTGTTTTGGGTGCGGGTCCCTGGAGCCAGGGTGGCCCAAGGGGAGGTAAAAAAAAATTAAAACCCCAAAACATTCTGGGTGTTCCAGAGGAGGTCAGGGTGGGGGTGAGATGGCCCAGGAGGGCAACACACTTGGTGCTGGCTGCAGTGGCCAAGGTGACCCAGGAGTTGACTCAAAGCTTGGTGGGCACATTGGATGCTGTCTTTGGGGGGGTGACCCCTCAGGACGGGGCTGGCATAGGGTGCAGAGCTGCTCTGTGCGCCCACGGGACCCCCATGCTGCCCCCACCCACTCAGTGCCCTCCTTCTGCAGCAGCTGCAGGACATGACTGGCAACATGCGCCTGCTGTGGGCTCTGCTCTGCCCCTGGCTGCTGGCCCAGGTGGCCCTGGCTACCCGAGTACGCACCCGCCGGGAGCTGGCACCCGGCTTGTACGAGCACGGGGTCTACGATGCCAGCGGGTCCTACTGCCAGCGAGGGGATGTCTGCTGCCACGGCCGTGACGACGGCTGCACCGTGCCCTACCACGACACCCTCTGCTACTGTGACCTCTTCTGCAACCGCACCGTCTCCGACTGCTGCCCTGACTTCTGGGAGTACTGCCTGGGCATCCCAGCCCCCTTCCCCAAAGCCCCAGGTGAGGAAACCCTCAGCCCAGCCGGGCAAGGGGGCTCTGGGTGCCAGGAGACAACCTCTGGGTGCCTGATGCACAACCAATGCCCCTCGGGATAATGGATGCAGCTGAACGTGGCACCCCACGGTCCTGCCCTTGCTGCAGAGCTGCTGCAGACCCCTCCGAGCTGCAGGAATTCATCTAAAGTGGCTGGGCTGGGTCTGGGATTCCAAAAACAGGGCTGGGAGCAACCCATGGCCACGCACCCCACCCCATGGGCAGGACTACGGGGGGCAGGAGGGCAGAGGGGCAGCTCCAGCTGCCTGTGGGGCAGAGCAGGGGCATGGGGGGACACCATCCCAGCTTCCCCCGGTCATGTCTAGGGCAGGCGGATGCTGGCCCTGACTTAACCCGCCCGGCAGCTGGGACGGGCAGGGCAGACAGGGGTGAGAGGGGGGCTCAGGCAGCCCCCGCCACACAGCACAAGGCTCTCTAAGAAGTTTCTGCAGAGCAGAGCCAGCGCCTGGGTACAACTGGCCCCTTTATCCCTGTCCTGCCGGGCTGTTCGTGCAAGGCCAGCTCTGCTCGGCAGCCCCACAGTTAACCCTCCCGGCACTCGGCCAGCCCTGCTCCCACCGTGTGCTGTGGTGCCCGAGCTGGTCCCTGTTGTGGTTTAAACCCAACCCAGGACATCCCCATCGCAGGTCTGGAAGTGCCAAGAAGCAGCTGGGCAGTTCTAAGAATTGCATTCCCTTTGGTATTTATCCCCTGGAGCCACGGGGGTGCTGGTGAGACCCCCCCCCAGCTACAACCAGACACTCACTGGGGCTCTCCCCCCTCTTCCATCCAGGCTGTGCCCGTGCCGGCCGCAACTACCCCACCGGAGCCACGTACCGGGAGAACTGCAACCTGTGGTGAGTGGCTCTGCGCTCCCAGTGCCGCGTGGGCACCGCTGGCTTGGCACCAGCATGAAGGGCATCGAGGGGGCCTGTGAGCACCAGGGCTGCCCGCAGCCGGCTCGGCGGGAGCCAGGAGCACAGGGCTCGATCTGGGTGGTGGGGGGCCGCTGCCAAATGCCTTTGCTCTGGCATATTCCGAAGGGGGGGGAAAAAAAAACCCCAAACCCGGAGGCTTTGAGCCGCTCCCAAGTTTTCAGCACATGCCTTTGTTGGAGCCGCTCGCTTCGCCGGGTTAGCGCGCGGCCAGGCTGGCTGCGAGCTGCCGACGCGGGCCAGGGGTGTTTTTGGCCACGCTGGTCCAAGGCCAGCTTGCCCAAACCTGATGGGACGTGTCTGCAGCTGGCAGCCTTGGTGGCCGCGGGCCAGGCTGGCCAGAGTTCGGCCCCGCAGCCAGCTTGGGCACAGGCGGCCCGGGGTGCGCTGCGCACCAGGAGCTCGCTGTTTGCATTCGCCGGCAGCGCGGGGTTTATCGGGAAAGGGCTGGGATGGTATTAATGGCATCCCGGAGGTGGGGGATTGGGGAACCTGCGGGCACAGATCTGCCCGCCGACAAGGAGCGAGCGCGGCAGGGCTGGCTGGCTCGCAGCGATGCGGCAGATAAGGGAAATCAAAGGCTCCGTCTGGGGCGTGTGTGAGGGCACCAGCACATGCGTGTGCATGTGTGTGCAGGCACGGGAGCTGGAGGTGAAAAGCCAGCCCCAGCCCTCCACGAAGCCTTGATGTTGCTCAGCATTTCTCCATGGCTATCCCCAAGCCCTGGGGGAAGGTCAAAGTCCCTGACCTGTGGACGACTGGTCCCTGATGCTGGGAAATGGTCCCTGATGCTGGGAAATGGTCCCTTCCCCAACGCAGCAGGCTCGGGGCCAAGACTTTCCTCCCCAAACCCTCTTCCTCTGCACTTGGTCCCCGGGCAGCAGCAAATTCTGCGGCACTTCAGCGCAAACCGTGTCCCTGCCTGTCTCCCGCAGGGTCCGGGGGCGTTGGCAGGGGGCAAATGCAATGGGTGCAGCAGACGGGGCTGCTGTGGGTGGGCACCCAGCTGGCTGCACCCCGAGGTGTTCCCTTGGGAGACCCCAAGGAGCTCCCGGCCAGATGCGTGGCCACCAGCGCAGCCCCGGGAGCGCTTGGGGCTGGGGCTGGGGTGAGTGCCGGGGGTGCAGGTGCGGGACCGGGGCTGGGCTGGCGGGACACGGCTCTGGCCTCGCACGGCTCCTTAAAAGGGAAGAGCTTGCTGGGAGCTGGGCAGGAGGGAGCACGGAGCATGCCAAGCATTGCTCGCCGTGCAGGGAGGGGGGGGGGCACAGCCCAGGACTCCCCAGGGGCAGCCAGACTCCCTTGCGTCCAGACGTCCCAGCATCCCCCCCCCTCAGCCACCCCCTACCCCGGGTCTCCCCATGGGTGCCACAGGGCTCCTGGCCAACCTGGCCAGAGGGACTTGCCCCCAGGGTGGGTGCGGGGGGGGGCAGCCAGCCCCGAATCGCCTTCCCGGGCTGGTGTCCAAGCCCCGCTCTGATGTCTGCAAGCCTGGCTGCTTTTCAGCTGATTTTCTGTCCCATGCTTTGTCTGCCCTCTGCACTCTTGAGGGGACTGGGGTGGGCGGGGGGATGGCCCCCAGGGCCACTTAGAGGCCCTGCTGGCTCCTGGCCTGGTGTCACCCTGTCCCAAGATGCTGTGCCGCAGTGTGGCCCCCGAAACCCAGTGCGAATCAGCCCCGGTCCCTCGCTGCCTGCCCCCCATGGTGGCAGTCCCAGCTTGGGAGGGGCAGTACCCAGATGGGGTCCCCCTGGTCACCCCAGGGGCACTGTCCCCTCCCAGCTGACTGCCCCCTCCGGTGCCATCCTCTCTGCAGCACCTGCAGCCCCGCTGGGCAGTGGCAGTGTGAGGACCACGCCTGCCTCATGGATGGGGAGCTGATCGACGCTGTCAACAGGGGCAATTATGGGTAAGAACCGGGCACCAGGAGGACAGGGAAAGGATCCTTCACCCCTCGGTGCTTTTCAGGACCCCCCTGACCTGTGCTCCCTCTTCCCGGTCAGCTGGAGAGCTGCTAACTACAGCCAGTTTTGGGGCATGACTCTGGAGGACGGGATCCGGTACCGCCTGGGCACCTTCCGTCCCTCTCCCACCGTCATGAACATGAACGAGATGCACGTGAGTCACCAAGCAAGCTGAGTCAAAGGGAAACCGAGGCACGCCAAGGGCTGACCCTGCCCGTCCCAGGGATTCACCCAGTGCTTCACCATCCCCTTGGCTAACGATGTCCCTGCAGTGTCCCCAGCCCTGGGAAGGGGCTTTGCATCCAGGGGGAAACAGGGAAGGGGCTGTGCCGGGTGGGTGCCGCGGGCAGCCCTTGTGTTTGGAGACAGCAGCTCAGCAAATTCCCCCTGACAATCCCCCGGGCTGCCAGTGTTGTTTTTTTCCCAGCTCCTCCGTGCTGGTTTCCCATCGGAAAGCCGGCCCCACAGCTGCTGAGTCGGCAGAGCCGGCCGCGCCAGCGCTTTGCGAGTGGGGTACCTCTGCCTGCCCCCAGGCTGCGCCCAAAACTGGCCCCTCATTCGGGGTAGGCAGCGGCCGGGGGTCCCATGGGTACTGGTGGCAGCAGCCGGGGGTCCCATGGGTACTGGTGGCAGCGGCCAGAGGTCCCGTGGGTACTGGTGGCAGTGGCCAGGGGTCCCATGGGTACTGGTGGCAGCAGCTGGGGGTCCCATGGGTACTGGTGGCAGCAACTGGGGGTCCCATGGGTACTGGTGGCAGTGGCCAGGGGTCCCATGGGTACTGGTGGCAGCAGCTGGGGGTCCCATGGGTACTGGTGGCAGCAGCTGGGGGTCCCGCGGGTGCTGGCGGGGAGCGAGTGTCGCGTGCCCAGCGCCGTGGCCTTGACTCCCGGCGAGGTTTAATTTTAGAGGCGCTTCCTGCGCTGGGATCAGCCGAGTGTCACGGCCACGTCCTCCCCAGGAAGGCTGAGCTGTGCAGGGCCGGGGTGGGGGCACCGTCGTCCCTCCCAGAGCGGAAGGGCTGGACTTGAGCCAGTGTCTGGGTGAGACCTGGCCAGAGGCCACAACGAGGGTCTCGAGGCACCCAGTGCGGTGCACTTGCTGGGGTCCGAGTCTGGACACTTGTTGCATAAGGAACCCTGAAGCTGAGGAGCCCAAATTTAGGGAAACTTGAGGGATCTGGCTCCTCTGGGACAAGGGGGCACCTTACCCTGGTCAGAGCAGTGGGGCTGGGGGATGCTAATGGGGTCACTGCTTCAAGGGTGCCTCAGGGGTGGGCTGCTGAGAGCTGGGGGGTCCCCCCCCGTGTGCTGAGCACCCCTCGTCTCCACCTCTGCAGATGAACATGGACTCCAACGAGGTGCTGCCTCCTCACTTCGACGCAGCCGCCAAGTGGCCCGGGATGATCCACGAGCCCCTGGACCAGGGCAACTGTGCCGGTTCCTGGGCCTTCTCCACAGCGGGTGAGATGGGGCGGGATGGGGTGGCCGGTGGGGACAGGGACTAAACGTGCTGCCGCGGGGCTGGGGAGAGGGGCAGGACCCAGGGAAGCAGCCGCCGCTCTCTGACTCCCCGCTCGCTCCCAGCCGTCGCCTCGGACCGGATCTCCATCCACTCCATGGGGCACATGACACCCGCCCTGTCACCCCAAAACCTGCTGTCCTGCGACACCCGCAACCAGCGAGGCTGCAGCGGGGGACGGTTGGATGGTGCCTGGTGGTACCTCCGCAGGCGAGGGTGAGTTGGGATGGGGTGGGATGGGATTAGGGGCAGAGGCTGCCCCGGTGCTGGAGTGGGATAAGGCTGGAGGGTTCAAGGCTCTGGTTACCTGGAGAGAGCCCAAGGGTGCCCTGTGCACAGGGTGTCCCCAGGGCTGTCCTTTGGGTGGGCAGCGAGCCTGGATTGGGATGAAGAGGGAGATTTGGGGATAGAAGTAGGGATCAGGGTGGGGATGGAGAGTGTGATTTAGGGATGGAAATGGGAGGGGATTGGGATGGGGATGGACCTGCGTGGTCCTTCCCTTCCTCATGTCCCTGTCCTTCTACCCAGGGTGGTGACAGACGAGTGCTACCCCTTCACCAGCCAGGAGAGCCAGCCGGCAGCCCAGCCCTGCATGATGCACAGCCGCTCCACGGGCAGGGGCAAGCGGCAGGCAACGGCACGTTGCCCCAACCCCCAGACCCACTCCAACGAGATCTACCAGTCCACCCCTGCCTACCGCCTCTCCTCCAGCGTGAGTGCCCACGGGCCGGGGCCGGGCCGGGCAGAGCCGCCGGCGTGGGCGAAGCAGGAGCCGTTTGGTGTGGGGAGCGGGAAGGGGCTTGGCTCGGCGTGGTTTGCCTGGGAGAGCCAAGTCTGGAAATGAAGCTGGGAAAAACCCGCTGCCGAGCGCCCAGGGGAGCTGCTCCTCCACCTGACATCTCCACAACACCCACCCACGGGTGCCCAAACGGCCTCTGCCTGCATCCCCGGGGGGTGGGGAGGGCAGTGCCGGGGGTCCTGGCCCCTGTACCACCCATCTCTGTGCTTGCAGGAGAAGGAGATCATGAAGGAGCTGATGGAGAATGGCCCCGTGCAAGGTAAGGAGCTGGCATGGGCACCCCCCCCAGCGTACCCCAACGCTGGGTGCTGCGATGGGCAGGGGGAGGAGGTGGGGGGGGAAGCTGCCCTGCTGGGGGCTGGCATGGGAGCCCCCCACCTCAGCTGCTCACCCTGCTTAATGTTTAGCCACGTGCCCGGGCAGCACCATGCTCCCGCCGGCCCCGGGGTGCCCGTCACGCTGCCCACACCAGCGGGCACTTGTTGCTCATTAACTCCTGAGATTTAATCTCCAGCTCAGCAGTTGGGTTTGTTTTACTTGAGGGTTTTTAATCCTCCTCTTGAGTCTTGTCACCTTGCCATGAGGAGGGCCCGGCTGCCACTTCCCTCCTCCGGGGTGATGTCCCATGTCCCCAGTGCCTGCATCCTCCACCCTGGGGGATGCAGAGCCCTGGAAGCTTGGTGCCCCCAGTGTCCCCAGACCCTCTCCCCCTGCTTGCAGCCATCCTGGAGGTGCACGAGGATTTCTTCATGTACAAGAGCGGGATCTACCGGCACACGCCCGTGGCTGAGGGGAAGGGGCCGAAGCACCAGAGACACGGGACCCACTCGGTCAAAATCACCGGGTAGGTGGGGGGGCCCTGGACCAGGAGGGAGAAGCGTTCCTTTTGGAGGAGAAGAGATCCCTCTGGGCAGGAAGAGGAAGCAGGAAGGGAAGGAGGGGGCAGGGCAGGATAGTGGGGAGCCCTGCCAGGGGCCAGTGTTTGCCCCAGGGCTGTGGCCACAAGTGGCACGAGTGCGTAGTGCTCAGCTCCTCAGATGAGGGCGGGGGGTTGGAGGTGCAGAGCCTGAGGAGGGGAGTGGGGCCAGCTGCCCTGTGCCGGGGGCTTCCTTCCTTCTCTGTGGCTAAATATACCTGCCTGTATTTTGGGAACGGACGTCAATACCCTGGCCTGGCCCCTGGGGAGGTGCTGGGGCCAGGAAATGAGGGGGTTCAGCACAGCACCCCACTGTCTGGTGGGATGATGCCCACAGGAGGGGGGTGCGGCCCGAGGGGTACCCCAGGACCCCCCCTCACTGTCCTGCTCTCCCAATGCAGGTGGGGAGAAGAGCAGCTGCCTGATGGTCAGACCCAAAAATACTGGGTGAGTGTTGACAAGTGTCCCGAGGTTGCTGGGCATCAGTTACTGGGGTGGGTGGGTGGGGGTGAGTGCTGCCGGAATTCAGCACAGGGATGGGGAAGGTGGGGAGAGGGGTCAATCAGCTCAGCCGGTACTGAGCTGTGTCCTGCGTCCCCCTCCGCAGACCGCGGCCAACTCTTGGGGCACGGCGTGGGGCGAGGGCGGCCACTTCCGCATCGCCCGCGGCGTCAACGAGTGCGAGGTGGAGACCTTCGTGGTGGGCGTCTGGGGCCGCGTCAGCATCGAGGACATGGCCCACAAGTGACCGCCCTGCTCCCACCCCGGGGCCCCCCAGCCTCACCGATGTCCTCATCCCCAGGGTGCTCCTGCCCAGCACCGCAGCCCCCTCCTTGGGGAGAGGCAGCCATGGGGTGAGACACCCCCTCCCTCCTCCCCACCAGCTCAGCCCCATGCCACTGGGCAGGGGGATGGGACTGGTGCCCTGGGTCCCCGCTGTGCTGACGTGGCGGCTGGGTGCAATGGGGCGTGCGGCCGGGGGGCTGCTCCTGCATCCTGGGGGATTTACCCGCTAATCCCCCCGCCCCGGGCTCCGCTGGGCTTCGGTGGCAGCCGGGGGCCCTTCAACGACAGCTCTCCCCCCCCCACCCCCATCCCTGTGACTTCACCATCCTCTTCCCAGCACTGGTGGGCACAGGGCAGGGGGGAGCACTGCAGTGGGACCCCTCCCCGGGGCTGCTGCACCCCTGTATCTGCTGTCACCAGCTCCCCCCACCCGCAGCAGCCCTAGAGCATAGCTGGGGAACGGGGGGGTTCAATAACCCTGCAGGGTCTGGGGTGGGGGCTGGGGGAGTCCCGAGGCTGGGTGTTGGGGGCTGGGGTCCCCACCATCCCCCCTGCCCGTCCCTATGGTGCTATGGGCCCTGCCACCCACCCCCGGGGACTGCGGGGACAGCTCCTCCCTGCAGTGTGCCAGTCCTGGTGGGGCCACATTTGGGGACCACACAGCAGCCCAGCCCGGGTCCCCTCCCTCCCCACCCCCCCCCCCCCTTCCAAGACTGTACTTTTAAGCCTTTTTGTATTTATTTTTCTTTTTATTATTTGTAAATAAACTTATTGAAGCCTCGTTGCCAGGAGGGGCTGCTCCTTCCTCCGTGGGGGGGGGGGTCCGTGTCCCCGCTGTCCCCTGCCTGCCCTGTCCTGGGAGGGGGGACCCAGCCACGGCCCCGGGAAGGGCTGGGGGGTGAGATAAGGGCCCCGCTCATTGTGCACCTTCCGGCCTCGCCGGTGACCGCGGCCAACGGCCAGAGCTGGACCCGCCACGGGCACGCGCAGCCGCATGGGCCACTGCTGCTGTCACCGCAGCTGGGAGTGCCACCGGGGACACCCCGCAGCCACGAGTGCCACCCTATAGCCACCCTGCAGCCAGGAGTGCCACCGCAGCCACGAGTGCCACCCTATAGCCACCCCGCAGCCAGGAGTGCCACCACAGCCACGAGTGCCACCCTATAGCCACCCCGCAGCCAGGAGTGCCACCATATAGCCACCCCGCAGCCAGGAGTGCCACCACAGCCACCCCGGCCACCACAGCCAAGAGACTCACTGTGCCCACGCCACAGCCACCGTGTCTACCATGGACAGGAGTGCCACCATGGCCACCCAAGCCACAGCAGCTGACTTGCAGCCAGGAGTGCCACCGCAGCCAGGAGTGCCACTGCATCCAGGAGTGCCAGCACAGCCAGGAGTGCCACCGCAGCCAGGAGTGCCAGCACAGCCAGGAGTGCCACCGCATCCAGGAGTGCCACCGCAGCCAGGAGTGCCAGCACAGCCAGGAGTGTC
>JANVCC010000120.1:5821023-5842492 GCA_025345505.1 Todiramphus chloris collaris | reverse complement strand
CCAGCATACCCAGGAGTGCCAGCACACCCAGGAGTGCCACCGCAGCCGGGCCGGGGGAGGCTGGGGCAGCTGAGCAGGCGCGGGGAGAGCTGTGGGTGTGTGTCGGGGGTTATCGCTGCTGTTTCGAAACGTGTTCATGCCCTGCGCTTCCCCCGTGCCGGGCACCCTGCCCACGCAACCCCCCCCCCCGCAGCGGGCAGGACCCACCCGTGGCATCGGGCGACACCTGGCGGCGAGAGCTGGCACCTGCCCCGCGTGTGGGCACGGACAGAGGGGGCACAGCACACACAGGGGATGTATATTTTTATATATATGTATATATATATGTATATATATATTTTTTATATATTTTTATATATATGTATATATTTGGGGTGTCTGTTAGGTGTGTATCTCTACGTAGCAGTGTCTAGTCCCTTATGTGTGTGTGTGTGTCTATAGATAAGGTGTCTCTTTTCTGTATATATATATATATACACACACACACACATATGGGGTATGGGTGTGCGTGTTTATATACATATATATGTACACACTCACGTATATGGATATACACAGGGGTGTCTGTTAATCTGCGTGTGCACGTACACACACCCCCTGTACATAAACATATATATGTGTGTGTGTGTGCATAAAGACATAGATGTATGTAAATAGATATAGATAGGTATACACACATACACACAGAGGGCTTGTAAAGGTGTGTGTACATACACAGGAGTGTATATGTATATGTAGTTGTATATGTAGTTGTTTGTGTTCCAGCCCCCACGCTCTCTGCTTTGAACCCCGGGGAGAGGCCGGGCAGGTCTGAGTCACCCCAAGGCGCTGAGGAATGTCGTTGGAATGATCCCCGATGCTCCAGAACAGAAAGTTCCGGCCTTTGGCTGAAGCTAAGGAAAACACCACAGCTGGTTATCGCTTCAGGAAGCGCCGGGGAAGGTTCGGGGTCATGGAATCGTGGAGTTGTTTGGGTTGGAAAAGACCTTCAAGATCATGGAGCCCACCCATTAACCCAGCGCTGCCAGGGCACCGCTGACCCCTGGCCCTCAACACCACAGCTCCACAGCTTGGAAACCCCTCCAGGGATCAGGGGGACTCCACCAGACTTGAACTCTTTGAACTGCTTTCTTACATCAAAATTCCCCCACTTACAGAGCAGCAGCATCTCCCCAAAGCACCTCCGAGACCTCTCCTCAAGGCCAATTAAAGGATAACCAGAGTGGTTTGGGGTGGAAGGGACTTTTGAAGGCCATCTAGTCCAGCCCCTGGAGGTAAATCACCAGGAGATTGTTTTAAAACCACAGGAACAAAACCCTCTGTGTGGCCAAAACTTTACTGGCACCTCAGCAGGAGACCCCAGCACCTTCTTTTCTGTACGTTGCCAGGAAATGTGTAAAGACTGACTCCAGGGGAGTGTCCTGAGCCCTGGCAGCAGGCCCCAGAGCAGGGGCACTGCACAGGACACGTGTGCCCTGCCAGGAGGTGACACAGGGCAGGGCAGCATGCCCACAAGCAGTTCTGCCAACACAAAGCACCCAGGCACCTGTGCACAGCATCTTTTATTCCAAAGCTGTAAAAAGAAGCTCTAAACCGTTCCGGAGTTTGGCTGCGGCAAACAGACAGATCCAGGGGGACGTTGGCAGCAGGGTGATGAGGTGGTGACCCCCCGTGTGACTGCGGTGGCACTGCTGCTTCCAGCAGCGGGGCTCAGACCCCAGGCAAGTCGGAGCGTTCCGAGGGGTCGGCCGCGCTCCTGGCGAGGAAGAGCCACCCGCGAGGCGAGGAAGGACGAGCTCTGCCAACGCCCGTGCCCTTCCTGCTGCTTCTCACAGGAAGGCTCAGCTCTCGGTCACCCTGGAGCCCCTCAGAGCACGTCGAGGTGAAGATGTCCCACTGCAGACACGCCGATGAGCCGAGGGACAACGCAGGCTGGGGGCAAGTACCCATCGTGTTTGGCGAGGGAAGATCTAAGCGCTCCCTGGGAGGCGTGGCACAGGCTACTGGTTTGGCCTTCCCACCCCACAGCTCCAGTTTGGCGTGGAGGCACCCACTGCCACCGAGAGGGGACAAGGAGCAGAGGGTCCCCACAAAGCACAGGGCTCCTCGGGTGGAGCAGGCTGGAAAACTGGCACGGGGAGACAACCAGCTCTTCGGGATGCCCAGCCCTATCCCAGGGATGGCGGCTGCTCCCAGAGAGCCCCTGCCGAGCTCGTGGCCCTCGGCCCGGGGCGTCACATCATGCGAGTCACCACCATGGTGAGGAAGTCCTCGTAGCTGAGCCGCACGTTGCCCACCAGCCCCGTGTCCTTCTCGCGGAAGGCGTCGGTGGTGCTCTGGAGCTGCATGCAGATCTGGATGAAACGGTCCAGCTGGATGCTGGGGTTGGAGGATCGCTGGGCGTAGCGGGCCAGCAGGAGCTGGCTAAACTGCGGGCTCAGGTTGTAGCCCATCTGGGAGAAAGCTGGGAGCAAGAAACAGCTCAGGTTAAACCTTCCTGAGGGGAGGGAGAGAGGCTGTGCCCTCCCTGCCACGTGCTGGCACACGGCCCATCTCCCGACGGCGGGTGTGCTTGGGCAGGGCCCTCCCGGGGGAGGAACTGAACCAAGGCACGAATTCCAGACATTTTTCCCCTCCATCAGACACTCACACACCCAGGAGTTCCTCCCAGAAAATGGTGTTTAGCCACGTGCCATCTGAGGGGGGCATTTTGGGGTTTCCTTAAGGAAGGAAGCTCACGCCACAGCCCTGCAGTGGCCCCTCACATCCTGCCCCACAGGAAGGCTCAGCACCAGCTCTGCCGCGGCCGGTTTAGCCAGCCCAGTGTGTCCCAGGGCAGTGACAGGCGTGGACTGAGGCCACGGCTGCGTGGGAGGCACCCAGGAGCTCACCGACACCCAGCTACAGGGTGGGGATGGTGCCAGGAGGAGTCACCGGGCTGGGCTGGAAGCAAACACCAAGCAGAGCCAGAGAGTGGTCCCCAGGGAGCTCGGAGAGGGTCCGGTTGGGGTCTTTGCCCCTCGCCCACCTTGCTGGAGCTCGTTGAAGCTGATGGAGCCTGACTGGTCCCTGTCGTACTGCTGAAAGAGGTTCTTCCACTGCTGGATGAAGCGCAGCAAGGCTGAGAAGCCGTACACGTCTATGCGTCCTGACCTGGTCTTATCGAACATGTCTGGGGAGGAAAGGACAAAGGTCAGGAGCAGGGCAGTGAGGAGTGGAGCCAGGACACACTGCGGAAACTCCCAGAGCGCTCAGGAGCCGAGCTGCAGCTTCCCAGCCCCAAAGACCCTCCCTCACCAGGACTGTGATCAACAGGGACCATTCCATCCTAAGAGGCTGGGGGGAAAAGGCACCAAAACCCACTGCCAGAGCAAGGAGGGGAAGAGGAAAACTTGTTCACTCCTGGAGCTCTCCCTTCCCAGCTCTCTGGGAGTGTGGCACACTCAGCCTAGTGCAGCACTGGGTTCCCTTTCCCGAGCAGCATTTTGGGCCCCTGACTCGTGTCCTCCACCAGGAAGGTGCTCGGAGCTGCCCGGTTTGCCCAGCTCTCACTCCAGAGAGCGTTTCCAGGCTG
The DNA here is from genome assembly GCA_025345505.1 of Todiramphus chloris collaris. NCBI lineage: Eukaryota > Metazoa > Chordata > Aves > Coraciiformes > Alcedinidae > Todiramphus > Todiramphus chloris. The sequence goes on along the minus strand of JANVCC010000120.1, from coordinate 5,838,918 downwards.
GCTGCTCAGGTAGGCGATGCTCAGGTAACTGGGGAACACAGTCTGGGCTGGGCTTCACCCCGAGAGAGGCTCATCTCAAACAGAGCAGAATAAAAAGCAGCAGGAGGACAAGGAGAGCCCAGACTCACTTATCATCAGCAGGCAGGTCTCGTCATTGAACGTCGACCAGTTGGAGTTGACCAGCGCCTGCTTCAGCTCCTTCACAGAGATGTACCCACTGTGATCGGCATCGACCGCCTGGAACCAGGAGAAGGCCTCTGGGTCCACACCTGGGGGGGCATTACCTGCGTGGGGAGAGGCCATCCGTGGCTCTGAGGGGCCGAGAGGCTGCTGGCTGCTCGGTCCCTGGGATGGCTCACAGAGACGCGGCCAACACCCAGGGACGAGTCAGCACTGCTGCCCCAAACAGCTTTTTATGGCCCTGTCATCCTGGGAAACCAGATTAGCGAGGCCAGGGCTCGGCACGTAGCGTCTGGTGGCAAAGAAAGGGAAATAAATCAGCCCCCTCGCGTCGCTCGGGACCCGAGAGCGAACCTGGCAGCGCCGGGAGACAGATGGGCGGCCGTAAAGTTTTATTGCTGGCGCTCCGGGCTGCGGCCTCTTCAGCACTTTCCTCCTCAGGGTTTTAAATTAATAACCCGGCACTGTGAGAGTTCCATCCCCCGGTGAATTCGGCCGAGCAGGGCGAGCGGCGCCGAGCCAGCCCTTCCAGCAGGGAGCGGGGCCGGGCCCCGGGCTGGGGAACGCACTCTCGGCCAGCCAGCCCCGGACCCTGCGCCTCTGCCCCGGGGCCACCCACCTCCGACCCCCACTCACCTCCGGGAGCCATCCCTCCGTAGGGCCCGGGCTGGGGGCCGCCGTAGGGGCCGCTGACGGGCTGTCCGTAGGGCTGTCCGCCGGGCTGGCCGTAGGGCTGGCCGCCGTAGGGAGCCCCGGGGTAGGGGCCGGCCGGGGGCGCGCCGGGGGCCTGTCCTGAGCCGGGGAAGCCCTGGGGGAGAGGGGGCAGAGCCCGGTGTGCGGCCGGTACTGGGCCCGGAGCCGCCCCTCGCTCCGCCCCTCCTCCCCCCAGCCCTCCCTCCGTGCCTCGCCCCGGCCCGGCCCCCAGTGCTGCCCCCGGCCCGGCCCCCGGCCCGGCCCCCGCCGCTGCCCCCGGCCCGGCCCCCGCCGCCCCGACCCCGCCGCGGCCCCACCTGCCCCGGATACGCCGCCATGACACCGCTACCGCTACCGTTCCCGCTGGCCCCGCCCCTCTAGCGTCACGTCAGGCGCGTGTTCTCATTGGCTGCGGCGCGCGGAGACCCCCGCCCATTGGGGGGCGGGTCAGTGGGCGGGGCGGGAGGAGGCGGGGCGGAGACGCGCGGGGAGGGCGCGTCCGGAAGGCGCTTAAAGTGGCGATGACAACCGGGAGTGCTTAAAGTGGCGATGACCACCGGTATTGGTGGGGACCTACCCAGCCCCGCGGGGTCCTCCCGGGGGCTGCCCGGGAGCGGGGAGGGATCCCCCTGGAGCAGGGCCAGGATCAGCCTAGGAGCGGAGCTGGGATCCTCGCGTGATCGGCGCTGGGATGGCCCTGGGAGTTGGACCGCGATCCCTGCAGCAGCAGGGCTGGGATCTCCCCGGGAGCGGGGCCGGGATCCCCCCAGAGGCGGGGCTGGGATCAGCCCAAGAGCAGGGCCGGGATCAGGCTGGGAACAGGGCTAAGGATCAGAGCTGGGATCTCCTCAGAGGCAGGGCTGGGTTCCTCTCAGGTCATGGATGGGATCCCCTGGGATCAGGACTGGGATCTCCCCAGGATCCAGCTTGGGATTTCCCCAGGGGCAGGGCTGGGGTCTCCCCAGGATCCGGCTTGGGATCTCCCCAGGGGCAGGGCTGGGATCTCCCCAGGATCCGGCTTGGGATCTCCCCAGGGGCAGGGCTGGGGTCTCCCCAGGATCCGGCTTGGGATTTCCCCAGGGGCAGGGCTGGGATCTCCCCAGGATCCGGCTTGGGATTTCCCCAGGGGCAGGGCTGGGGTCTCCCCAGGATGCGGCTTGGGATCTCCCCAGGGGCAGGGCTGGGGTCTCCCCAGGATCCCCTCCCATCAGGCTGTGGGGCAAGTGGGGGCTCAGGGGCACCGTGCCCCCAGGCAGGGTGGCCTGATGCCCGGGCAGAGCAGCATCCCTCGGGGACAGGGCTGGGTCTGTCCCATGGCCAAGCAAGGAGGCAGGAGGCAGAGGGGCACCAGCACGGGTGTATTTGGGCGGGCAGGATCCACCTGCCCTCACACTCACAACGGAGCTGTACAACCCCCCCACCCACCCCCTGCCCCCCGCCCGGGACAGGCACAGCCCCTGGCACAGCAGGGAAACAATATTAACAGCAAAGGCGGGGGGTGCGGGGGGCACAGGGGGACGCCTCAGCCGAAGGGACCCTTGACGTTCTTGGGCTGGAAGAGGGGCTGCTCCAGGGGCACAGCTCCCAGGCACTCTGCCGGGCTGCAGTGCCCTGTCTTGCCCGGTTGTCCTGTGGCACCTGGGGGGCCGGGGATGCCAGGGATGCCCTGCTGTCCCATGGGGCCTGGGGGGCCCATCTTCCCATAGCCTGGTGGCCCCTGGGGACCTGGAAGAGATGGAGAGAAAGAAGGAGGTGGCAGGGTGAGGGGCTGGCAGCGAGACCCAGCATGGGGCCAGTGGCCACGCAGCGGAAGGAGGCTCACCTGGGGGTCCCGGGGGGCCGCTGTCCCCCATCACCCCCACGCCTTTCTCTCCTTTCTCTCCTTTGGCACCCGGCTCACCTGGAGAAGAGGTGGATGGAGCTGGGGTGAGACCCCCCCGCACCAGCATGGCACTTGAGGACACCAGGAATGCCCTGGGGAGCAGCACCTACCCCGCATGCCCGGCACTCCCTGCCGTCCCTCTCTGCCAATCTGCCCTGGCATTCCTGGCGTGCCAGGGGGTCCCGGCCGGCCGGGCAGCCCGTCCTTCCCTGGGGGACCGGGTCTCCCCGGGGATGCCACCATCTCCACGGGGAAGTGCAGCCGAGAGGTGTAGTACGCCATGCGCTCTGCGGGGAGAGGCGGCTGCTCAGTGCGGGCAGGGACCAGGCAGTGCCAGGGTGCAACTGGCCCTCGCCCCCCCACCCCCCCTGTTACCATCAAACATCTTGTTCAGCTCCTGCCGGATGAACCTCTTGATCTCATCGTAGTTCACTAAGTCTCCCTGGGGAAGGGGACACACGAGGGGCCATCGCCACTGGGCCCTAGGAGGGATTGGGTCCTGCACCCCGGCCAGCACCTCCTTACCATCATCCCTGGGGGTCCTGGTAGTCCAGGGGTGCCCGCAGGTCCCGGTGAGCCAGGGGGACCCCTCTCTCCCGCAGGTCCCCGTGGCCCCACGAGGCCCATGGAGCCGCTTTTCCCTGGCCCCCCGGGCATTCCGGCTCTGCCCTTCTCCCCGGGGTAGCCCCTCTCGCCGGGGGATCCAGCTTCACCCTGGGGAGAGGTGCAGAGCCCAGGCTCAGCACCAGCCCCCCCGTCCCCAGCGTGGCTGGGGGGTGCTGAGGCATTGGGGCTGGGCTCTGCCCTCACCTTCTGTCCAGCTGGTCCAGCAGTGCCAGGTTTTCCTGGGGGGCCCTGGGGAGACACAGAGGACAGGGGTGGCAGGGATGTCCCTGGGCACCCTGGGGCCACCACAGCCAGGCTGGGAGGATGCCATGATCCAGCTCTGGTCTCGTAGAGCAGGAGAAGTCACAGAGCCTGTGCTCATACCTCTTTACCAACGGGTCCATCTGGTCCCTGCTCCCCCTGTGAAACCAAAGCGGGGCACAGCGGGATGGTCACCGTCACGGTGCCATCCCCTGTGCCACCCCTCGTGCCCCGCTGCACTCACCGGCGGTCCCGGGTGGCCTGGGGGTCCCGGCTGTCCTGGCATCCCTGGCAGACCTCGCTCACCTGCAGAGCCCCGCTCGCCCTTCAGCCCCTGCAGGGAGGCAGGAAGGAGCCAGGAGCATCGGGGGCAGCGCAGGATGGGGACAGTGACCCCCCAGTCCACTCTCCATGGCACCCACGCATCGCCAGGCCAGTACTCACCACTCCAGCGAGGCCAGCAGGACCCGGCTGCCCTGGGCTGCCGGGGGGACCCTGAGGGCAGAGGGAGGGGTGTCAGCTGGAGGGTGGCACGGTGCCCCCGCTCCCTTCACCGGAGGGAGGCCCCGCCATGGGCACCATGCTGCCGTGCCACGGGGAGCAGGTCCAACTTACGATGAGCCCTGGAGGTCCCTGTCGGCCTTGGGGTCCCATGGGTCCGGGGTCACCCTGAGGAAAGCAGTGTGACAAAGGGGGGCACAGGGCCCATCCAGTTCAGGGGTCCTGCACCCACCCATCCACCCGCTCGCTCACCTCTGCTCCTGGCCGGCCCGTGCTCCCCGGAGGGCCGGGTTTGCCGCAGTCACCCTAAAAGGATGAAAGGACATCGTGGAGACCCTGACCCAGGACTGAGGTCCCCAGAGCTGAGTGCCCCCCAGTGCCACCATCGCTCACCTTCGGTCCCGGGAGACCCGGGTGTCCCGTCTTCCCCTTGAAGCCCTGGAGGGAGAAAAAGCTGGGGGGGGAGGTCCTGGCTCCCACAAGCAGGCATGAGGCAGGTGGTCTCCACTGGGGACCCCGACTTGCAGTGCTGGGCTGGGGGGATGCCCACCCACCCCCTTGGGCTCAGCATCCCTGGGAGGGACAGTCCTGGCTCAGGGGACACACCAGACACTGAGCAATGGGGAGGGGGCACAAGGAAGTCTGTCACTCACCGGAGGACCCATCATCCCTGGTGGCCCAGGAGGACCAGGGTCACCCTGGAAAGAAAGAAACACGGATTGGGGGTGTCCTGGGTGAAGGGGTTTCAGGGTGGCCAGGTCCTGGGAATGCCCTGGAGCCTCACCCGCAGCCCTGGCTTGCCATCCTTGCCATCCAGTCCTTCCAAGCCAGCGGGGCCCTGTGGGGACAAGGTGAGGGTGTCACATGGAGGTTTGCACAGAGGGGCTCTGGGGGTCCCCGAGGGACCTCCTCTGGCCTCCCCAGGCCATGGGAACACACCCCTGGGGAACGAGTCCAGCCAGGTCACCAGGAGGACCATGGTACTGTCCTGTCCTCTCTGGTCCCCAAGGCTGGCATGGGGAGGGGTCTTACCTGGATGCCTGGGGGTCCGGGAGGTCCAGGGGGCCCTGGCATCCCTGTGGGGCCACGCATGCCCTCGCTGCCCTGCAAGGGCCACGGGAGGTTACGGGAGCAGCTGGGGCTGAGCACCCTTCAGCCGCCCCACAGAGCAGGGGTCAAACCTGGGCAGCAGCCTAAGGGATGCCACCAGCCCGGGGGATGAGCAGTGCCACCACATGCCAGTGGCACTCACCCACAGCACTCACCTTCTCGGCCACAGGCCCCGGTGGCCCAGCTGGACCAACCTTCCCGGGAAAACCTGGGGGTCCCTAAAGAGAAGAGGGGTGTTGAGAGAGGTGGGGGCATCATGGTGGGAGCGCCCAGTCCCACATAGCCCATCATCTCCAAACTGGGGCTGCTCCCCACGCCTTATCCCATGGGATATGCCTGGTAGAAACCCCCATCCCCATCCCGTGGGGACACAAAGCCAGGGCTGAGCATCCCCTCCCAGGGACGCTCTGCTGGGCCAGAGCATCGCTCCCGAGAGCCCCCGTGGGATGTACTCACCGGTGGCCCGGGGAAGCCAGGCTGGCCCTGGAAACCCTGCAGAGAGACGAGAGCTGAGCCGGACCCCGACAGCCGCACCCTGCCCGATGGGGGTGGCAGGGATCCCTGCCCAACGGGAGTGCTGGGGACCCCCATCCCCTCAGGGATGCTCACCTGGTCCCCCTTCTCGCCGGCGCCGCCCGGGAGCCCGCGCTCGCCCCTCGGTCCCTGGGGAGAAACGGGGGGAGGTGGGTGAGGAGCACCTCCCTGCACCCACAGCCACCCCCTCTCCCCTCCCCGCAGCCCCCGGGGAGCTGCTGGGAGCGGGTACCTACCGCTGGCCCCGTGGGACCGGGGAGACCATCCAAGCCGGGGGGTCCCTGGGAAGGGGAGCAACTGGGTCAGATGGATGTGGCTGGAAGGAGCCCAGCCCTGGTTCCCACTGTGTGGGGGGCGACCTGGGAGAGCCCCCCCAGCCCTGCTGCCCCCAGAGCACATCCCCAAGGGACTCACCAGTTCCCCTTTCTCCCCAGGGGGGCCCACGTAGCCTCGCTCGCCTTTGATGCCCTGGGGAAGGAAGGAGATGAGGACAGGAGATGAGCTGGGACATGGGGCACAGATGGGACACGGGGCATGGATGGGAGGTGGGGGGACAGAGGGGGCACAGACCGGGCATATGCTGGGCAATGGACAGGGCACTGGGAATGTGTGGAAAGTGAGGGATGGGACAAGGCTGAGCCCTGCAGGGACACGGCACTCAGTGCCCGCTGGTTCCTGGGCAGCATGACGGGCCCCAGCGAGTGCCAGGGAGGGACATGGGGACACAGGAGGTGGCTGGGGGCTGGCACATGCTGCCAGGCTCCCTGTGGTACTCACGGGAAGGCCAGGGGGGCCCGTCGCACCGGGGTAGCCGGGCTGCCCTGGAGGTCCCTGTGTGGGAGGAGGATGATGCTGAGCCACCTGCAATGCCCCAGCCAGGTGCCCAAAGCCCACAGGGCACCAGTGTCCCCCCCGTCCCCTCCTCCCACACCACTCACCGGCTCCCCTTTGGCTCCAGCAAGCCCAGCAGGGCCACGTTCCCCCTGGAGACCCTTCAGAGGGAGAAGAGAGGAGATGCAGAGGGGTCTCCTGCGGCCCCTGCCCGGGACTGTGCCCACCTGGCAGCACAGCCAGGCAGAGCACCAGGACCTGGGCACAGCCCGTGGAGTTTGTGACCTCCACCAGCCTGCCCAGCACCTCTGGGCACCAGGGAGGACCCGCTTGGCACCCGTCTGGGCTCCCTCCACCCCTAACACCAGCCATGTGCACCAGGCTCAGTGCCCGAGCGTGGCTGGGCACCTTCACACCCAGACACAGGTCACTGCTGCCCGTGCCTCCCACGCTGTGGCCCGTGGGCAGCACCCACGGGCAGCCCCAGTGTCATGGGGCTGTAGAAAGCTCAGCCCTGGGGGGGGGGGGGGGGGGGGGCTGTGTGGGTGCCCAGCTCCCAGCACCCTGGGACACACTTCACACAGCTCCAACCTGGTGCCACCCGCTGCCTCCCCATCCTCCCAGGGTGTGCCAGTGCCGGGTGACACGGGTGAAAGCTGGGAGCCCCTGGGCTCCAAGTCCTGGGGCTGCTGGGGTGGGTTAGTGGAGTGACGTGGTGCCAGGGTGGTGGAGGCTGGACAGGAGACGCTGACACTGCAGAGCAACGACCCACAGAGACCCACAGAGATCCACAGAGACCCACAGAGATCCACAGAGATCCACAGAGACCCACAGAGACCAAAGAAACCAACAGAGACCAACAGAGACCAACAGAGACCAACAGAGACCCGGGGGTTACGGTGACATTAGTGGGCACGGGGACAGGAGCAGGCAAGGGAGGGCAGGACCCTCCGAGAGCCACCGGCACGGCCCCACCACTGCCTCGTGCCAGGACAGAGCACGGGTGGGAGCAGGGGATGAAGATGAAGATGAGGATGAAGATGGACATCAAGATGGAGATGAAGACCATGATGGAGATGATGGTGGAGGTTGGCTGACTCCAGAGGAGTCAGAGACCGGGGAAGAGGAGGAGCCCAGGCAGACCTGGCTGCACGGGGGGGATCCTCCCAGCCCCAAGTGCCACGGGTGCCATCCAGAGCACCCAGCCCACCCCGAGGAGCTGTGAGGAGCCATGGGCACCAAGCTGGGGCAGCAGCTCCCTGGCACACCGAGAGCAGCCGAGCCCAGCCAGCCCAAGAACCACGGCCATCCCCGGGTCCCATGGTGGTGAAGGCTCCAACACGGGGCACCGTGGGGCAGCTGCCAGCGCCAGGTCCCTGAGCTCAGGAAGATCATTCCCGAGCCTGCCAGCCCCCGGGGTCTGCCGAGACCCCCAGCGTGGGGATGGAGGAGGTGGAAATGGGAGGATGGAGATGCAGTGGAAGGGGAGGGGGCAGCTGCTCTGCGGCTGCTCCCGGGGGGGCACATGGACAGGGGACACAGCCAAACCAAGCGGCAGCGACAGAAGGCACAGAGCAGAGCCGTGCTGGGTCCTTACGGGCAGTCCGGGTGCGCCAGGCGTTCCAGGAAAGCCTGGGGGGCCCTGAGGGGAGAAACAGGGAGGTCACAGCTTGGAAACGGCACCCAGGAGCCTGGGCTGAGCCCTGGGGGTGCCGCAGAGCGCCCGGGCATGGGATGGCTCGGCCTCAGCTTCCCACCAAACTGGGCTCCTGCTCCATCTCTGGCCTGGCAGCGCCTTCGCCTCCATGTCCAGACTCGCCGGGAGCAGCCATGCCACGCTGCACCTCCACCTCGCCACGGCCCCGGCCCTCTGCCCGTCACCGTGGCCTCAGGGCAGGGCACCGAGGTCCCTTGGCAGCTTGGAACGGGGGCTCCAAGCCCCTCCCCGGACCATACCACGACGCCTGCGTAGCCCCCAGCCCCAGGCAGGGGTACTTACGATGGGCCCGGGTGGCCCCGGGGGTCCCCGCAGTCCTGGTGAGCCCTGGCGAGAGACGGGTGCGTTTGGTGTGGCCATGGCATGGGGCAGGGACCTGGCCCTGCTCCAGCTCCAAGGGGCACCGAGGGACCAGCCACAGCCCCTGCAGCCACTGGGAAGGGCTGGGATGGCAGCGGGGGGGGCCAGAGGAGCAGGGACAGCACCCACCTGCTCGCCTCTCTCGCCAGGGATGCCCGGGGCACCGGGAATCCCGGGGTCACCCGCGCAGTCCGGGTCAGGGCTGTCACCCTGCGAGGAACGGGGACACGTCAGGAGATGGGGCCCAGCCCTGCCAAGCCCCACCAAGTGCCCCCCAAAGCAGCCTCTGCTGCCCAAAGCCCCAGTTGCTCCCACAACACGGGTATGGTGCCAGGTCCTGCCCCAGCAGAGACCATCCCAGCAGCACCCTGGGGACCAAGGAGCCCACCCAGGTGGCAGCACAGCCCCAGGGGCAGGGGGAGGACGCTGGGCATCACGGTTCACTCACCCGAGCCTCCTCCTCTCTCGGGAACTGGGCAAAGCACTGCAAGAAAACCCTGGAGTCACCCAGGGATCCCCTGCAGGGATGTGCTGGGGGAGCCGTGGGGCATGGCAGGGCACGGAGCCCCACAGCCCGCACCCCTCGGGCACTCAGCACCCGCTGCTCCAGCCCACATCATCCTGTACATGGGACAAGCCCGTCACCCTCCCTGGGGACCCCATCCAGGCAGCTGGCAGCTGTGGGTGGCAGTGTGCCTGGGTGCTGGGCAGGGCCAGCATGCCCAGAGCGTGCCCAGAGCGTGCCCAGAGCGTGCCCAGCCCTGCAGGCACCTGTAGCCATGTGAGCCGATGCTCGGGAGCATCTCTGCGCTTCACCCCAAGACCCACCAAGACCAGGAGTTTCTGGGCACTGGGATTCCCAACAAAGCTGGGCAAATACTCACACGGGCACAGCTCTCGCTGCCGGGGGCTCCTGGCATGCCCCCCTCCCCCTTCTGCCCCTCGACACCGCTGGGTGCTTCAAAGGCTGCCTGCAGCTGGGCACAGTCCCCGCAGAGGGTCTGGGAGGAGACGGGGAGTCAGGAGCAGCCCGAGGGGCTCAGGGTCTCCGGAGCACGACCCATAGCGGGAAGATGCCCAGATGCCCATCCCCACACTCTCACCTTCAGCACCTCGATGTTCCTCTCGGCCATGACGGCCAGCGGGCCCTGGAAGAGACGTGGGGGGAAGGGGACGGTCACCGTGCCGTGGGGAGCGGGATGGGTGGCTGTGGGGGGAGCTGGAGCGGACACAGCCGCTGCCATGGGCACAGCCACCGCCACGGGCACGGCCGCTGCCTACCAGGTCGCCGGCAGGTCCGGGCAGTCCTGGCAACCCGTTGTGTCCTGGGATCCCCTAAAGCCCAGGAGAGAGTGTGAAGATTTAAACCCTGCACTACCAGCTGGGCAGGATCGGTGCCCATCCGCCCGCTGCTGGCACATTGCCCATCACCCACCTGGCGGCCGGGGGCACCGGGAGGACCAGGGGGCCCGGGGGCTCCAGGGGGACCCTGCAACACCCCAAAACACAAACAGAGGCAGGGGGTGAGGTGGTCGTGAAGGAGGGGTTGGCTAGCACAGCACAGGGCGGGCAGTACCCACCTGCGGGCCCGGCTGCGGCTGCCAGGACAGCCCAGTCCAGAGTCCTGGGGCTCCCTGGGACCGAGAGAAAGGGAAGAGCGATCAGTGGGGGTGAAGAGGAGCCAGGGGGTGCCCGTGGGTGTTCATGGTGCTTACTGGCATCCCGGTGTAGCTGGGGTCCTGGCGGGTGCCAGTTGGGCAGGCACATTCCCCAGGGTCTCCCTGAAGAGAGAGGGAGGGGGTGAGGGCAGGGTGAGTGCTGGGGTAGTGGGGGGATTGGCACAGGGGGTACAGCTCGACCCCGACTCACCTTCTCGCCCCGCGTGCCCTTCTCCCCCTGTGAGGAGAAAAGCAGGAGAGGAGCATTAGCAGGGGGCACCCAGTGCCCCACCCATGCCCCCCATTCGTGACTGGGCTGGGCACAGCTTGGCACCCATGCTTGGCATCGCTGCCAGCACTCCCAGGCATAGCCCCTCTGACACCCCCCGTACGTACCGGCTGCCCGCTGGACCCAGGCACCCCGGGGAGCCCCTGCTGCCCTTCGGGGCCCTGTGAGGAAGAGGAGGGCGAGGAAGCTCAGCTCCTGGCTCAGCAGTTTTTAGCCAGCACTGACAGGCCAGGGGAGGCTGGCAATGTCCATCCTGGAGGGCAGGACTTACCGGTGGCCCTGTGATGCTGGTTCCTGGTGGCCCAGGGGGTCCCGCAGCACCTTTGGGTCCCGGAGATCCCTGCAGAGGAAGGACAGCAGGAGTGGGGGGACAGGAAGGGCCGGGAGGGCTGGGGGATGCTCCCTTACCTTGGCACCTTTCTCTGCCACCGTCCCTGGGGGTCCCTGGGGTCCGGGGGGGCCCTGGGGGCAGGAGAGGACTGTTAGCTTTCCCCAGCAGCCCCAGCCAGCCCCCTGCCCACCCACTGTCCTCGGGGTGGCCTGGCCAAGACCCTGCTGCCACCACCTGCACTGGGGGCAGGGGGGTGATGCTACAGGAATGTGATCCCCTTGCTTGCGGGAAACGGGGGGCAGCCCAGTATGGGCTACTTACGGGTGTCCCAGGTGGTCCAGTGCTCCCAGGCTCTCCCTGGGAAAAACAGTGTGTGTGAGAGTTGGCAGAGCCAGCTGGCATGGCATGGCATGGCACGGCATGGCATGGGCACCCCGCACACCCACCTGTGGCCCTGGCTGGCCGATCCCCCGCGGTCCTGGCTCACCCTAAGCAGACAAAGGGACAGTGAGCAGCCCCCAGACCCTCCCCATGCCCAGCCCCCCCCCCTGGCCCCACTCACCTGCAGCCCCTTCAGCCCCATGGGGCCTTGAACCCCAGGCAGTCCCGGCTTCCCCTAAAACACACCAGGGTCAGCGCCGTGCCCTTGAGTGGGCACCCAGGGCACTGCGAGGAGGGGGCACTCACGGGTCTGCCCGGCTGGCCGATGCCAGGGGGGCCCTGGTCCCCTTTGGCCCCAGGTTTTCCTGGGATGCCAACCATGTCCGAGAAGTCTCCATGCGGGGTGGGACCGGGCTCGCAGGCGTCTCCCTGCAGAGGAGGGGGCAGAGGAGGGGGCAGAGGAGGGGGCAGAGGAGGGGAGGTCAGGCTGGGTGAGGGATGGAGGGGGTGGGGGACATCACGGTGACAGGGTGAGGGTCCCCACACAAGTGCGGGGGTCTCACCTTCTCGCCTTTGGGGCCGGCTGGACCCCTGATGCCAGGCTCACCCGACAGCCCCGGAATACCAGCCATGCCCGGGGTGCCTGGGTCCCCAGGGCTGCCTGCATCCCCCTGGCAAAGAGAGGGGACAAAGCTGGCACTGAGCAGGGAGCCCACAACCCAGGGTGTGCACAGCCCATTCCGCCACCCCCAGCTCCACCAGAGCCCCCTGCCCAGCCCCTCTCACCTTCTGTCCCTTCTGGCCAGCGGCACCGGGTCTGCCCTGGGGGGAGGGAGGAGGGGGTCAGGCCAGAGCATCCCCCAAAACGGGCGCCTGCGAGCGCGGGGGGCACTCACCGTTCTGCCCGGGGGGCCGCCCGGGCCCCTCTCCCCCGGTGGTCCGGGCACAGCCAGCACCGTCGCTGCCCCTTCGAGGGCCTGTGGCACGAGAGGGCACTGCCCGCACGGCTCGCCCTGCGGAGGGGATGTCCTGGTGGCACTGGGGACCAGAGCACGGGGGATGCTCTCCCCACCTCGGGGCTGTCCCGTGTGATGAGCTGCACAGGTCTCAGCTCGGGAGGTCTCGTGGGTCAGGGTGGGTGGGGGGTGCCCCCACTGCAGCTCTCACCTTCTCTCCTTTGAGCCCCCGCACGCCTGGGTCACCCTTGTCTCCCGGGAGCCCCTGAGCCAAAAAGCCAGAGCAGAGGTGAGACTACGGCCCCCAGCACCCAGCCCCTGCACCCCTGGGCTCCCAGCACCCACCCCGAGCCCCTGCACCCCCACTCACCGCTCTGCCCATGGGTCCCTCCTGGCCGCCATCCCCCTGCAAGACATCAGGGTCAGGATCAGGCCCCCGAGGAAGACGAGGCCGCTCCAAGCCCATGGGGTGGGGGGTGAAAAAAGGGGGGGGTGGGCGTTGGGCTCGCTCACCTTCTCGCCCTTGATGCCAGCCAGCGCGGGGAGCCCGACTTCGCCCTGCTGAGCACCCCAAGCAGTTACACACCCAGCACCCATGCAGCCCAGGGCTGCCCAGGGTGCCTCCCTGGCATGGGAGGTGTGGGGGGGCTCAGCCCCAGGCACTCACCAGCGCTGGGTCACCCTGCAGCCCGTCGGCGGGAGCCCGCAGCAGCGCGGCGAGGACACGGGTGTCACAGGACAGGCAGGAGTCCCCCTGCGAGGGCACGGAGAGGGCACCGCGGCTCAGAGGGGGCACAGGGGGGCATGCTGAGCAGTGGGGGACACTGAGGGACAGACACTCACCTTCTCCCCTTTCATCCCATGGATGCCAGGATCTCCCTGGGAAGCAAACAGAGGAGCTGGGCTGGGTGCTGCCAGCAGGGGCTGGATGGTGCCCCGTGTCTCCCTGCCCTGTCTGGGGATGAGCCAAGCCACCCTCAGACACGTGCCACCTACCCTGTCCCCTTTGGGTCCCGCAGGGCCGGGTCTGTCCTGGGGAGGGGGGAACAAAGAGGAAGCTTTAGGGATGCTGAGATGAGATCCTGCTCTGCCCTCCCCCCTGCCAGCCCCTGGGCTCACACTCACCGACACCCCGTCCTTGCCAGGCTCTCCGGGTGCTCCCCTGGGTCCCGGCTTGCCAGGCAGCCCGATGGCATCAAGTGTCCCCTCGGAGATGGTGGGACACACCTCACACGGCTCACCCTGCCCAAGGGGACAGTGAGGCACAGCCCTGGGCTGGGGGGCCTCGGGGTGGCCCCCAAGATGCCCCAAGCAGCCCCGAGCCCAGGGGATGGGCACTGCAGTGGAACTGTGCCAGGGGGCTGCTGTGCCCATGGCCATGGCATGAGGAGATGTGGCACAGCCCCCCACCCATCCCCCTGCTGCTGCACCCACCTTGTCTCCTTTTGGCCCCGGGACACCGGGCGTTCCCTGTGGGAGGAAGACAGGGGATAGGGCGGCTTCAGGGAGTCCTGAGGTCAAGGATTGCCCTGGCAGTGCCCCCCAGCACCCCCCAACACCCGCCAGAAGCCATGGCATGGGACAGTCGTAGCCCTGAAGGAGCTGCCGATTCTCCCAAACCCCTCTCGGCGCCCGGGCTCGGATCCCAGCATCGCTCTGGCCAAGCAGCCCCGACCCCGAGCCAAGAAACCCGTCCCTGACCCCAGGCTTTGGCTCCAGGCTCACGGTACTCACGGGTGTCCCCGGCGATCCTCCGGGTCCAGGAGCTCCGGGGCTGCCCTGGGGCCAGAAGTGGAAGAACCTGAGAAATCCACAGCCCTCGGGCACCCCCAGCACCCTGTGCCACCCTTCCCCGCCCCCATAATGGGGGTTCCTCCCCCACAAGCCAAGCCCTTGGCCACCCAGCCGGGGCTTGCCCGCCTGGCAGCACCACGAGCCAGCACTGACTCAGCCACAGCAGCTCCAGCTCCAGCTCCAGCCGGGGGTTCCTGGCACGACCCACCACGAGCAGTGCCCGGGACCTTTCCCAACTCACCTTTTCTCCCTTTGGACCCGGGGGGCCACCAGGGTCACCCTGAAAGCGAGAGAGGATGGCATTAGCCCTGCCCAAGCACCCGGGCCAGACAGCCCCATCACAAGTGGGTGACACCCACCCGCAGCCACCAAGACAGTGGTGCCACCTGGGCACTGCCACACAGCACTGGGGTCCTTACCGGCTTCCCTGGAAAGCCAATCCCTGGAGAGCCCGGCTTCCCCGGGGGTCCTGGCTCGCCGGCCAGCCCCTCAGGTCCCACGAGGCCAGGGTCACCCTGGAAGGCAAGAGGAGGTGTCAGTGCCAGCGCTGCCACCGGGTGCCACAGCTCCCACCCATTCACTCCCAAGCCCCCACCTACCTTCTGGCCCTTGGGGCCCACCACGCAGATCTCTCCTGGCCGGCCCTGCCGGGAGAGGACCAGGGTGTGAAGGCTCCTCACGTGCAGCACCATTCATGCCACGGGCCCGGCTGGTCTGGTGGCCAGACCCTGCTGCCCGAGGGGTGCCCCAGGGGATGCCCAGGTACCACCCACCACTACTCACATCACGTCCCGGGCGCCCCGGCTTGCCCTGCAGTCCCCCGTCGCCCTTCTCACCCTTCTGGCCCTGTGGGACAGATGGACAGCACCCCTGTCATCTCCCATGCTACCCAGCTTGGCACTGACTGGCCCTGGCACTTCTGATGCCATCCCAGGACCCACAGGCGGGCTGGACTTACCTTCTGCCCATCGGTACCAGCTGCCCCCGGGAGTCCCTGTGTGGGAAAAGTGGGTGCCCACAGATGGGCTTGTGCAGGTGCCTGTGGGTGAGCTCACGCTGATGCCCACAGGTGGGCTTCTGCGGGTGCCCGTGGGTAGGCTCCCCAAGGGCTTGCTCCTGCTCACACCACTGCCCCTTTCACCCCCCACCCACCGAGCTGCCTCCCCGGGGCCAGACCCCCATGCCCCACCCCAGGGTACCCGTGAGATGTGATGGGGGGGATCACTGGGTGCCCAGGGAGTCACTTACCACCTCTCCACGCTGCCCCTTCTCGCCCTGTGGCCCCTCAGTGCACTGGGGAGGAAGAGGAGGGAGAGGAATGAGAGGGAGCAGCGGAGCTGGGGGAGGGGGTACAGGGAGGTTTCGGGGGGGGTCTCACCTGCACGGGGCTGCCAGGGTGGGTGCGCACGCAGTCAGCACCCTGGAGGGGGAAGAGGATGCTCAGGGGCTCTGCCTGCACTGGCCATGGCAGATGGGGGGCCATGGGGGGCAGGAGCGCTCCCCAGGGCAGCGGGACCCCCATGTGCCAGGGACCCCCGCAGGGAGCACCCCCAGGGCAGGGGGGTCCCTGCCCGAGACATGGCCAAGGTCACTCACACGTTCGCCTTTCTCCCCCTTCCCGCCGGCGACGCCGGGCACACCGCGCTCGCCCTGCAAGAGAGGGGTGAGGAGAGGGGGGCACCCGTGTGCCCATGTGTGCCAACGGCAGGGCCCCCAGCTCCCGGTCAGGGATCCTCCCGGCACAACTGAGGGTTTGTGTGGCCACATCCCCGCTGGAGCTGGGCTTGGTGTGTCCGGGGGGTGGCAAACCTACCTTGGGCCCTGGGGGACCTACTGTGACCTAGGGAGAGAGGACAGAGCTGTCCTGCGAGCGGCAGCAGGAGAGAACCCCATCCCCATCCTCCCAACGCCCTGTCCCCAAGTGCCACCCCAGGAGCCCCCATGGGGCACGCGGGGTCCCAAACCACCCACCATCCCCCCGCCATCAGCCCTGCGCCTCCGGACGGAGGTTGCCGTAGGAATGGGGCCACATCTGGAAGGGATCAGAGACCTTCCCGCAGCCAGATGTTGCCAGGCCCCAGGCCAGGAGCCGCGGGTCACGGGGAGCTGGGGGTGATGGTGGAGCAGTGGGTGACACCCTGAGCCAGCACCCCAGTGGCTTTTGCCATCCCCAGCCCAGCCTGTGGTCCCCATCTCCTGCCAGCACATCCCAGTGCTGCCGGTGGCACACTCACGTTTGCTGGGGCCATCTGCGGCGAGCAGGGTGGGCACTGGAAGAGACGGGGATGGTGGCTTGCACCAGCTCCACACACTGCCCATGGCACCCCCAGCCCTGAGGCACCCACCGCCCTGCTTCTCTGGGCACCCCAAACCCATGGGGCTCACCCAGCAGCGTTTCTCCCCCCAGCCCTGGCGTGCCCGTGGGCACAGGGGGATTCCCAGGGCAGAGAAGGGAAAAGCAGGAGAGCATTTCCCCCGTGCCGTGTCCCCAGGGAGGTGAGGGGAGCACTGGGCTGGCACCCATCCCTCCCTGGCCTGGCACCCATCCCTCCCTGGCCCGGAACCCCCCTCTCCTTCTGCCTTTGTGGCTTGACCACAGCTCTGACAGGCCAAACCAGTTGCTCCAGCATGTTCCCATGGGATTGAGGACGGGCAGGATGGGGTTGCCCACACCCCACACCCAGGTGGCAGTGCCAGCAGGGCTGAGCGCAGCCCCCCAGGGCTCCTGTCCCCCAGCCCCACACCTCATCCCCTCGCTGCCTGTCCCCAGCTGCCCTGGGGTCCCTTCTCACCCCTGGGGAAGTGGCAGGAAGCAGAGGGGGAGAAGAAAAGCCAGGCAGGCTCGTAGCCCCCACGGCCCCCAGCCCGTGCTGCGGGACCTGCTCTGCACCCTGGGGTCCCCGGCAGGATTCCACCACAGGGACCCAGCAGCCGCGGGGGACGGGGCCAGGGATGCACTGGAGACACTTCCCAGCTCTGGCAGCGCTCCGGAGACGCGCGGAGGGAACAAAGAGGCCCTTGGCCGTGGCTGGGATCGCTCCAGCAGCGGCGGAGAGTGAACTGGGGCCTCAATTCCTGCTTGGGGGAGCAGAGCAGCCGCTTCTGCAGGCGGCCCGGCAGCTCTGGCAGCAGCAGCAAGTGCCCGAACACAGCGGGGACAGACCCAGCCTGGGGTGTGCACGGGTGCCCAGCACAGCCCTGGCACTGGGGGGGAGGAAGCCGAGCGTGCAGCCAGGCTGGGATACCCTCTGGCACCTCTCCTCACCTTCTCCCCACGATCTCCCTTCAGGCCAGTCCTTCCCGAGGTCCTTGCTGGCTCCTGCAGAGAGCAAAGAGCACCCATGGGTGCTACCTGCCTGTGCCTCGGGTGATCCTGCTTGTGCACTCCTGGGTTATCCTCCCCGGGGCACCCACGGGTGACAACAGCCCCGGGCCAGCAGCTCAGCTGGTGCAGACGGGTGGTGGGGGCAGCAGGAGCCCTCTCCTCCCTGCCCAGCTACCCAACATCTGGCCATCACAGCTCCCTCACTCCCCTTGCACCGATCCTGGCGTGGTGGAAAATATGAGGCAGGGCTTTTCCAGGGGCCGAAGCAACGTGGCTGTCAGCTCAGCAGCACCAGGCACCCATTGTGACCGAGCATTTGCCCACCCTGCGGGGCAGGGAGCACCCTGGGCTGGGCTGGGGACTTGTGCCAGGATGGGGACCTGTGCCAGGATGCAGGAGGGATGCAGGAGGGGTGCCAGAGGGATGCCGGAGGGATGTTGGAGGGATGTCGGAGGGAGGGATGCAGGAGGGAGGGATGCTGGAGGG